>NC_069404.1:79444432-79494432 GCF_026875155.1 Cherax quadricarinatus
GATTCGGGTTATGTTGGTTGTGATGGTCCATGAGATTTGTAATCCGCCGTCTCATCACTGTTTGAAGATTTTTATGATATGAGAGGTTAGGGTTACTGATCTGTAATTTTTAACTAGTGCTCTACTACCTCCCTTAAGCAAAGGAGCTATGTCTGCACTCTTTAAGGTCTCCAGTATTTCACTTACATCTAGCTCATTCTTCAAAGAATACTGAGGGCTCGTGCTAGTGGTACTTTGCATTTTTTTTTTATAAATAGAGCATTCCATGAATCTGGTCCAGGTGCTGAGTGTGTGGGCATGTTGTCTATTTCTCTTTCAAAATCTATGGGATTTGTACTAATGTCAGTTAGTTGGTCTGCGCGGCCTTCTGTTGGAGTGTAAAATATTTCTACATTTTCTACTTTGCTGTCATTTAGTGGGTTGCTGAACACCGACTCAAACTGTTCTTTTAGGATTTCATTCATTTCCTGTTCATCGTCAGTATATGAGTCTCCTCTCAGTAGTGGTCCAATTCTACAGGTAGTTCTTAGCTTGAATTTTGCATAGGAATAGAAATATTTTGGGTTTCTTGCAGTATCCTGTATGGCCCTTTGTTCCCTTTGTACTTCTGTTAGGTATGACATACTAAGTTTTTGCTCTAATTCAGTGATCTCTCGGCTAGACTATCTTTCCTCTGTTGCAGCATATTTGTGTTTTTAAGCAATTCAGTAACCCGCTCTCTTTTTATGTCTGATCTTCTTCTGGGTTTCCTCAATGGTACGTGCTTCATACATACCTTGTATGTGATAAATGGTTTTGAAAACCGACAAGTTGAAGAATTGAGACACTTAGGCAACATATGTGTTCAGTCCATCACTCTGCAGCCACCTCTCTGGCTCTATGCTGTACTTCCTACAAGACTGATGGAATGAACACATCGATTCCAGGCTGAGGGACTGATTACCTCAAACTCCTTGTCTCCTTATACCTTCCTGCTTTGTACTGGACTAATGAAGTCACTGTGTGGCGAAACGTTTCTTCAATAAAGATTCCCATATGTTGCATAAGTGTCTCAATTCTTCATACGTTGTATGCTTCTATATTCAGCTTCTCTAGGCACTGGTAGGGATTTAGGGTACTTATGTCTGATTCCCAGGATATGCCTGATAGCTCTTGGCTTATTTTTTCCCAGTCAATTCTATGGTTGTTAAAATTAAACTTACTGAACATCCCGTCTCTAACATTAGTGATGCAGTTCCCTAACTGAGTTAATACTCGTTTGAACTTCTATGATGATGTGATCAGAGTATATTGTTTTTGTAACTTATGATAATCTGATTAGTTTCTCGTTGTTTGTAAATATCAAATCTAGGGTATTTTCTTTTCTAGTGGGATCAATTATCTGTTGGTTCAATGAGTACTTTTCACAGAGCCTCATTTGTTCCCCTGTATGTGCCTGTTGAGCCAGTGTGCTGCCAGGAGATATTTCTGGTATAATACTGCGTTGCGCCATCTTCCATTTTACATGAGGGAGATGAAAATCTCCAAGTAGTAAAATATTTGGTGTGGAATTTTCTAGCTTATCCAGATAGTTATCTTACTTAACTGATTTGTGAATTCCTCAGCAGTTGCTGATGGCGGTTTGTATACTAGGACAATTACCAAATTCCTATTTTCAACTTTAATGCCGAGGATTTCTACTATATCATCCAGGATTTCTGCGCAACAAAAAGCATCTTTTACAGAGTACTACTCCTCCTTGTGACCTATTAATTCTATCACATCTATATATGTATTGTTTTCTATCTTTATCTCTCCGTCCAAAACATCCCTTGTGTGTGTTTCTGTAAATGCTCCAAACATGGCATCCGCTTCTGATAGATCACTGATATAACTAACCTTGTCGTTTTTATTTGATTTCAGACCCTGAATGTTTGCAAATATGACGCAGGATTTACCATTTGGGATTCTTTGTTTTGCTGTGTGTTTCGTTAGTACCACTGGTGATGAACTACCCGGTACTGCCGCTGGTGTACATAACCCTGGTTTCTCCAGTACTGAATTTGCATTTAATTATGCATTCGCCCCTGATGGGCTGATGCCTGGTTTGATATGTCCCATTGTGTTGCCCATCTGTAGCATTTCCCCTTTTAGTCTCTTTCTTTGGTCCGATCGTTATTCTTTGTCTTAAAAAGATTATTGTTCATTTCCCTTCCTCTGGGTTCTCTGTAGCACCGCGTTCCTTTTACAGGATGGTCTGGGCAGCTTAGATCATAACATTCTCTGGACTGTGCTGAAGCTTCGCACATCAGTGAGTGGAAGTACCTGCTGCACTCTTTGTCAAAGTGACACTTTCCCTTTCTGTTGTGTTTATTCCAGCAAGCTCTGCCTATAGGTACATACCTTTTACTTAGTATCTGCAAATGTTTTGACTACCTATACTTACTGATTTTGTGTATTTCCCAAGTTCTGCCACCTGATCTGAATTCTCTTATTTTCTTTCATCTAGGCGTATTTCTTCCCTTTTTGCATTTTCGTTTATTTCTGCTCTAGCTTTCTCTTCCGCCCTTCCCTTTTCTCTACGGAATGTACCCATGTTTTGCTCTTTTCCGCCTTGCTCTGAATGACGTTCTCCATTCTTATTTCCACTCCTTGGTTTTTACCTTTATTTGTGCCTTCCTCCTTTTCTTGTTCCTTACTCCCTGTTTTCCACTCTTTGTATATATCTGCCAAACTCCTTAGGAACTTTCTTACGCGTTCTAGGTTTTCACATTTCAGCACTTCTCTTATACCCGACCAGCTTTCCAACTCACTGTTTTAGGTAATTTCTCATGGTTGAATTAAGCTTTGTACATGATATATGGGATGTTTTACCACATATTTCACAATCAATGTCCCTAACATTTCTCCCAATTTTTTTTTCACATATACAACAGATCTTATTTCTGGTCATGTTCACTTCTATGTATCTTATCCGCTCCTTCCTTAGGTGAATGTGACCTGACCTGACTAGGTTGGGGCATTGGCTTAAGCCGGTAGGAGACATGGACCTGCTTCGCATGGGCCAGTAGGCTAGCTGCAGTGTTCCTTCTTTCTTATGTTATAAGAACATAAGAATGGAGGAACACTGCAGAAGGCCTACTGGCCCATGCGAGGCAGGTCCTTATCAAAACAACCTCTACGAAAGTAAAAGACTGGGCAGGCGATGCAAAATGCCCCCAATAAAAAGTAGGGGCGCCATTGGTACAATAAGGGAAAACACCATAAGTGTCCGGGGCCCAAAACTGTTCAACAGCCTCCCATCAAACATTAGGGGAATTGCCAATAAACCCCTGGCTGCCTTCAAGAGAGAGCTGGACAGATACCTAAAGTCAGTGCCGGATCAGCCGGGCAGTGGCTCGTACGTTGGACTGCGTGCGGCCAGCAGTAACAGCCTAGTTGATCAGGCCCTGATCCATCGGGAGGCCTGGTCGTGGGCCGGGCCGCGGGGGCGTTGATCCCCGGAATAACCTCCAGGTAACCAGGTAACCTAAAGCTACCCAAGAAATAACTCCCGTACCCAATGACACCAATCAAACCCAGCCCCTCCAACTCATATATTTGTCCAATCTCCTAAAGCTACCCAAGGTCCTAGCCTCTATCACCCTACTATCTGGAGTTTATCTGGAGAGAGTTCCGGGGGTCAACGCCCCCGCGGCCCGGTCTGTGACCAGGCCTCCTTAGGTCAGTGTCCCAGGATGCGACCCACACCAGTCGACTAACACCCAGGTACCCATTTTACTGATGGGGAACATAGACAACAGGTGGAAAGAAACACGTCCAATGTTTCTACTCTGGCTGGGAATCGAACCCAGGCCCTCACCGTGTGAAGCGAGAGCGTTAACCACCAGGCCACCAAGACTGTTCCACGCATCTACAACTCTGTTAGAAAACCAGTACTTACCTGGGCAGTTTTGTGGGGTGGGTTGTGTGGTGGGTTGTTTTGTATGGTGGGTTGCTTTGTGTGGTGGGTTGTTTTGTGGGGTGGGTTGTTTTGTGTGGTGGGTTGTTTTGGGTGGTGGGTTGTTTTGTTGTGGTGGGTTGTTTTGTGTGGTGGGTTGTGTGGTGGGCTGGGATTGTAGGTGCTGGGAGGTGGAGATCCAATCTCACTGGGTGGGGGTGGTGAGATGATAGAGGTTAGGGGTGGGGGTGGGGGGCGCCTTTCTCACTGCGTGGGGTGGTGAGAGGAGGGAGGTTAGGGGGTGGGCGTGGGGGGCGCCTTTCTCACTGGGTGGGGGGGGTGAGAGGAGGGAGGTAAGGGGTGGGGGGTGGGGGGCGCCCATTCTCACTGGGTGGGGGTGGGGGCGCCATTCTTACTGGGTGGGGGTGGTGAGAGGAGGGAGGTTAGGGGTGGGCGTGGGGGGCGCCATTCTCACTGGGTGGGGTGGTGAGAGGAGGGAGGTTAGGAGTGGGGGTGGGGGGGCGCCATTCTCACTGGGTGGGGGTGGTGAGAGGAGGGAGGTTAGGAGTGGGGGTGGGGGGCGCCATTCTCACTGGGTGGGGGGTGGTGAGAGGAGGGAGGTTAGGAGTGGGGGTGGGGGGCGCCATTCTCACTGGGTGGGGGTGGTGAGAGGAGGGAGGTTAGGGGTGGGCGTGGGGGGCGCCATTTCTCACTGGGTGAGGGTGGTGAGAGGAGGGAGGTTAGGGGTGGGGGTGGGGGGCCTTTCTCTCTGGGTGGGGGTGGTGAGGAGGAGGGTAGGGGTGGGGGTGGTGTGAGGAGGGAGGGTAGGGGTGGGGGTGGGGGGTGCGCCATTCTCACTGGGTGGGGGTGGTGGAGGGGAGGTTAGGGGTGGGGGTGGGGGGGGCGCCATTCTCACTGGGTGGGGGTGGTGAGGAGGGAGGTTAGGGGTGGGGGTGGGGGTGGGCGCCATTCTCACTGGGTGGGGGTGGTGAGAGGAGGGAGGTTAGGGGTGGGCGTGGGGGGCGCCATTCTCACTGGGTGGGGGTGGTGAGAGGAGGGAGGTTAGGGGTGGGCGTGGGGGGCGCCATTCTCACTGGGTGAGGGTGGTGAGAGGAGGGAGGTTAGGGGTGGGGGTGGGGGGCCTTTCTCTCTGGGTGGGGGTGGTGAGGAGGGAGGGTAGGGGTGGGTGGTGGTGAGGAGGGAGGGTAGGGGTGGGGGTGGGGGGTGCGCCATTCTCAACTGGGTGGGGGTGGTGAGGAGGGAGGTTAGGGGTGGGGGGTGGGGGGGCGCCATTCTCACTGGGTGGGGGTGGGGTGAGGGAGGGAGGTAGGGGTGGGCGTGGGGGGCGCCATTCTCACTGGTGGGGGGTGGTGAGAGGAGGGAGGTTAGGGGTGGGCGTGGGGGGCGCCATTCTCACTGGGTGGGGGTGGGGATGGGGATGGGGGTGGGGGGGGGAGCGGTGGTAAGAGGTTAAGGGAGGGACACTTCACATAGTAAGGTCATGTAGTTTATTCCTTTTCATTTTCCTTTACATTATGTTCACTTCGTTATTAGCCATAATTTAAGATCCCTCTGTCCCTGCACATCAATGCCCCTGGCATCACTTGTTTTTCTTTTTCATTTATGACGATAGTTTAACACTCATCAGGTTGTTTATTTCCACTTCTCTGTCAACATCTGGAAATAATTCGCAAGTGCCACTCGACCGTAATTTATTCCCATATATTACACCATATATTGTACACTATGCACTCTTTAAACAGAAATAATGTTCACAAGGTGTCTCTGTGGTGATCCTTGAAGGACACCTTGAAGTTATCACTCTCACACTGTAGCTCTCATGAAAATCATATAAATTACCAAGTTGATAATTAAGACACATGTGAAACAGTTGCATATCTTTATTATTGAAGCGTCTCGACTACACAGTAGATTTCTTCAGTCAAATATATGGGTAAGCAGGCGTAGTAGTGAAATGAAGATGATGCAATCAGTCCATCAACCTTGGAGATACAAGGCGGTCAGTCCCTCAGCCTGGAGAAGAGTTCAGCTCCATGTAGTGGTCTTCTCAAGGCTAAGGGACTGACCACCTCAAATACTATTTCTCCAAGTTGATGGACTGATTATATCATCTTCATTTCACATCTACGCCTGCTGACCCTTGTATTTGACTGAAGCCTAGTGTGTGCTCCAGACATTTCAACAATAAAGATACCCAACTTCTGCATATATCTTAATTATCCTGTAGCTACTCCAAGCCATACTCCTACACTCCCTATCCAGCATCCTGGTCGACCAGGCCATCTGGGTGGCCTGGTCTGGGACCGCACCGCGGGTACAGTGACCCCCCCCCCTGAAGCAGACAACAGGTAATCCAAAGTACTCCACCCCTACTTTACCCCCAAACTGATCCCTTAAACTCTACCTCACTACCTCGCCCACCACGCACAAACTTACTCCGGATTTAAACCCGGCTTTCCTCACCTGACCCTCCCCTCACACCCTACAATACCCAAAGCCAATCTTCCCTCACCCCTGTGTGAAGGAAGAGACGGGAGGGATGGGCAGAGGAAGAAATAATGAGGGGGAGAAAGGCAAGAGACGCTAAAGCAAGGGGAGGGGCTGGGTGAGAGGGAAATGGTAGTGAGGGGAGGTGGCAGAGGAGGGGAGATGGTGTGGGGGGGGGGAGGGAAGGAGGAGCAACACAGACATAAAGGAGCGAGGAAAACGACGGTTTATGTAGGAGGTTGAGCACAAGAAATTGACACACACCAGAGTAACAAGACTGTCCCACACACCACACACACACCAGAGTAACAAGACTGTCACACACACACACACACACCAGAGTAACAAGACTGTCACACACACACACACACACACCAGAGTAACAAGACTGTCACACACACACACACACACCAGAGTAACAAGACTGTCCACACACACACACACACACCAGAGTAACAAGAACTGTCACACACACACACACACCAGAGTAACAAGACTGTCACACACACACACACACACCAGAGTAACAAGACTGTCACACACACACACACACACCAGAGTAACAAGACTGACACACACACACACACACCAGAGTAACAAGACTGTCACACACACACACACACCAGAGTAACAAGACTGTCACACACACACACACACACCAGAGTAACAAGACTGACACACACACACACACACCAGAGTAACAAGACTGACACACACACACACACACCAGAGTAACAAGACTGTCACACACACACACACACCAGAGTAACAAGACTGTCACACACACACACACACCAGAGTAACAAGACTGTCACACACACACACACACACCAGAGTAACAAGACTGTCACACCACACAACACACCAGAGTAACAAGACTGTCACACACACACACACACACACCAGAGTAACAAGACTGTCACACACACACACACACCAGAGTAACAAGACGGTCACACACACACACACACACACACACACACACACACACACACACACCAGAGTAACAAGACTGACACACACAAAACACCAGAGTAACAAGAACGACACACACACACACACACACACACCAGAGTAACAAGACTGTCACACACACACACACACCAGAGTAACAAGACTGTCACACACACACACACACACACACACACACACACACACACACACCAGAGTAACAAGACTGTCACACACACACACACACACACACACACACACACACACACACCAAAGTAACAAGACTGTCACACACACACACACACACCAGAGTAACAAGACTGTCACACACACACACACACACACACACACACACACACACACACACACACACACACACACACACACACACACACCAGAGTAACAAGACTGTCACACACACACACACACACACACTTGTCAGGAAGACAGCAGCGAGTCATGGTACGTGGCGAGGTGTCAGAGTGGGCACCTGTGACCAGCGGGGTCCCACAGGGGTCAGTCCTAGGACCAGTGCTGTTTCTGGTATTTGTGAACGACATGACGGAAGGAATAGACTCTGAGGTGTCCCTGTTTGCAGCTGACGTGAAGTTGATGAGAAGAATTCACTCGATCGAAGACCAGGCAGAACTACAAAGGGATCTGGACAGGCTGCAGACCTGGTCCAGCAATTGGCTCCTGGAGTTCAATCCCACCAAGTGCAAAGTCATGAAGATTGGGGAAGGGCAAAGAAGACCGCAGACGGAGTACAGTCTAGGGGGCCAGAGACTACAAACCTCACTCAAGGAAAAAGATCTTGGGGTGAGTATAACACCAGGCACATCTCCTGAAGCGCACATCAACCAAATAACTGCTGCAGCACATGGGCGCCTAGCAAACCTCAGAACAGCATTCCGACATCTTAATAAGGAATCATTCAGGACCCTGTACACCGTGTACGTTAGGCCCATATTGGAGTATGCGGCACCAGTTTGGAACCCACACCTAGCCAAGCCGTAAAGAAACTAGAGAAAGTGCAAAGGTTTGCAACAAGACTAGTCCCAGAGCAAAGAGGTATGTCCTACAAGGAGAGTTAGGGGGAAATCAACCTGACGACACTGAGGACAGGAGAGATAGGGGGACATGATAACGACATACAAATACTGAGGGGAATTGACAAGGTGGACAAAGACGGGATGTTCCAGAGATTGGACACAGTAACAAGGGGACACAGTTGGAAGCGAAGACACAAAATGAATCAAAAGGGATGTTAGGAAGTATTTCTTCAGCCACAGAGAAAGTCAGTAAGTGGAATAGTTTGGGAATTTGATGTAGTGGAGGCAGGATCCATACATAGCTTTAAGCAAGGTATGAAAAGCTCACGCTCAGGGAGATGACCTAGTAGCGTTTCAGTGAAGAGGCGGGGCCAGGAGCTCGGACCGACCCCGCAACCTCAACTAGGTGAGTACAACTAGGGGAGTACACACACACACACACACACACACCCCCACACACACACACACACACAATACACACACACCAGAAGTAACAAGACTGTCACACACACACACCACACACACACAAAACACACACACACACACACACGAGTACAAGAAATGTCACACCCCCACACACACACACACCACACACACACACACACACACACACACACACACAAACACACCAGAGTAACAAGACTGAACACACACACACACGCACACAAAACACACGCACACACACCAGAGTAACAAGACTGACACACACACACACACACACACACACATCTTTAAAAAAGGAGACAGAGCAGAACATTAAACTCAACAGACAGTGTCACTGACATGTAAATTATGCAAAATCCCCATGGAGAAGATTACAGAGAAGAGTGGTGATAACACCAAGAAAGGAATGATCTCATCAACAGCAGCCAGCAGTTTCAGGGAGCGGTAAATCCTGTGTCACAAACCTCTGGATTTCTAGTGACATGGTGACAAGCATTAAGACAAGAGATGAAGATGGTGGGGTGGATTGGCAATTTTCCTTGGACTGCATAAAAGGCCGTTTGACACGTTCCACACCAAAGAGATTGGTGCAAAAACTGAGGACCCAAGCAGGGGGTATAACAGGGAAGGCACTAACAATGGATCGAGGAAATAACTTGTCAGGAAGACAGCAGCGAGTCATGGTACCGTGGCAGGTGTCAGAGTGGCACCTGTGACCAGCGGTGGTCCCCCGCAGGGGTCAGTCCTAGGACGCAGTGCTTGTTTCTGGAATTGTGAACGTCTGAGCGGAAGGAATAAGACTCTAGTGGACCCTGTTTGCAGATGACGTGAATTGATTGAAAGAATACACTCGATCGAAGACCACGCAGAACTACACAAAGGGATCTGGAACAGGCTGCAGACCTGGTCCAGCAATTGGCTCCTGGAGTTCAATCCACCAAGGTGGCCAAGTCATGAAGATTGGGGAATGGGCAAAGAAGGCCCGCAGACGGAGTACAGCATTACCGGCACATCTTTAATAAGGACAATCAATTCAGGGACCCTGTACACCGTGTACGTAGGCCATATTGGAGTATGGGCACCCAGTTTGGAACCCACACCTAGCCAATCATTGTAACGGAAACCTAGAGAAAGTACAAAGGTTTGCAACAAGACTGAGTCCCCAGAGTTAATAAGAGTATGTCCTAGAGGAGAGGTTTAAGGGAAATCATCCTGACGACACTGAGGACAGGAAGAGATAGTGGGACGATTATAACGACCTTTCAAAATAACTGAGTAGGAATTGACAAGGTTGGACAAAGACCAGGATGTTCCAGAGCCTGGACATCAGCAACACGGGGGACTACAGTTTTGGAGAAGCTGAAGACAGCATATGAAATCAAAGGGATGTTAGGAAGTAATTCTTTCAGCCACAGAGTACAAGTCAGGAAGTGGAATAGTTTTTGGAAAGTGATGTAGTGGAGGCAGGATCCATACATAGCTTTAAGGCAGAGTACGATAAAGCTCATGGTTCAGGGAGAGTGAACCTAGTAGCGACCAGTGAAGAGGCGGGGGCCAGGAGCTTGGACTCGACCTCTGCATAACCTCAACTAGGTGAGTATACACACACCAGATAACAAGGCTTACACACACACACCCCAGATGATACAAGACTGACACACACACAACACACATACACACAACAAAAGTAACAAGACCTGACACACACAAACACACACACACACCAGAGTAACAAAACTGCACACACACTCCAAGAGTAACAAGACTGACAACACACACAGCATACACATCACACACCAGAGTGAACAAACAAAAACTGACACACACATCACACATAGTAACAAGACGACACACGACACACACACACACACTACACACACACACACACACACCACACGAGCAGGCTAGACACCGCGTCGGTGCTCCCGAAGGATTTTTTAAGTGTTTGAGGGAGGGCTCAGAAGTGTTTCTGCACGGGTTGCTAAGTGTGTCAGGGTATTCTACAATACCTAGAAGTGTTTTTTTTTTAATAGCCCTGAGCTACACATGTGGGAGAGCACAATTTGAAAGTGATCTAGTAACAATAAAAGCGTTGTGTTGTGGCGCAGCTAGTGTGAATGCGGCGTTGGCCAAGTGTCACCCAAGATTTTAAAAAAGTGAACAATATTGAGTGACCAGTAGAAAGAAATACAGTGACTAGGTACATTATTAACGAGAAGAAATTGAGGTGGATCTACGCAGGACTACATCGAGCTTGATCTACCCAGACGTCACATCGACCTGGTGACAATCTACACTCTACAAGCTGCAATACTAGTACTGTATCATCCTATGATGGTTGTATTGGGTGTGGGGTCCAAGGTTTCCAAATTAAACAACCGCCAAGCTCTGAATGTGAATGGTCTTAACTCCACATCGCTCACTGGGAAAAAAATTAAAGAATAGGCACTTCAAAGTATTCAATAAGGTTTAGCAAATGGTATATGCCATTGAAACAAGGCGATTAAGTCACTATAAGTCAGGTGATTTGATAGGCAACACATGTCAAGGGAGTTCAGGTCACAAGGGTTGTGGCACAAGGACACACTGAGTAACTACAATTACACTCCCAAGCACAAGCCTGACCTACTTTTCAGACACATAATAATCCCACACATAATTCGACACATAATTGACACACACACAAACACACACACATCACACCACACACACACACACGACAGCACCACACACAACATAAACAATCCCCCCACACACTACACGAACACACACACATACACACACCCACATACACACACAACCACACAACACAACACACACACACCACACACACAGCACACACGACAACAAACAACACACCCAAACAGCACAAACGCACAACACAAACAGTCAGTGCGGTAAATCCAAGGAGGTTGGTCAGGTCACAAGAAGGTGTGGTCAGGCCAAGGACCACTGAGACTTACCTTAAAAGCACAAGCCACCTACCTTTCAGTACATAATAAACCACACATAATTCCACACGACAAATACCAACACAAAATTACACTCACCATCACTACACACATACTACACACACAACCCACACACACACACACACACACACACACACACACACAACACACACACACAACATCACATATCCATGACACACACACACTCCCCCCCTCACCAAACCGACATCTCCACACTTCCCCTGATGCCATCACCTCCCTCATCACCTCCGCTCCACCCTCCCCTCCCCCCATTCTCACCGCAAAAACCCCACACCTACCCCTCCCCACTCAGCTCCCATAGTGCCAACAGTTCCTCACGTACTTCGCACCCCCCCCCCACTCTGACACAATACACCTACTAACCTAACATAAAACTACATAGTTTCCCACCTGAGGCAATCAGGATAAAACAAAAATGGGTTGCCAGAGAGCAACAAGACAAACAGGGACAGGAGAAGGAAAATGCAAAGGAAGATTGGGCACAGGAGCTCATAAAAAGTGGATCATGAATGGGGAAAAGAACCTAGAAGAACTTAGCATTGAGAATGGAAGAGAGGATAGATATGGAAAGCAGGAAGTGGGAGGTGCATGTCCCAAAACTAGCAGAAGCCTAGGATAACAGAGTTTAGAAGAGGACTGAAATCTGAACAGCATAAAGAACTAAAAACACTTTGGGATTGACATCAAAAGCTGCTGACCTCAGGTCCACAAAATAAGGGGACTTTAGGGAAAGAAGGGGCACAACTGCATGGAGATGCTCCTATCAGAGGAGACTGTAGCAAATGAAAGAGCTAAGCTTTATGTGGGAAGGACGCCTAACAGACAACAACAGAGAGAGCCCAAGGAAAGCCGAGAAGGAAAATGACAGGCCACTGAGCCAAGTACATTAGCCATGAAACTGATGAAAGGAAAGCTGCAGTGGAGGAAACCAAATTATAAATGAGGGGATACACAGGTATATGCATTGGGAGAATTGAAAGGGTGCGGTCAGTCTTTGTTTATGGGCCTCCAGAATCGGAAGGGAAACATATTGAAGCAGAAAACAAGGGAAAAAAAAGTTAAACAATTGAAACAGCATCATGAAAGCAATAGGAGAAGACGATATGACCCAGCTGGAAAATTATTCCGGAGCATAGGGGGTTTGTAAAAAAAAGAACCCGCCAGTGAGAGTGACCTTCAAGGCAGCGCAACTCGGACCCAGGATACTGCAGGAGAAAGCACATTAAGGAGTGACATGAGCGGCATACAGGATGGTGTATCTCGACCGCGACAAACACAAGACAGAAAGGAAGAAACTGATAGAGATGGGTACAAAGGCGAAGGGGAAAGAGAGGGATGTGAGAAAGACAGATCAAGGAGATCCTCAACCCCCAGGAAAGAAGATCTAATACAGCCACCCTCACAACTTTCTATAGAAGCCTCCCAACCAGGTCAACCCCAGTGCAAACCCAAACACTCTAAACAAAACACCCATGCCACATCCAATGCCCCCCACCCACTACTTTACAAAACTCCAAACCCCCACAGCAACAACCCATAGTTCCTACCAGGTCTCCCACTTCCCCAACCCCAATATACTTCCCAGACACAGTCTAGAAAAGAAGTTGAAGGTGTGGTATACAAATGCAGATGGAAAAAAACAAACAAGTATGAGGAGTGGCACGAAAGAATCAAAAAAGACATCCCCAGACATAATAGCACTCACAGAAACAAAACTCACCAGAATAATAACAGATTCAATCTTTCCATCCGGATATCAAATCTTCAGGAAAGACAGAGGGAGGAGGGGGAGGAGGAGTTGCACTGCTCATTAAAAACCAGTGGGGTTTTGAGAAAATGGAAGGAATGGATGGCATGGGCGAAAGGGGCTACTTAGTAGGGAAAAATCCATCTGAGGACATAAGGTATAATTGCAGTAATGTACAACCCACCACAGAACTGCAGGAGGCCAAGAGAAGAATACGATGAAGCAACAGAGCAATGATCAACACACTAGCCGAGGTGGCCAGGAGAGCACACATGGGGGGAGCAAAGTTACTAATATGGTGATTTCAATCACAAGAGATTGACATGGGAAAACCTGGAAGCCCCATGGGGGTCCCGAAACATGGAGAGCCAAGATGAATGATGTGGTTCGTGAAACCTCATGCATCAACATGTTAGAGACAACTACCAAAGAGAGGAGAGGATGAACCAGCAAGGTTTGGACCTTGTAATCATCCATGAGGTAGTTCGGACATCGAGGTATCATGTATGAAAGGCCCCTGGGAGCCTAGTGATCCATGTGGTTCTGTGCTTCTACTACAAAGTATGAAGCTCCAAGTGGGAGAGAGTAGCAGGAATAGGCCGGGAAAAACTCAAACTACAAAAGGTGGGAACTACTCAGGCATAGAGGAACATCCTTCAGCACAGACATTCAGTGGAGAGGGAACAGACAGGAACAACCAGTACAAGAATGATGGATCTATTAACAAAAAAAAGCAAAAACAAAATGCAAGAGGCAGAGGAAGGTTTGGTTTCCCAGAAATCAGAAATAATGGGAAGAACAGAACGAGTCCTTGGTTCCCCCAAAGGTGTAAGGTGAGGCAAAAACAAGGTGTAATAGAGAATGGAAAGAGGTACAGAAGACAGAGAAACTCAGGAAAAATAAAGGAAATCAGAGCCGAAGAGGGCCAGAAACTAATATGCAGCAGATAAGAAGGGAGGTCTCATCAGACAATATGACAAAACATAGCATCAAAAAGTAAATACTGACCCCGAAGCTGTTTGTTAACAGCCACACAGAGAAAACCACAGTCAAGGACCAGTAATCAGAACTGAGGAGGGGTGAGGGGAATCACAAGAAACGGACCGAGAGGTATGTCAGGAGCCAACAAAAGATTTAAAAGAGTATTTACAGTGGAAACGCAGTAGGACACCAAGAAATCAGAACAGGGGGGCACACCAGCAAGTGCTGGATGAGGTACCATATAACCAAAGGAGGAGGTGAAGAAGGCTTGCTTGCGAACATGACAACCCTCAACCAGGGGCAGGTGGGACCAGTACAAACAACTCTATCCATGGGTCCTTTAAAGAGGGACAGAGATAATTGTAGAAGCGGCATTTAACAAAGATCTTCAACACATCATTTGAAACTGGGGCAACTCCCTGAGGTATGGAAAAATGGCAAATGTAAGTCACCAATTTTTAAAAAGGGAGACAACATGATGCACTAAACTACAGACCTGAATTCTATCTCTAACGTGTCTATAGTATGCAAGGTCATGGAAGAAATATCCATCAGGAGGAGAGTGGTGGGGGCGCACCTGGTAAGAACAAGTGTATAATTGAACAACCAGCATATAAGGTTTCAGGGAAGGAAAATCCTGTGTCAACAAACCTACTAAGAGTTTTATGACAACGGTGACAATAAGCAAGATAGAGAGGGAGGGGTGGATCGATCGCGTATTTTTGGATGCCAAGAAGGCTTTCGACACCAGTTCCGTCACAGAGGTTACTGCAAAAGCTAGAGGACCAGGTCACACAAACATGTAAGCACAGCAATGGAATCAGAGATAATATCTGACAGGGAGAGGTAACCAACGAGTCATGGTACGCGACGAGGTGTCAAGTGGGCGCCCCTTTGACAAGCGGGGGTTCCTACAGGTGGGTCAGTCCTAGTACCGTGTGCTGTTTCTTGGTATACGTGAACGACATAAACGGAAGGGAATATGACTCAGAATTGTCCTTGTTTGCATTGACGATGGAATATAAATGAGAAGAATCGAACGGACGATGTATCAGCAGGACTACAAAGAGATCTGGACAGGCTACAAGCCCTGTCCAGTCAACTGGCTCCTAGAATTAACACCCGCCAAATGCAAATCCATGAAGATTGGGGAAGGGCAAGAGAAGACCGCAGACACTATATAGTTTCAGGATGGCCAAAGACTGGCAAACCGTCACTAAAGGAAAAAGATCTGGCGGGGTGAGTATAACACCGAGTCATATCCCCAGAGGCGCACATCAATCAGATAACTGCTGCAGCATTACGTGCTCCTGGCAAACCTACGGATAGCTTCCGATACCTCAGTAAGGATGTTTAAGACTCTGTACACCATTCTACGTCAGGTGCCCATACTGGAGTATGCAGCACCAGTTGGAATCCACACCTATCAAGCCCCACGTCAAGAAATTAAGAAAGCTGTGCAAGGTTTGCACAAGACTAGTCCCATAGCTACGGGATTGTATCCTATGAAGAAATGTTGAGGGAAATCGTCGTCCTGAAACGATACTGAGGGAGGGGGGGTGGGGGCCCAGAGGGTCCAGGGAGACATGACTTAACGACATATAAAATACTGCGCGGAATAGACGAGTGTGGACAAATGACCGTGATTTTCCAGAGATGGGACACAGACACAAAGGTCACAATTTGAAGATTGAAGACTCAGGATGAATCAAGGGATAGTTAGGAAAGTATTTTCTTCAGTCATAGATAGTCAGCCATGGCATAAGCCTAGAAAGTGATTGTGTGAGGCAGGGAACCATAACATAGTTCTTCTAAGGGGCGGAAGGTTGATAGAGCTCATGTGCAGGAGAGAGAGGACCTAGTAGCAAACAGCGAAGCGGCGAGCGGGGCCCAGGGAGCTGTGACTCGACCACCTGCAACCACAAATAGGTGTGAGTACAAATAGGTGAGTAGCACACCAGAGTAACAAGACACACACACACATCACACACCAGAGTAACAGACACACACACACACACAAACACACACGAGCACACACACCAACACACCAGATAGTAACAAGACCGAATATCACACACCAGAGAACGAGGTTGAACACAACAACAACACCAAGTATCAAGGACTGACACACAACACACACACACACACCCAACACACACCAGAGTAACAAGACTGACACACACAACACCCACACAACCAACACACACAACCAGAGTAACAAAACGACACAACACACCAGAGATAAGAAGGCTGACACACACAACCAACACACACACACCAGAGTAACAATCGACTCACAACACAACACCCAGTAGCAACCGGTGAGAGGCGGGGCCAGGAATCTAAGACTTCGACCCCTGCAACTCACAACTAGAGGTCTGAGTACACACATACACAATCACACACACCAGATAACAAGACAAACTGACATAAACAAACACCAAGTAACAAGGTTGACACACACACGAACCAGAATAACAAGACTGACACACACACCACAACCACACACACACACACACACACAACAACACACACACACAACGCAGGAGTAACAAGACTGACTCTACTCAACACACACACACCATAGTAACAAGAAACAGACACACACATCCTCACACCAGAGTAACAAGACTGACACACAAATAAACACACACACACACACACACACACACACCAGAGTAACAAGACTGACACACACAACGGCACACACACACACACCAACACACACACACACACACACACACACACACAGTGAGTAACAAGACAACACCCACACACACCAGAGTAAACAAGACACACACACACACACAGACACCACAAACACACACACACACACACTACAACACACACCAGAGTAACAAGAACCGACATAACACACACACCAGAGTAACGAGTTGCACCACAACACACAGAGTACCAAGACTGGACACACACATCACACACACACACACACACACACCACTAGAGTAACAAGACTGACACACAACAACACTACAACACACACACACACAACCACACACACACACACACAGAGTAAACAAAACTGACACACACAAATACCAGAGTAAGAAGGTCTGACAGCACACACACACAACCCACCAGAGGTAACATAAGCAACCTACACAACTACACCCAGTAAGCAAACCGGTGAAGAGGCGGGGCCTAGGAGCTAAGACTCGACCCCTGCAACCACAAGCTAGGTGAGTATACACACACACAAACAACCACCAAGTAATCTAAGACTGACATAAACAACACCAGAGTAACAAGGTTGACACACACATCACCATGAATAACAAGACTGACACACACAACCACACTACACCACACACCACACACACCACACACAGGCACAACTACACATACACACACTACACACACACACCTAGAGTAACAAGACTGACACACACACACACACACACCAGAGAAACCAGACTGACACAGACACAGAGCGGAACACCAGAGTTAACAAGACTGACACACACACCACACACACACACACACACACACACAACACAGCCAAAGTATCCACGGACTGACACACACCACACACCAGAGTAACAATGACTGACACACTCACACACCAGAGTAAACAAACTGGACACACACAAAACCACACACCAAGAGTAACAAGACTGACACCACACACAACACACACCAGAGTAACAAGGCTGATCCACACACACCACACACACACCAGAGTAACAAGACTGACACACACACATACACACACACATCACCACACACACACCAGAGTAAACAAGGCTGACACACACACACACACCAGAGTAACAAGACTGACAACACACACACAAGAGTAAACAAGACCTGACACACAACACACGACAAACACCCACACCACACACCACACACACACACACACACAAACACCAAGTAACAAGACTGACAACACACACACGCACTCACCCACAAGCCATAGTAACAAGGCTGACACACACAACACACCTAAGTAACATAGATGACCACCACACACTCCACACACACACACACAAGCACAGGGAGGAACACCACGACACACACACACACCAAGTAACAAGACGACACATCCACACACCGCAGAAGGATAACACCACACTAGACATCACACAATACACACACACACCATAGTAACAATACTGACGTACAACCCGACACACACACCATAGTAAGAATGCTGACCCACACACACACACACTACACACACCGATAGTAACAAAAACGACACATCGACACCAGAGTAACAGACTGACCACATGACACACACCAAGTCACAACACACCACAGAGTAACAAGGGCTGAACTCACACAACACACATACCAGATAACAAAAATGGCTGATCACACACACACCAGAGTAAGAATATACACACACACTCAGAGTGAAGCGGAAGGAACTGAAGACAGACACGGGGGGGGGGTACAGACAACCGCAACACACCTATGAAATCAGATATCTCCTGCCTGACTATTGAACTGAACTTCTCCATGGCCGAGGACTGACAACCTCAAATTCTACACTATAAGTTGATGGACCTGAATTACATCGTCTTCACATCTCTACAGTTCCTGCTACATTTCTGTATTCGACTGAAGAAGGCCTACTGTGTAGGGCGAAACGTTAACGGAACTCAAGAGATTTCCTAACTGTTGGCATATGTGTCTTACCTAACGCCCACACATACACAGACCAGAGTAACAAGACTCACACACACACACCAGAGTACCAAGACTCACACAACCCACACACACACACACACACACACACACACACACACACCAATACACACACAAACACACAGCACATCATCAACACACACACAACACACACACCACACCCCCCCACCCCCCCCCCACACACAACCCGAGTAACAAGACACATGCACACACAACGTCTCAGATGATTCAAAGAGGATGTTAAGTAATATTTTACTTTCAGTCACAGAGTTTTGTCAGGAGGGTCGGACGTGGAATACGTCTGGCAAGTATTTATGTAAGTGGAGGCTGGATATACCAAAAGCATAGTTTTATAAGAAGACAGAGATACTGTAAAGCGATCGTTGGATGGTCAGGACGAATAGACACCTATAGACGACCAGTGAAGAGGAGGGGAATGGGACCAATGAGCTGAGAGTCTTAGATACCGACCTAACAGACCACCAAATAAGTGAGTAGCAAATTATGTAGAGTAACACACACACCGACACAACACCAACACACACACACAAAACACAAACACACACACACGCACATACACACACAGAACACACAGACACCTACACACACACACACACACACACACACACACACACACACACACACACACACACACACACTACACACACACACACACACACACACACACACACACACACACACACACACACACACACACACACACACACACACACACACACACAGCCTAAGAGGTCAAAGGCTGCAAAACTCACTCAAGGAAAACTATCTTGGAATGAGCATCATACCGAACACATCTCCTGAGGCGCAGATCAACCAAATACCTGCTGGAATATATGGGCACCTGGCAAACCTGTATACAAAAAATAGCATATGTCTACACTGCATGGATTTCATTAACATATTAAGAATGGAGTACTGTCGCTTGAAAAGTGACTGGCTGTAGCTACTGCCATAGTTACACGTGGTTGCCTGTGACTGATGCGACTACCATCCACGCGTATCGCTCCGGAAGTGATAGATGGTACTATAATCCAGATACAGTACCTCGCTTCAGAAGTGACTAATGGTACTATCATCCATAGACGTCACTTCCAGTGACTGATGGTACTACTGTCAGTACGAGTCATCTTGGAAGTACCGATTGATAGTGCTGTTATCCATGAGAATACAAGAAGTGAAAGACTGCAGATAACTTCACGAAGACTTAAACAGTGTGTGTTCATCCCTAACAAATACAATGCAGTGAAACTGGGCGCCCAGGAAAATTCCACCATAGTGCCGAACTGCAGAAGAACAACACCAGAAAATCATTTTAGGGGTTGACGTCCCACTAAACTTATCCTCGAAACATATTCCAATAGAATAACGACAGCAGTATATATATGCCAAGCTAGTGACCACAGCAACTGCTCTTAGGAACTTGGTGAATCAGTCTAAACGCTTTATAGTACATATGCAGTGTGGAACCCTCACCTGGCTAAGCACATACAGAAGCTGGATACTTCAGAGGTTCATCACAAAGACTGGTACTGGAGCCTAGAGGCACAAGCTGAAGGGAAGGGTTATAAGAACTAGTTTTACCGACGCTGCAAGCCGAACACCCAGAGGCATTAGAAAGCCTTACAGAACAATAGTGCTAAAGAAGAGGAAAGAGATATTAAGAGTAATAAAGGAAACACAGCAATAGTGTTAAAAAAGAGGAATGAGCCAGGAAGAATAATAAAGGAGAGAGAGAGAGAGAGAGAGAGAGAGAGGAGAGAGAGAGAGAGAGAGATGAGAAGAGAGAGAGAGAGAAGAGAGAGAAGAGAGGAGAGAGAGAAGATGAGAGAGAGAAGAGAGAGAGAGAGAGAGAGAGAGAGAGAGAAAGCAGAAGTGTTGAAGAAAAACGAGCCAGGATAATTAATAAAGGGACAGCCTACATAGATGGGCACAAAAGTAGTAGAGAAACAATAAAAATATCAAGTATATCCATATCCTGTTTGCAGGGGCTGGTAGAGTAGCGTGGGCGGTAGGGGGTATAACCCTACCACATTTAATCCCCCCCCCCTTAATCTCTTAGCCTGGCACTGCTAGTGAGCAACACTTCCCCTCCCCCAACTGACTCTGCCTCACTAAGCTTCTCTCTCTCCCTGGCATTATCTTGTTCCTTCTCTAAAACTCCTCTAGTTAAGAGAACACTTACCACAGTGTGATGAATCTACTTTTAACAATAATAACGATGATGATGAAAGCTATTACTGAGACAGTTCGTTCTCTTGGCTAGCTGGAGGTAGCTAAGAGAACTCCAGACTTGGTGATAATGTACACAACACAGGTGGGATGTATGCACGTCTGTCACGACCAGCAGCACCACACCACCAGGTGCTGGACACCTGTATGTCTGTCACGACCAGTAGCACCACACCACCAGGTGCTGGACACTGTATGTCTGTCACGACCAGTAGCACCACACCACCAGGTGCTGGACACCTGTATGTCTGTCACGACCAGCAGCACCACACCACCAGGTGCTGGACACCTGTATGTCTGTCACGACCCAGCAGCACCACACCACCAGGTGCTGGACACCTGTATGTCTGTCACGACCATAGCACCACACACCAGGTGCTGGACACCTGTATGTCTGTCACGACCAGCAGCACCACACCACCAGGTGCTGGACACCTGTATGTCTGTCACGACCAGCAGCACCACACCACCAGGTGCTGGACACCTGTATGTCTGTCACGACCAGCAGCACCACACCACCAGGTGCTGGACACCTGTATGTCTGTCACGACCAGCAGCACCACACCACCAGGTGCTGGACACCTGTATGTCTGTCACGACCAGCAGCACCACACCACCAGGTGCTGGACACCTGTATGTCTGTCACGACCAGTAGCACCACACCACCAGGTGCTGGACACCTGTATGTCTGTCACGGCCAGCAGCACCACACCACCAGGTGCTGGACACCTGTATGTCTGTCCACGACCAGCACCACCACACCACCAGGTGCTGGACACCTGTATGTCTGTCACGACCAGCAGCACCACACCACCAGGTGCTGGACACCTGTATGTCTGTCACGACCAGCACAACACCACCAGGTGCTGGAGACCTGTATGTCTGTCACGACCAGGAGCACCACACCACCAGGTGCTGGACACCTGTATGTCTGTCACGACCAGCACAACACCACCAGGTGCTGGAGACCTGTATGTCTGTCACGACAGAGCACCACACCACCAAGTGCTAGACACCTGTATGTCTGTCACGACCAGGAGCACCATACCACCAAGTGCTAGACACCTGTATGTCTGTCACGACCAGGAGCACCACACCACCAAGTGCTACACACCTGTATGTCTGTCACGACCAGGAGCACCACACCACTAAGTGCTAGACACCTGTATGTCGTCACGACCAGCAGCACCACACCACCAGGTGCTGGACACCTGTATGTCTGTCACGACCAGTAGCACCACACCACCAGGTGCTGGACACCTGTATGTCTGTCACGGCCAGCAGCACCACACCACCAGGTGCTGGACACCTGTATGTCTGTCACGACCAGTAGCACCACACCACCAGGTGCTGGACACTGTATGTCTGTCACGGCCAGCAGCACCACACCACCAGGTGCTGGACACCTGTATGTCTGTCACGACCAGCAGCACCACACCACCAGGTGCTGGAGACCTGTATGTCTGTCACGACCAGCACCACACCACCAGGTGCTGGAGACCTGTATGTCTGTCACGACCAGGAGCACCACACCACCAAGTGCTAGACACCTGTATGTCTGTCATGACCAGGAGCACCACACCACCAAGTGCTAGACACCTGTATGTCTGTCACGACCAGGAGCACCACACCACCAAGTGCTAGACACCTTTATGTCTGTCACGACCAGGAGCACCACACCACCAAGTGCTAGACACCTGTATGTCGTCACGACCAGGAGCACCACACCACCAGGTGCTGGACACCTGTATGTCTGTCACGACCAGGAGCACCACACCACCAAGTGCTAGACACCTGTATGTCTGTCACGACCAGGAGCACCACACCACTAAGTGCTAGACACCTGTATGTCTGTCACGACCAGGAGCACCACACCACCAAGTGCTAGACACCTGTATGTCGTCACGACCAGGAGCACCACATCACCAGGTGCTGGAGACCTGTATGTCTGTCACGACCAGCAGCACCACACCACCAGGTGCTGGACACCTGTATGTCTGTCACGACCAGCAGCACCACACCACCAGGTGCTGGACACCTGTATGTCTGTCACGACCAGTAGCACCACACCACCAGGTGCTGGACACCTGTGTCTGTCACGGCCAGCAGCACCACACCACCAGGTGCTGGACACCTGTATGTCTGTCACGACCAGCAGCACCACACCACCAGGTGCTGGACACCTGTATGTCTGTCACGACCAGCAGCACCACACCACCAGGTGCTGGACGCCTGTATGTCTGTCACGACCAGCAGCACCACACCACCAGGTGCTGGACACCTGTATGTCTGTCACGACCAGCAGCATCACACCACCAAGTGCTGGACACCTGTATGTGTCACGACCAGCAGCACCACACCACTAAGTGCTGGACACCTGTATGTCTGTCACGACCAGCAGCACCACACCACCAAGTGCTGGACACCTGTATGTCTGTCACGACCAGCAGCACCACACCACCAAGTGCTGGACAGCTGTATGTGTCACGACCAGCAGCATCACACCACTAAGTGCTGGACACCTGTATGTCTGTCACGACCAGCAGCACCACACCACCAAGTGCTGGACACCGTATGTCTGTCACGACCAGCAGCATCACACTACCAAGTGCTGGACACCTGTATGTCTGTCACGACCAGCAGCACCACACCACCAAGTGCTGGACACCTGTATGTCTGTCACGACCAGCAGCACCACACCACCAAGTGCTGGACACCTGTATGTCTGTCACGACCAGCAGCACCACACCACCAGGTGCTGGACACCTGTATGTCTGCCACTACCAGCACAACACCAGCAGGTGCTGGACACCTGTATGTCTGTCACGACCAGCAGCACAACACCACCAAGTGCTGGACACCTGTATGTCTGTCACAACCAGTACAACACCAGCAGGTGCTGGACACACAAACACTATACACAGCCTCACGAGTAGGCATGTTAAAAATAAACTTCGCCCCACTGAAGCAAGGGGACAGATATACCTTTGATGAGTTTCGAGAGTCTTTCTACTCCTGGAAGGAGGTAAGAAAGTTTAACTTCTGCTAATAGGATGGATATCAGAGTATAACATAACAATGACTTCCCTAGTCACATTGCATAACCTGGAGGAGATTTTGAGGTTTAACCTGGATGAGCTGGTGGGGTTCAACCTGGAGGAGCTGGTGGGGTTCAACCTGGAGGAGCTGGTGGGGTTCAACCTGGAGGAGCTGGTGAGGTTCAACCTGGAGAAGCTGGTGAGGTTCAACCTGGAGGAGCTGGTGGGGTTCACCCTGGCAGAGCTGGTGAGGTTCAACTTGTAGGAGGTTCAACCTTGGTCTTGTCAAACGCAGGAGGCTACACCGTGTAGCTACTGAATGTCGACGCGAGGTGAAAACACACAAACACACACACACACACACACACACACACACACACACACACACACACACACACACACACACACACACACACACACACACACACAGGCTGCAGACCTGGTCCAGCAATTGGCTCCTGGAGTTCAATCCCACCAAGTGCAAAGTCATGAAGATTGGGGAAGGGCAAAGAAGGCCGCAGACGGAGTACAGTCTAGGGGGCCAGAGACTACAAACCTCACTCAAGGAAAAAGATCTTGGGGTGAGTATAACACCAGGCACATCTCCTGAAGCGCACATCAACCAAATAACTGCTGCAGCATATGGGCGCCTAGCAAACCTCAGAACAGCATTCCGACATCTTAATAAGGAATCGTTCAGGACACTGTACACCGTATACGTTAGGCCCATATTGGAGTATGCGGCACCAGTTTGGAAACCCACACCTAGCCAAGCACGTAAAGAAACTAGAGAAAGTGCAAAGGTTTGCAACAAACTAGTCCCAGAGCTAAGAGGTATGTCCTACTAGGAGAGGTTAAGGGAAATCAACCTGACGACACTGGAGGAAAGGAGAGATAGGGGGGACATGATAACGACATACAAAATACTCAGAGGAATTGACAAGGTGGACAAAGACAGGATGTTCCAGAGATTGGACACAGTAACAAGGGGACACAGTTGGAAGCTGAAGACACAGATGAATCACAGGGATGTTAGGAAGTATTTCTTCAGCCACAGAGTAGTCAGTAAGTGGAACATTTGGGAAGCGATGTAGTGGAGGCAGGATCCATACATAGCTTTAAGCAGAGGTATGATAAAGCTCACGGCTCAGGGAGAGTGACCTAGTAGCGATCAGTGAAGAGGCGGGGCCAGGAGCTCGGACTCGACCCCCGCAACCTCAACTAGGTGAGTACAACTAGGTGAGTACACATACATAGGGTGAGAAACACTTGTGGAGGTGCAGCTGCTGGGTCAGTGTTGAACATTCAACACAGACAGCGGGAGAGAGAAAGCTTACAGTGGCAAAAACTAAGTCAGTTTGGGAGGTTTGGGAAGTTTTTTTGGGGGGAAAGTGTTTTGGAAAATTTGGGAAGGGGAAATGGGGGTTTTTAAAATTTTTAAGAGGGGTTTTTTTTGTGGTTGGGAGAGGGGGGGGGGGGGATGGGGGGTTGTTAGGGAAACCCCCTGGTTGGTTGGGATTTAAAAAGGGGGTTTTAAAATTTTGTGGGTAGGGGAGTTTGGGGTTTTTGGGGGAAAAGAGGGTTAAAGGGGGGAAAAAAAATTGGTTTTATTTTGTGGGGATGGGTTTTTTTGTGGGGGGAAAGGTTTGGGTTTTTTGTGTGGGAGGGGGGTTTGGGGGGTTTATTGGGGTGGGAGAGTTTGGGTTTATTTGTGTAAAAAGAGGGGGGTTTTATTTGTGGGGAAAGAGTAGGGGGGTTTTTATTTGTGGGGAGAGAAAGGGTTTTTTGGGGTGGGAAAGAAAGGGGGTTTTTGTGGTGGAGAGAAATTGGGGTTTTTTAATTTGGGGGGGAAAGTATTGGTTTTTTTGTGGTGGGAGATGCTGGGTTTATTTGGGGTGGAAGTTTTGGGGTTATTTGGGGTGGGAGGTAGGGGTTTTATTTGTGAGGGGAGAGTATTGGGTTATTTGTGGGGGAGAGTTTGGTTTATTGTTGGGAGGTTTTTGGGTTTTTTTTTTTGGGGTGGGGAAAAGGGGGGTTTAGTTGTGGGGGGAGAGTTTGGGTTTTTTTTGGTGGGGGAGAATTGGGTTTTTGGGGTGGGAGAGTTTTGGGGTTTTTATTTGGGGTGGGAGAGTTTGGGTTTTTTTGTGGGGGGAGAGTTTTGGGGGTTTTTATTTGTGGGGGGAAAGTTTTGGTTTTTGGTGGGGGGTTTTGGGGGGGAGGGGGTTTGGGGGGGGGGTTTTTTGGGGGTTTTGGGGGGTTTGGGGGTTTTTTTGTGGGGGGAAAGGTGTTTTTTTTTAAAATTTTGTTGGGGGTTTGGGGGGTGGGGGGTTTGGGGTTTTTTGGGTGGGGGGGGGGTTTTTGGGTTGGGTTTGGGTTTATTTTGGGGGGGTTGGGGTTTTTGGGGTGGGGGGGTTTTTTGTGGTTGGGTTTGGGGTTTATTGTGAGGGGGTGTTTTTGTTGGGGGGTTTTTGTTTAGTTTTTGGGGGGTTTTTGGGTTTTTTGGGTTGGTGGGGTTTGTTTTTTTGGGTGGGGATGGGTTTTTGTTGTGGGGGGAGGTTTTGGGGTTTTTATTTGATGGGGGTTGGGTTTGGGGTGGAAATTTTGGGTTTTGGGTTTTTGATGGAGATGGGGTTTTAGTTTGATGGGGAGTTTGGGTTTTAGTTTGATGGGAAATTTTTGGGTTTAGTGGGGGGGAGATTTTGGGTTTGGGTTGTGATGGGGGGGTTTTTTTTGGGGTGGGGGGGTTTTATGGGTTGGGGGGGGTTTTGGGGTTATTGGGGGGGTGTTGGGTTTAGTTGGTTGGGAGGGGTTGGTTTTTGGGGTGTTGGGGGTTTGGGGTTTTTTGTGGTTGGGGGGGGTTGGGGTTTTATTTGGTGTGGGGGGGTTTTGGTTTTTGTTTTTGTGGATGGGGGTTTAGTTTGGGGTTTTTGGGGGTTTGGGGGTTTGGTTTGGGGGGTTGGGGGTTTTATTTGGGGTTGGGAAATTTGGGGTTTTTTTTGGGGGGTGTGGGGTTTTTTGGGTGGGGGGGTTTGGGGGGTTGTTGTGAGGGGGTTTGGGGTTTATTTGGGTGTGGGGGGGTTTTGGGGGTTTTTTGGGGGGTTTGGGGGGGGTTTGGTGAAGGAAAAGGGGGGGGATGGTTTGGGGGGTTTTAGGAAAGGGGGGGGGTTAGTGTTTTGGGGGAGGGGTTTTTGGGGTTTGGGTTTTTATTTGTTTTGGGGGGTTTATTGGGGAAGGGAGGTTGGGTTGTTGTGAGGAAGAGGGGGGGTTTATTGTGATGGGAATTTGGGTTTGGGGTTTTTGGGAAAGTTTTGGGGTTAGTTGTGAGGGAAAAGTGTTGGTTTAGTTTTGGGAAGTGGGGGTTTTTTGTTGGAGGGAAAAGTTTTGGGTTTTTTTGGGTGGAGAATGTTGGGTTATTTGGGGGGGTTGGTTTGTTTTTTGGGGGTGGGTTTGTTTTTGGGGGGTGTTTGGGGTGAGGGTTGGGTTGTTTTTTGGGGGTTTTTTGGTTTGTTGGTGGGGTTGGGGGGTTGTTGGGGTTATTTGGGGGTGTTGGGTTTTTTTTTGGAGGGGGGGGTTTTTGTTGGGGGGGTTTTTTTTGGGGGGGTGGGTTTTTTGGGGGGGTGGGTTTTTGTGGGGTGTTGGGGGGGGGGGTTTTTTGGGTTGGGAGGGGGGAGGGGGGGGGGGTTTTAGTTGGAGGGGGGTGTTTTGGATGGGGGGGGTTGTTGGATGGGGGGGGGTTTTGGTGGGGGGTTTTTGGTTTTTTGGGGGGGATTTGGGTTGTTGGGGGGTTTGGGGGGGTTTTTGGGGTGTGGGGGGGGTTGGGGTTTAGGGGGTTTGGGGTTTTTTTGGTGGGGGTTTGGGGGTTTTGGTGGGGGGTTTTTTGGGTTTGGTTGTGTGGGGGGGGTTTTTTGGGGGGTGGGGGTTTTGGGTTGGGGGGGGTGGGGGTTGGTTGTGTGGGGGTTTGGGGTTTGTTTTGGGGTGTGGTTTTTTTGGGGGTGGGTGGGGTTTTTTGGTGGGGTGTTGGGTTTATTGTGTGGGGTGGGGGGTTTTTTGGGTGGGTTTTTGTTGGGTTTGTTTTTTGGGGAAATGGGGTTTGGGGGGTTGGGGTGTTTTTTTGGGGGGGTATGGGGGTGGGGTTTGGTTGGGTTGGGAGAGTGGGTTTTATTTTGTGGGGGAGAGTGTGGGTTTATTTGTGGGGGAAGTTTTTGGGGTTTAGTTGTAAGGGGTTGTGGGGTTTAGTTTTTATGGGAGATGCCCGGTTTTGTTGTATGGAGAGTGTGGGTTTTTAAGTTTGATGGGAGAGTGTGGGTTTAGTTGGAGGGGAGAGGCCCGGGTTTATTTTGTGATGGGGAGTGGGGGTTTATTTTGTATGGGAAGTTTTGGGTTTTAATTTGATGAGAGTTTTGGGGTTTAGTTGTGAGGGAAAGAGTGTCGGGTTTATTTGTGAGGGGAAAAGTCGGGTTTATTGTGAGGGGAAAAGTGTCGGGTTTGGGTTTGGTGATGGGAAAGTGCGGTTTATTGTGAGGGAGAGTTTTGGGGTTTAGTTTAAAGGAGAGTGTGGGTTTTTTTATTTGTGATGGGAGAGGTCGGGTTTGGGTTTGAGGGGAGAGTTCTTTTTAAATTGTGATGGGAAAAGTTTTGGGGGTTTTATTTGTGATGGGAGAGTGCCGGGTTTATTGTGATGGAGAGGGGTTGGGTTTAGTTGTAAAGGGAGATGTGGGGTTTAGTTGTGATGGGAGAGGGGGTCGGGTTAGTTTGAGGGGAGAGTGCCCGGGTTTAGTTGTGGGGGGAGAGGTCGGTTTAGTTGTGATGGGAGTTTTTGGGTTTAGTTGTGAGGGGAGAGTGTCGGTTAGTTGTGTTTGGGAGAGTGTGGGGTTTATTTTGGAGGGGAAGTTTTGGGGTTTTAGTTGTGAGGGGGAGAGTGCCGGTTTATTTGTGATGGGAGGGTTGTGGTTTAGTTGTGAGGGGAGAGGGTGGGGTTTAGTTGTGTTGGGAATTTCCGGGTTTAGGTTTTGTTTGGGAGAGTGGGGGGGTTTTATTTGTGTTTGGAGAGTGTGGGGTTTTATTGTAAAAGGGAGAGTTTTGGGGTTTATTTGGGTATGGGAGAGTGCCGGGTTTTATTGTGAAGGGGAGAGTGCGGGGTTTTAGTTTGAGGGGAGATTTTTTTTAGTTGTAAATTGGAAGAATTTTTGGTTTTAGTTGTGATGGGAGAGTTTTTGGGTTTTAGTTTGAGGGGAGGGGTTTGGGTTTAGTTGTGTTTGGAGGTTTTGGGGTTTTAGTTGTAAAGGGAGAGTTTGGGGTTTAAATTGTAAAGGGGAGTTTTTGGGTTTAGTTGTGATGGGAGTGTTGGGTTGGGTTGTGAGGGGAGAGTTTTGGGTTTTTAGTTGGATGGGATTTTTTGGGTTTATTTTGTGAGGGGAGATGGGGGGTTTAAATTGTGAGGGGAGAGTTTTGGGGTTTTTAGTTGTGATGGGAGTTTTGGGGTTTATTTGAGGGGAGGGGTTGGGTTTAGTGGGGAGGGGGAGTTTTTGGGTTTATTTTGTGAGGGAGAGTGTCGGGTTTATTTTGATGGGAGAGTTTGGGGTTTAGTTGTGAGGGGAAAGTGTGGGTTTTAAGTTGTGAGGGGGAAGTGCCCGGGTTTAGTTGTGATGGGAGAGTTTTGGGGTTTAGTTGTGATGGAGAGTGTTGGGTTTATTTTGATGGGAGAATGTTGGGTTTGGGTTTTTTAATGGGAGAGGGGTTGGGTTTTTGTTGTGTTTGGGAGTTTTTGGTTTTAGTTGTGAGGGAGAGTTTTTGGTTTAGTTGTGAGGGGATTTTTGGGGTTTTAAGTTGTGTTTGGGAAGTGTGGGGTTTCGTTGTGAGGGGAGAATGTTGGGTTTAGTTGTGAGGGGAGAGTTTTGGGGTTTGGGTGTAAAGGGGATTTTTTTTTGGATTTATTTTGTGAGGGGTAGAGTTTTGGGGTTTATTTGTGAGGGGAGGTGCTGGGTTATTTTGTGATGGGAGTGATGGGTTAATTTTGTGATGGGAGAGTGCGGGGGTTTATTTTTTGATGGGAGAGGGGTTGGGGTTTAGTTGTGAGGGGAGAGTGCGGGGTTTTTATTTTGTGTTTGGGAGTTTTTGGGTTGTTGGGGAGGGGAGAGGGGGGGGGTTTTTTATTTTGGTTTGGGAGTTTTTGGGTTTTGTTGTAAAGGAAAAAGTGTCGGGTTTATTTTGTGAGGGGAGAGTTTTGGGGTTTAGTTGGAGGGGAAAAGTTTTGGGTTTAAAGTTGTGAGGGGAGAGGCGGGTTTTATTTTGGGGATGGGGGGGAATTTTTTGGGTTTATTTTGTGAGGGGAGATTTTGGGGGGAAAAAAAAGTTGTAAAGGGGAGAGTTTTGGGTTTTAGTTGTGAGGGGAAAGTTTTGGGATTTAGTTGTGAGGGGAGATTTTTGGTTTTTTATTGTGAGGGGAGAGTGTTGGGTTTATTTTTGTGATGGAAAGTGCGGGGTTTTATTTTGTGATGGGTTTTTTGGGGTTTTAAGTTGTGATGGGAGAGTGTTGGGTTTATTTTGGGAGGGGATTTTTGGGTTTGGTTGTGAGGGGAGAGTGTGGGGTTTTAGTTTTTATGGGAGGGGGGGGGTTTAGTTGTGATGGGAAGTGTGGGGGTTTGGGTTGTGATGGAAGTTTTGGGGTTTTTTTTTAATTTTTGTGAGGGGAGAGTGTGGGGTTTTGGGTTGTGATGGAAAGGGGTGGGGTTTTTTTTGTAGGGGAGAGTGTGGGGTTTAGTTTAAATGGGAGAGTGTCGGGTTTTTGTGGGAGAGTGTGGGGTTTAGTTTGGGGAGGGAAAAGTTTTGGGTTTTTATTTTGTATGGAGAGTTTTTGGGTTTAGTTTGTGGGAAGTTGGGGTTTATTTTTGATGGGAGAGTGTCGGGTTTTTTTGTGAGGGAGAGTGTGGGGTTTTATTGTGATGGGAGAGTGTGGGGTTTAGTTGTGAGGGGAGAGTGTTGGGTTTGTTGTAGGGGAGGTGTCGGGTTTATTTTGGTGAGGGGAGAGTGTGGGGTTTTTTTTTGTGATGGAAGTGCCCGGGGTTGTTTGAGGGGAAGAGTGTTGGGTTTAGTTGTGTTTGGGAGAGTTTTGGGGTTTATTGGGGATGGGAAGTTTGGGGTTTTTATTTGGAGGGGAGATTTTCCCCGGGTTTAGTTGTGATGGGAGAGTGTCGGGTTTGGGTTGTGAGGGAGGGGTGGGTTTTTTGGGTTTGGAGGGGAAAAAGTGTCGGGTTTATTTTTGGAGGGGAGAGGGGTTGGGTTTAGTTTTTGATGGAAAGGGTGGGGTTTTAGTTGGATGGGAGAGGCCCGGGTTTATTTTGTAGGGGAGAGTTTTGGGGTTTATTTGTGATGGGAGAGTTGGGGTTTTTAGTTGTGATGGGAAGTGTTTTTTTTTATTGTGATGGGAAAAGTGGGTTTATTGTGATGGGAGAGTGCCCGGGTTATTTTTGGGGGGGATTGGGGGAGAGTGTCGTTTAGTTTGATGGGATAGTGCGGGTTTATTGTGAGGGGAGGGGTGTGGGTTTTTAGTTGTGAGGGGAGAGGGGCCCGGGTTTAGTTGTGATGGGAGAGTTTCTTTTTTAGTTTGATGGAGGTGTGGGGTTTATTTTTGTGATGGAGAGGGTCTTTTTATTTGGATGGGAGAGTGGGGTTTTATTTTGTGATGGAGAGGTGGGTTATTGTGAGGGGAGATTTGCCCCGGGTTTTTTATTTTGTGTTTGGGAAGTGTGGGGTTTATTTTGGATGGGGAAAGGGGTGGGGGTTTTAGTTGTTTTGGGAGAGTGTCGGGTTTAGTTGTGATGGGAGAGTGCCGGTTAGTTGTGATGGGGGATTTGTGGGGTTTTTATTGGGATGGGAGAGGTGGGTTTTTAGTTTAAAAGGGGAATTGCCCTTTTTAGTTGTTTGGGAAAGTGGGGGGTTTTAAAGTTGTGAGGGGAGATGTCGGGTTTAGTTGTGAGGAGAGTGTCGGGTTTATTGTATGGGAGGTTCGGGTTTAGTTGTGAGGGGAGAGTGTCGGGTTTATTTGTGAGGGGAGAGTTTTGGGTTTAGTTTGTGATGGGGAGTTTTGGGTTAGTTGTGAGGAAGTTTTGGGTTTTTTTTTGGATGGAGTGTCGGTTTAGTTGTGAGGGAGAGGTCGGGTTTGGGTTGTGAGGGGAAAAGTGGGGGGTTTAGTTGGGGATGGAAGTTTTGGGTTTATTTTGGGGGGGGGAGAGGGGGGTTGGGGGGGGGGGTTTTTTTTGGGGGGGGGGGGGGGGGTTTTGGGGGGGGGGTTTTTTAGTTGGGGGGGAAAAGTGTGGGTTTTTATTTTGTGAGGGGGAAAGGGGTGGGGTTTTGGGTTGTGAGGGGAGAGTTTTTTGGGTTTAGTTTGGGGAGGGGAGATTGTGGGGTTTAAATTTTGTAGGGGAAAGTGTGGGGTTTTAGTTGTGAGGGGAGATGTGGGGTTTTTAGTTTGTAGGGGAAGTGTGGGGTTTATTTGTGATGGAATTGTGGGGTTAGTTGTGGGGAGAGTGTGGGGTTTTTTAGTTGTAAAGGGAAATTTTGGGGTTTAGTTGATGGGAGAGTGTGGGGTTTATTTGTGAGGGAAAGAGTGTGGGGTTTTTAGTTGTGATGGGAGAGTGTCGGGTTTATTGTGAGGGGAAGGGGTGGGGGTTTTAGTTTGAGGGAGAGTTTCGGGTTTAGTTTTTTAGGGGAAGAGTGCCCGGGTTTTTAGTTTGATGGAAGTGTGGGGTTTAGTTTGATGGGAAATTGTCGGTTAGTTGTGATGGAGAGTGTGGGTTTTAGGGGGATGGGAGAGTGTGGGGTTTAGTTGTAAAGGGGAAGTTTTGGGGTTTTGTTGTGAGGGGAGAGTGTGGGTTTTGGGGGGGTGAGGGAGAGTGTGGGGTTTTTAGTTTTTTTGGGAGAGTGCCCCGGGTTTATTTTGTGAGGGGAGAGTGCCCGGGTTTGGGTTGTGAGGGAAATGTGGGGTTAGTTTTTGATGGGAGGGGTGCGGGGTTTTATTTTGTGAGGGAGATTTCCCGGTTTTAGTTGTATGGGAGAGGGGGGGTTTTATTTTTGGAGGGGAGAGTTTCGGGTTTAGTTGGGGAGATTTTGGGGGTTTTAGTTTGTTGGAGAGGGGTCGGGTTTATTTTGTGAGGGGAGAGTGTCGGTTTTGTGGTTTGGAGAGTGGGGGTTTATTTGGGAGGGGAGAGTGGGGGGGTTTAGTTGTGATGGAAAGTGTGGGGTTTTTATTGTGTTTAAGTGGGGTTTGTTGTGATGGAAGTGCCCCGGGTTTTAGTTGTGAGGGGAGATTTGCCCGGGTTTATTTTGTGATGGGAGAGTGGGTTTTATTTTGTGAGGGGAGAGTGTCGGGTTTAGTTGTGATGGGAAGTGTGGGGTTTAGTTTTTTGATGGGAGAGTTTTGGGGTTTAGTTGTGAGGGGAAGTTTTGGGGTTTTGATTTTGATGGGAGATTGTGGGGTTTAGTTTTGGGGGAGAGTGGGGGGTTTTAAATTTGGAGGGGAGAGTGTGGGGTTTAGGGGAGGGAGAGTGTGGGGTTTAGTTGGAGGGAAGTGGGGGGTTTTTAGTTGTGATGGGAAGGTTGGGTTTAGTTTAGGGGAGAGTGTTGGGTTTTTTTGGGAAGTTGGGGTTTGGGTTGTGATGGGAGAGTGGGGGTTTTTAGTTGTGATGGGAGAGGGGTGGGTTTTATTTTGGGTTTTGGGAAGTGCCCGGGTTTTAGTTTTGATGGAAGGGGGGGATGTGATGGGAGAGTGTCGGGTTTAGTTGTGAGGGGAGAGGTGGGGTTTTTAGTTGTGTTTGGGAAGGGGTTGGGTTTTGGGTTGTGATGGGAGATTTTTGGGTTTAGTTTGTGGGAATTTTGGGGTTTTAATTTTAAATGGGAAAAATTTGGGGGTTTTAGTTTTAGGGAGAGTGTGGGGTTTTATTTTTGAGGGGAGAGTGTCGGTTTTTTTGGATGGGAAGTGTCGGGTTTAGTTGTGTAAAAAGTTTTTGGGTTTAGTTTGATGGGAGAGTGTGGGGTTTTAAAATTGTGAGGGGAGAGTGTGGGGGTTTAGTTGTGAGGGGAGAGTTTTGGGGTTTAAAATTTTGTGATGGAAGTGTGGGTTTATTTGGGAAATGGGAGAGTGTTGGGTTTATTTGTGAGGGGAAGTTGGGTTTAGTTGTGAGGGGAATTTGGGGGTTTAGTTGTAAAGGAAAAGTTTTGGGGTTTAAAGTTGTGATGGGAGATTTGTTGGGTTTAGTTGTGATGGAAGTGTTGGGTTTAGTTTTTTATGGAGAGTGTGGGGTTTAGTTGTGAGGGAGAGTTTTGGGGTTTGTTGTGATGGGAAAAGTGTGGGGTTTTTTGGGTTGTGATGGGAGATTTTGGTGGGGTTTAAGTTTGATGGGAGAGGGTCGGGTTTAGTTGTAAAGGGGAGAGTGTTTTTTTTAGTTGTATGGAGAGTGCCCGGGTTTAGTTGGGGGAGGGGGGTTTTTTTAAGTTGTGATGGGAGAGTGGGGGGTTTATTTGGGGAAGGGAAGTGTTGGGTTTAGTTTTTGAGGGGAAGATTTTTTTGGGGTTTTGTGGGGGGGAGTGTGGGGTTTAGTTGTGATGGGAAAAGTGTTTTTTTTGGGTTGTGTTTGGGAGAGTGGGGGTTTATTTGATGGAGAGTTTTGGGGTTTATTGGATGGAGATTTTTGGGTTTTAGGTTTGTAGGGGAAAGGGGGGGGTTTAGTTGTGATGGGAGAGTGTGGGGTTTATTTGGGAAGGGGAGGGGTTTTGGGGTTTAGTTGTGAGGGGAGAGGGGTTGGTTTAGTTGTGATGGGAGTGTGGGGTTATTGTGGGGGAAAGTGTTGGGTTAGTTGTGAGGGGAAGAGTGGGGGTTTTAGTTGTGATGGAGAGTTTTTGGGGGTTTATTTTGTGATGGGAGATTTGTGGGGTTTTAGTTGGGGAGGGGAGAGTATTTTTATATTAAACAGGTAATTTTTTCCCAAATTTTTAAGGGCCTTTTATGTGCATTGAGTTTTTACATAGCTTTGAAATGGAACGGGGAACATAAAAGAGGATCTTGCCTTGTTTAGGTCAGGGTTTTTCTGTTATTGGGCAAGGAGAAGTTTGAGGGGGGTTAATACCGAGTTAAGGTTCTATGTATGTAATAGGTGCGGGTAAAATTAGGGATTTTTGTATGGTGGGTTTTAGAGTTTTTAATAAATTTGGGGGAGTTTGCTGCCGGGAGTGGGAATTTTTTATCAAATTTTGGGGCTGGGGGGACCTTTTGTTGGATAATTAATGGTCTGAGATGATTTTCTGGGTTTTGAGCCCCATGCACAAATTCCATAGGTGAGATTTGGGGTAAATGAATTTAGTGATATGGGGGCCCGGAGGGGGGACTTGGGGAAAAAAGTACCGTATCTTCAAAAGTAAAGCCTACGGCTTGGAAAAATTTTTTTGGAAATTTGCTGTACATTTTGTTTGAAAAAAATGATCTTTTATCAAGGGAGATTTTTCCCAAGAAAATTTTTTCCTGGGGACTTTGTGATAGGTTAACCGTTTATCAATTTTTTTTAAAAGAAACATCTGTAGTTTTTGTTCCTAAACTGAAAAGTATAGGTTTTTTCAAAACTGAAAAAGTTTGTTTAAAAAACATCCAGGTTGATATTTTTCCTAATTTTGCCATTTTTTCAGTATTGGCTAGTAAGACTGGGCCTTTTGGGGAGAGAAGACGTATGTTACATAGTCATCTGCAAAAAGTGTGGGTCTGAGTATTACATGCAATTTTTAAGTCTTAAAGTAAAAGGGGGAAACAGAAAGGGCCAAGGGCACTTCCCCCCTTTTGGGGAAATATTTCCAATGGGAGAAAAACAAAAATAATTAAAGTTTTTCAAATTAAAAGTATTTTTTTGTGTTGGCGGCCCATTTAGGGGAGGTGATCGAGCTTTGGGAAAAGATACAAAAAATAATTTTTCAGCCCACACAGCCTAACAAAACATTTATAATTTCGCGAAAACCCCAAAGTTGTGATGGGGGGATGTTGGGGGGTGGATTTTGGGTTCTCCCCCCCTCATAAAAAGCACTAGCCCCAACTGCAGGGGAGTGGTTTGACCGGTATAGACCGGGGGCCCCGGGGGCCCGACCCCGCAAACCAACAACAGGGGATGCAGGGGGCCAAAACCCTACTTTTATAAAAAAAAATTTCAAACTGTGTATAGCCCCTTACAAAAATTTCAAGTGGACAATTACCCCTAAGAAAAGTCCAAAAAACCCAAATATGTTTATTTAAAACCCGCTGTATTTTTGTTTTTCCTGGGCCCGGGTAACCCCGGTTCAACAGAACGGCTAAACATTGTTTTTTGAAACAGTCTGGCTCCCTCTGGCACATTCTATTGCAAGAAAGCAATCTTGTTTCCCCCCGGGCCCAAATGCGCCATCGCTTTGCAAAAAATTTCTTTTACTTGCCCATGGAAAGTTACGGCTCCGGGGAGCTTCCCCCCCCCCCCAACTTCAGAAATTGAAATTTTTTTTTCCACACATTTGGGAGCAGACCTTTAATTTTTTTCCAAGTACAGAAAAAGCGGGTACATCCAAAACAGGTTGGTTTAAACTTCACTCCTTTGCTTCAGACCGGTTTTCCAGTAGTTTTCCCATGAATGATGATTCATGCCAACGGGAATAATAAAACCCCAATTTTTTACCCTACAAGGCTATATTTTTTGTTATTCCCCACCCCTTTTCCTCTCCCCCCTTGTCGCTCTACTCCCCGTCCTTTCCCCCTATCTTTTCCCCCATCATCTCTACCACCAATTTCCCCACGTCTTTCCCCCCTCCACCATCATTTTTTTTCTACCCCCTTCCCCACATCTCCCTCACCCCCCCCACCAAAATCTCAAAAACCCGTCCCCCACGTCTCTTCACTCCGTACACCATTTTAAACTCTACCACCAGTCCCCCCACGTCCCCTCTTTCCCCCCCTCCCTCCCCATCATCTCTACCCCATTTCCCCACGTCACCCCCCCCCCCCACCATCATCCTACCCCCAGTCCTCACGGTTTTCCCCCCCCTCCCCTCCCTCCCTCCACCACATCTCTACCACCAGTCCTCACGTCCCCCCCTCCCCCCTCCACCCTCAAACTCTACCACCAGTCCCCACGTCCCCAAATCCCCCCACCCTCATCTTACCACCAGTCCCCCCACGTCTCCCTCACTCCCTCCCCTCATCATCTCTACCAACCCTTCCCCCACGGGCCCCCACTTCCCCCAAAACCCTCCCTCTCTTAACCCCCCCCGTTCCTCACGTCTCCCCCAATTCCCCCCACCACATCTCTACCACCATCCTCACTCTCCCCCCTCCCCCATCACCCTCCTACCAAAACCCGTCCCCAACGTCCCCTTTACTCCCCCCCACCATCATCTCTACCCCCATCCCCACGTCTCCCCTCCCTCCCCCCACCCTCTTTTCACCACCAGTCCCCCACTTTCCCTCCCCCCCCCAAACCCTCATCTCTAAAAAAACCCGTCCTCACGTCTCCCTCACCCCCTCCACCATCATCTCTAAACCCCCATCCTCAAAGTCTCCCCCCACCCCTCCACCATCATCTCAACCACCCGTCCTCACGTCCCCCCTCCCTCCCCCACCATCCTCAAAACCAAACCCGTCCCCCACGTCTCCCTCACTCCCCTCCACCATCCAAAACCCCCCAAACCCCCATCCTCACGTCTCTCTCACCCCTCCACCAACATCTCTACCACCAAATCCCTCACGTCTTCCCCCCACTCCCTCCACCCTCCCTCTCTAAAACCCCCAATCCTCACGTCTCCCTCCCCACCTCCACCATCAACCTACCACCCTTTCCCCACGTCTCCCCTCCCCCCTCCAAACCCTCATCTCAAACCCCCAGTCCTCACGCTCCCTCCCTCCCCCCACCATCAACTCTACCACCAAATCCTCACGTCCCTCTCACTCCCCCCCCCATCATCCTAAACCCCCCCATCCCCCACTCTCTCTCACTCCCCCCCAAACCCTCATCTCTTCCACCAGTTTCCCCACGTCTCCCCCCAAAATTTCCCTCCACCATCATCTCTAAACCCCCAGTCCCACGTCTCCTCACTCCCCCCACCATATCTCTACCACCAAATTCCCCCCCGTCTCCCTCCCCCCCTCCACCATCAAATCTACCAACCCCGTCCTCACGTTCCCCCCCCCCCCCCCTCCCTCCCCTCCACCATCAAACTCTACCCCCCAGCCTCACTCTCCCTCCCCCCTCCCCCCAAAACCCTACTCTACCACCAGTCCTCACGTCTCCCTCAATCCCTCCACCAAAAACTCTACCCCCATTCCCCACGTCCCCCCTCACTCCCCCACCATCATCTCTACCACCAGTCCTCACGTCCTCCCCACTCCCCCCACCATCATCCCCACCCCCCAGTCCCCCCCGTCCCCCCTCAAATCCCTTTTCCCCAATCCCTCTCTAAAACCCCCAGTCCTCACGTCTCTCCCACTCCCTCCACCATTTACTCTACCCCCCAGCCTCACGTCTCTCCACTCCCTCCCCCCAACATCTCCCACCCCCAGTCCCCCACTCTCCCTCACTCCCCCCCACCATCATCTCTACCACCCCGTCCTCACGTCTCCCTCACTCCCTCCACCATCATCTCACCCCCAGTCCTCACGGGCTCCCTCCCCCCCTCCACCCCTCACTTTTACCACCAGTCCCCCACGTCTCCCCCCACTCCCCCTTTACCATCATCTCTACCACCATCCTCACGTCTCCTCACTTTTCCCTTTCCCCCATCATCTCTACCACCAGTCCCCCACGTCTCCCACCTCCCTCCCAAACCCCATCCCCTACCACCAGCCCCCACGAACTCTCACTTCCCTTTCCCCCATCCTCTCTAACCACCCCCACGTCCCCCCTCCTCCCCCCCACATCCTCAAACCCCCATCCTCACGCTCCCCCACTTTCCCCCCATCATCATCTCACCACCAGTCCCACGCCCCCCTCAAACCCTCCATCTCATCTCTAAAAACCCCCAATCCCCGTCTCCCTCACTCCCCCACCCCTCACTCTACCCCAGTCCTCACGTCCCCCCTCCTCCCCCCCACCATCAACCTACCACCCCGTCCCCACTTCTCTCACTCCCCCCACCTCATCTCCCCACCATCCTCACGTCTCTCCACTCCCTCCACCATCATCCCCCCTACCACCATTTCCCCACCTTCCCCCACTCCCCCATCAAACATCTTAAACCCCCAGTCCTCAAAGGGCTCTCTCACTCCCTCCCCACATCTCTACCACCATTTCCCCCGTCTCCCTCACCCCCCTCCACCATCATCTCAAAACCCCCCAGTCCTCAAATCCTTTTCCCCCCCCCCCCCCCCTCCAACCCTTTATCCTACCACCAGTTTTCCCCACGTCTCCCCCCAAATCCCCCACCAACATCTCACCAAACCCGTCCTCACTTTTCTTCACTCCCCCACCATCATCTCCCACCACCCCGTCCCCCACGTTCCCTCACCCCCCCCCCACATCTCTAAACCCCCAGTCCCCACGTCTTTCCCCCACTCCCCCATCATCTCTCTACCACCAGCCTCACGTCTCCCCCACTCCCTTTCCCTCATCACTCTAAACCCCCATCCCCCCACTCCCCCCCTCACTCCCCATCATCATCTCTACCACCATCCCAAAGTCCCCTCACTCCCCCCCCACCATCATCTCTACCACCGTCCCACGTCCCCTCACTCCCTTTTCCCCCATCATCTCACCCCCAGTCCTCACGTCTCCCTCACTCCCTCCATCATCATCTCTACCACCAGTCCTCACGTCTCTCTCACTCCCTCCACCATCATCTCTACCACCAGTCCTCACGTCTCCCCACTCCCTCCACCATCATCTCTACCACCAGTCCTCACGTCTCCCTCACTCCCCCCACCATCATTTTCACCCCCCATCCTCACGTCTCTCCCCCCTTTCCCCCCAACCCTCAACCTACCACCCGTTTCCCCACGTCCCCCCTCACTCCCCCCCCACCATCATCCTAACCCCCAGTCCTCACGTCTCCCCCTCACTCCCTCCACCCCTCCTCTACCCCCATCCCACGTCTCCCCCCCACTCCCTCCACCATCAACCCCTCCCCCCAATCCCCACCCCTCTCTCCTTTTACCCCCTCCACCCAAACATCTCTACCACCAGTCCCCACGCTCCCCTCACTCCCTCCACCATCATCTCTACCCCCCAAATCCCCCCCGCCCCCCTCACTCCCTCCCACCAACATCTCTAAAAAACCCGTCCTACGTCTCCCTCACTCCCTCCACCATCCCTCTCTAAAAAAAACCCTTCCCCCACTCCCCCTCCTCCCTCCACCCCTCAAACTCACCACCATCCTCACTCCCCTCACCCCCCTTTCCCCCAACATCTCTACCCCCAGTCCTCACGCTCCTCCTCCCCCCACCCTCAACTCTACCCAAACCCGTCCCCCCACGCTCCCCTCACTCCCCCCCACCATCACTCTACCACCAGTCCTCACGTCCCCCCCTCACTCCCCCCCACCTTTATCTCTAACCCCCAGTCCCCCCACGTCTCTCCCACTCCCCCCCACCATCAAACCCCTACCACCAGTCCTCACGTCTCCCTCACTCCCCCTCCAAACCCTCAAACTCTACCACCATTTCCCCACGCTCTCTCACTTCCCCCCCACCCTCATCTCTACCACCAATCCTCACGTCCCCTCTCACTCCCCACCACATCTCACCAACCCGTCCTCCGTCTCCCTCACCCCCTCCAAACCCTCATCTCTAAACCCCCATTCCCCACGTCTCTCTCACCCCCTCCATCATCATCTCTACCACCGTCCTCACCTTTTCCCCCTTCACTCCCTCCACCATCATCCCCTCCACCATCCCCACTCTCTCTCACCCCTTTAAACCCTCATCTCACCCCCAGTTTCCCACGTCCCCCCCTTTTTCCCTCCATCATCAACTCTAAACCCCCAGTCCTCACTTTTCCCCTCACTCCCTCCCCCATCAAACTCTACCACCATCCCCCACTCTCCCCACCCCTCCCCCAACCATCCTCTACCACCAGTCCTCACGTTTTCTCTCACCCCCCCTCCATCATCCTCCTACCACCAGTCCCTCCCCTCTCCCCACTCCCCCACCATCATCTCAAAACCAAACCCGTCCTCCGGGCTCTTTTCACTCCCCCACCATCATCTCTAAACCCCCAGTCCTCACGTCTCCCTCAATCCCTCCCCTCATCATCCCTACCACCATTTCCCACTTTTCCTCACTCCCCCACCCTCATCTTCTTAAACCCCCAGTCCTCCACCCTCCCACTTTTTTCCCCCTCATCATCTCTACCACCCCTTCCGTTTTTCTCTTTACCCCTCCATATCCCTCTCTAAACCCCCAGTCCTCAAAGTCTCTCTTTACTCCCTCCACCATCATCTCTACCCCCCTACCCCCAAAACCCCCCCTCACTCCCCCATCATCATCTCTAACCCCCAGTCCCCCACTCTCTCTCACTCCCCCACCCTCATCTCTACCCCAGTCCTCACGTCTTTTCTCACTTCCCCCCACCCATCACAAATACAACATTAATTTTCATTGTGTTCCGCGGGTTCCTTGCTGTTTCTTGGTGCTCAACCCTTGACTTGGAGTTTTTTTTCTCTTTAAATTTTTTTCAATTTACTTTAACTTATGACCATCCCTTTACTACAACTGTATCACCAAAAATTATTATTCTCCCCACACTACTACTAAATACTACTACTACTAACTTTCTACTAACCCACTACTACTATTTCGCACTAGTACTACTACTAAAAATTACTACACCACTACAATACAAAAAATACAAATAATACTACTACTAATACTAATAATAATACTAATAATACAAAAAAATCGGGAATTCCCTCTTCTCTGTAGAATATCCCCGTTATCAGTTTCAAGAGTTTTTTCTACCGTCGAAAACCAAAGGGCCCGAGACCATTTTTTTCATTTTACGACCCCCCTGCGATAAGGGCTATTACTCCCAAATACCAACACAAAAAACCACCAGGTGCGGGGACGACCCTTTAAGCCCCTTTTTTTTCTCTAGCCCGGGAAATTGGCCGGGGCTCTAAGGCTCCCAAGGGAGACAAAATTTCGACCTGGAAATGTGCAAGTACGCACAAATTTCCCTAAAATTTTTTTCAAGGGAAACCCAAAAATGCTGGGGAAAATTTCCCAAGTCCTTTTAAACTTTTCTCCCCTGAAAAATTTGGGAAAATAGAAGCATTTTTTTAATCTACACCTGGAAATTCTATGAACGACTAGTCCCAAATCCGCACACAAATGATTTCCCACGATATTAAGATTCTAGGCAGACGATGCAAAATACCTTTAATGAAAAGCAAGGTGCGCAGTAAGTACACTAGGGCAAGACTCAGTAAGTGTGAAGTGACAAAGGCTTTTCATCAGCATTCCTTCATACATACGTCTGTCTTCAAGAAAGAACTGGACAAGGTTCTCAAGCCAGTTCCTACCTCTGACCTGTGTCAAGAGTTTTCTTACCCTCTCTCTCTACCTTTCACTTTCACTCCCGCAATATATATCTCCTGGAAAAATTGTTGCACGAAACATCGACAGGTATGTGGACAAGCACATCAGCAACGCAAGTGTGAAGACAAAGACACTAGTAACACAGGTGTGTGGACAAACACACAGGTGTGTGGACAAACACACAGGTGTGTGGACAAACACACCAGTTACACAGCCAGGTCTGAGGACACACACACAGGTCTGAGGACACACACACAGGTCTGAGGACACACACACAGGTCTGAGGACACACACACAAGTAACATTCTACATGTCTTCGCTCATAGCAGATCTTTAAGGCATCTTGATAACGCGTTAAGAAGACCCTTGTCAGAATAAAGACGTACCCGTGACAAGTTTCATGGGTTTTCCTGACTGCCTGTTTAGCCAGGCTGTTGCTGTTCGCGGACCAGCTTCTTCGTCACACTTAAGAGATCGTAAACAAGCAACAGATAAAAATTACATCATTTTTTCCCATATTACGGAAGGTCGAAGAGTCTTGACTCACACTGTTGACACAGAGTTCTCCAATGTACCAATATTTATAATATAATTATATATATATATATAATATATATATATAATATATATATATATATATAATATATATATATTATGTACAGTATGTATTAACACTGTTTCTGCTGGCTTGCTTTTCTTAGTAGCTTGTGAGGGTAGTAACTTGTTAACACGTGTGTGAGGGCAGTAACTTGTTAACACTTGTGAGGGCAGTAACTTGTTAACACGTGTGTGAGGGCAGTAACTTGTTAACACGTGTGTGAGGGCAGTAACTTGTTAACACTTGTGAGGGCAGTAACTTGTTAACACGTGTGTGAGGGTAGTAACTTGTTAACACGTGTGTGAGGGCAGTAACTTGTTAACACGTGTGTGAGGGCAGTAACTTGTTAACACGTGTGTGAGGGCAGTAACTTGTTAACACGTGTGTGAGGGCAGTAACTGTAACACGTGTGTGAGGGCAGTAACTTGTTAACACGTGTGTGAGGGCAGTAACTTGTTAACACGTTGGTGAGGGTAGTAACATTGTTAACACGTGTGTGAGGGTAGTAACTTGTTAACACGTGTGTGAGGGCAGTAACTTGTTAACACGTGTGTGAGGGCAGTAACTTGTTAACACGTGTGTGAGGGCAGTAACTTGTTAACACGTGTGTGAGGGTAGTAACTTGTTAACACGTGTGTGAGGGTAGTAACTTGTTAACACGTGTGTGAGGGCAGTAACTTGTTAACACGTGTGTGAGGGCAGTAACTTGTTAACACGTGTGTGAGGGCAGTAACTTGTTAACACGTGTGTGAGGGTAGTAACTTGTTAACACGTGTGTGAGGGTATAACTTGTAACCACGTGTGTGAGGGCAGTAACTTGTTAACACGTGTGTGAGGGCAGTAACTTGTTAACACGTGTGTGAGAGTAGTAACTTGTTAACACGTGTGTGAGGGCAGTAACTTGTTAACACTTGTGTGAGGGTAGTAACTTGTTAACACTTGTGAGGGCAGTAACTTGTTAACACGTGTGTGAGGGCAGTAACTTGTTAACACTTGTGAGGGCAGTAACTTGTTAACACTTGTGAGGGCAGTAACTTGTTAACACGTGTGTGAGGGCAGTAACTTGTTAACACTTGTGAGGGCAGTAACTTGTTAACACGTGTGAGGGCAGTAACTTGTTAACACGTGTGTGAGGGCAGTAACTTGTTAACACGTGTGTGAGGGCAGTAACTTGTTAACACGTGTGTGAGGGCAGTAACTTGTTAACACTTGTGAGGGCAGTAACTTGTTAACACGTGTGTGAGGGCAGTAACTTGTTAACACTTGTGAGGGCAGTAACTTGTTAACACGTGTGTGAGGGCAGTAACTTGTTAACACTTGTGAGGGCAGTAACTTGTTAACCACGTGTGTGAGGGCAGTAACTTGTTAACACTTGTGAGGGCAGTAACTTGTTAACACGTGTGTGAGGGCAGTAACTTGTTAACACGTGTGTGAGGGCAGTAACTTGTTAACACGTGTGTGAGGGCAGTAACTTGTTAACACGTGTGTGAAGGCAATAACTTGTTAACACGTTTGTGAGGGCAGTAACTTGTTAACACTTGTGTGAGGGCAGTAACTTGTTAAATCGTGTGAGGGCAGTAACTTGCTAACACGTGTGTGAGGGCAGTAACTTGTTAACACTTGTGTGAGGGCAGTAACTTGCTAACACGTGTGTGAGGGCAGTAACTTGTTAACAATTGTGTGAGGGCAGTAACTTGCTAACACGTGTGTGAGGGCAGTAACTTGCTAACACGTGTGTGAGGGCAGTAACTTGCTAACACGTGTGTGAGGGCAGTAACTTGTTAACGTGTGTGAGGCCAGTAAGTTGTTAACACGTGTGTGAGGCCAGTAAGTTGTTAACACGTGTGTGAGGGCAGTAACTTGTTAACACGTGTGTGACAGCAGTAACTTGTTAACACGTGTGTGACAGCAGTAACTTGTTAACACGTGTGTGACGGCAGTAACTTGTTAACACGTGTGTGACAGCAGTAACTTTTTAACAAGTGTGTGACAGCAGTAACTTGTTAACACGTGTGTGACAGCAGTAACTTGTTAACACGTGTGTGACAGCAGTAACTTTTTAACAAGTGTGTGACAGCAGTAACTTTTTAACAAGTGTGTGACAGCAGTAACTTGTTAACAAGTGTGTGACAGCAGTAACTTGTTAACACGTATGTGACAGCAGTAACTTGTTAACAAGTGTGTGACAGCAGTAACTTGTTAACAAGTGTGTGACAGCAGTAACTTGTTAACAAGTGTGTGACAGCAGTAACTTGTTAACAAGTGTATGACAGCAGTAACTTGTTAACAAGTGTGTGACAGCAGTAACTTGTTAACAAGTGTGTGACAGCAGTAACCTGTGACTTTCCAACGGTCTGTTCCTTTATGTTGAAACGAGTGATGTTCTGTCAAACTCCTCCCTCTCTTATATACACTAATATTACAAGGTCTGGTCTCAGACCGGCCGCGGGGGCGCTGACCCCAGAAGCCTGATCTCAGACTGGCTGTGGGGGCGTTGGCCCCTGCAGCCTGGTGTCATATCGACCGTGGGGGGTGTTGACCCCCGCAGCCTGGTCTCAAACCGGATGTGAGGCGTTGACCCCTGCAGTCTGGTCTAAGACCGGGCCGTATAGGAGTTGTCCCCCAGGGGACAACTGTCACTCTCAGATGTACTACTGTCACTCTCAGATGTACTACTGTCACTCTCAGATGTACTACTGTCACTCTCAGATGTACTACTGTCACTCTCAGATGTACTACTGTCACTCTCAGATGTACTACTGTCACTCTCAGATGTACTACTGTCACTCTCAGATGTACTACTGTCACTCTCAGATGTACTACTGTCACTCTCAGATGTACTATTGTCACTCTCAGATGTACTACTGTCACTCTCAGATGTACTACTGTCACTCTCAGATGTACTACTGTCACTCTCAGATGTACTACTGTCACTCTCAGATGTACTACTGTCACTCAGATGTACTACTGTCACTCAGATGTACTACTGTCACTCAGATGTACTACTGTCCACTCAGATGTACTACTGTCACTCAGATGTACTACTGTCACTCAGATGTACTACTGTCACTCAGATGTACTACTGTCACTCTCAGATGTACTACTGTCACTCTCAGATGTACTACTGTCACTCTCAGATGTACTAGTCACTCTCAGATGTACTACTGTCACTCTCAGATGTACTACTGTCACTCTCAGATGTACTACTGTCACTCAGATGTACTACTGTCACTCAGATGTACTACTGTCACTCTCAGATGTACTACTGTCACTCAGATGTACTACTGTCACTCTCAGATGTACTACTGTCACTCTCAGATGTACTACTGTCACTCTCAGATGTACTATTGTCACTCTCAGATGTACTACTGTCACTCTCAGATGTACTACTGTCACTCTCAGATGTACTACTGTCACTCTCAGATGTACTACTGTCACTCTCAGATGAACTACTGTCATTCTCAGATGTACTACTGTCACTTTCAGATGAACTACTGTCATTCTCAGATGTACTACTGTCACTCTCAGATGTACTACTGTCATTCTCAGATGTACTACTGTCATTCTCAGATGTACTACTGTCATTCTCAGATGTACTACTGTCATTCTCAGATGTACTACTGTCATTCTCAGATGTACTACTGTCACTTTCAGATGAACTACTGTCATTCTCAGATGTACTACTGTCACTCTCAGATGTACTACTGTCATTCTCAGATGTACTACTGTCATTCTCAGATGTACTACTGTCACTCTCAGATGTACTACTGTCATTCTCAGATGTACTACTGTCATTCTCAGATGTACTACTGTCATTCTCAGATGTACTACTGTCATTCTCAGATGTACTACTGTCATTCTCAGATGTACTACTGTCATTCTCAGATGTACTACTGTCATTCTCAGATGTACTACTGTCACTCAGATGTACTACTGTCATTCTCAGATGTACTACTGTCATTCTCAGATGTACTACTGTCATTCTCAGATGTACTACTGTCATTCTCAGATGTACTACTGTCATTCTCTCAGATGTACTACTGTCATTCTCAGATGTACTACTGTCATTCTCAGATGTACTACTGTCATTCTCAGATGAACTACTGTCATTCTCAGATGTACTACTGTCACTTTCAGATGAACTACTGTCATTCTCAGATGTACTACTGTCACTCTCAGATGTACTACTGTCATTCTCAGATGTACTACTGTCACTTTCAGATGAACTACTGTCACTTTCAGATGTACTACTGTCACTTTCAGATGTACTACTGTCACTCTCAGATGTACTACTGTCATTCTCAGCTGGTCTCGTTCAGGCAGCTGATGTTCTCGTTCAGCTAGCTGGTCTCGTTCAGGCAGCTGATGTTCTCGTTCAGCTAGCTGGTCTCGTTCAGGCAGCTGATGTTCTCGTTCAGCTAGCTTTTCTCGTTCAGCTAGCTGGTTTCGTTCAGGCAGCTGATGTTCTCGTTCAGCTAGTTGGTCTCGTTCAGCTCGCTGGCCTCGTTCAGGCAGCTGATGTTCTCGTTCAGCTAGCTGGTCTCGTTCAGGCAGCTGATGTTCTCGTTCAGCTAGCTTTTCTCGTTCAGCTAGCTGGTTTCGTTCAGGCAGCTGATGTTCTCGTTCAGCTAGTTGGTCTCGTTCAGCTCGCTGGCCTCGTTCCGGCAGCTGATGTTCTCGTTCAGCTAGCTGGTCTCGTTCAGGCAGCTGATGTTCTCGTTCAGCTAGCTGGTCTCGTTCAAACAGTTGATGTTCTCGTTCAGCTAGCTGGTCTCGTTCAAGGAGTTGATGTTCTCGTTCAGCTAGCTGGTCTCGTTCAAGCAGTTGACGGTTCCGTCCAAGCAGTTGACAGTCTCGTTCAAGCAACTGAGTCTCGTTCAAGCAGTTGACGGTCTCGTTCAGGCAGTTGACGGTCTCGTTCAGGCAGGTGACAGCCTCGTTCAAGCAGTTGAGTCTCGTTCAAGAAGTTGACGGTCTCGTTCAAGCAGCTAACAGTCTCGTTCAAGCAGTTGACAGTCTCGTTCAAGAGGTTGACGGTCTCGTTCAAGCAGTTGACGGTCTCGTTCAAGCAGCTGACAGTCTCGTTCAAACAGTTGACAGTCTCGTTCAAGCAGTTGAGAGTCTCGTTCAAGAGGTTGACGGTCTCGTTCAAGAGGTTGACGGTCTCGTTCAAGCAGCTGACAGTCTCGTTCAAACAGTTGACAGTCTCGTTCAAGCAGTTGACGGTCTCGCTCAAGAGGTTGATGGTCTCGTTCAAGCAGTTGACGGTCTCGTTCAAGCAGCTGACAGTCTCGTTCAAACAATTGACAGTCTCGTTCAAACAGTTGACAGTCTCGTTTAAACAGTTGACGGTCTCGTTCAAGAGGTTGACGGTCTCGTTCAAGCAGTTGACGGTCTCGTTCAAGCAGCTGACAGTCTCGTTCAAACAGTTGACAGTCTCGTTCAAGAGGTTGACGGTCTCGTTCAAGAGGTTGACGGTCTCGTTCAAGCAGTTGACGGTCTCGTTCAAGCAGTTGACGGTCTCGTTCAAACAGTTGACAGTCTCGTTCAAACAGTTGACGGTCTCGTTCAAGAGGTTGACGGTCTCGTTCAAGCAGTTGACGGTCTCGTTCAAGCAGCTGACAGTCTCGTTCAAACAGTTGACAGTCTCGTTCAAACAGTTGACGGTCTCGTTCAAGAGGTTGACGGTCCGTTCAAGCAGTTTGACGGTCTCGTTCAAACAGTTGACAGTCTCGTTCAAACAGTTGACGGTCTCGTTCAAGAGGTTGACGGTCTCGTTCAAGCAGTTGACGGTCTCGTTCAAGCAGCTGACAGTCTCGTTCAAACAGTTGACGGTCTCGTTCAAGCAGTTGACAGTCTCGTTCAAACAGTTGACGGTCTCGTTCAAGAGGTTGACGGTCTCGTTCAAGCAGTTGACGGTCTCGTTCAAACAGTTGACGGTCTCGTTCAAGAGGTTGACGGTCTCGTTCAAGCAGTTGACAGTCTCGTTCAAACAGTTGACGGTCTCGTTCAAGAGGTTGACGGTCTCGTTCAAGCAGTTGACAGTCTCGTTCAAACAGTTGACGGTCTCGTTCAAGAGGTTGACGGTCTCGTTCAAGCAGTTGACGGTCTCGTTCAAGCAGTTGACAGTCTCGTTCAAACAGTTGACGGTCTCGTTCAAGAGGTTGACGGTCTCGTTCAAGCAGTTGACGGTCTCGTTCAAACTTTCGCCTAAGATTAAAAAAAGAAACCTAGAAGAGATGGATATATGAGAGTGTGTGCGGGTAGTGCACCTCTCAGTTGTTGATCACCCGGGGCTGTGGTAGCTACGTTGGACTCC
>NC_069404.1:79499432-79525153 GCF_026875155.1 Cherax quadricarinatus
AACTATGAGGAGACGGATAGGAAAGTAAAGGTGTTGTATATTGACTACAAGGGATCCGAAGAAAAGATCAGCAACCCTGACAGCACCTTAAAGAATTCTATTTCATACTCATCTGGAAGGTTGCTGTCTCTTAGACCAAAAAAAAAAAAAAATCTAACGTGTCAGAAAACTTCACACCTGCTGGAAGAATGTTATAATGATGTAATTATGTTGTTAGGTAAGACACATATGCAACAGTTAGGTATCTTTATTATGGAACGTTTCGCCTACACAGTAGGCTTCTTCAGTCAAGTACAGAAAAGTTGATAGAAGCATAAGATACTTGAAGACGATGTAATCAGTCCATCACCCTTAAAGTTTTGAGGTGGTCAGTCCCTCAGTCTGGAGAAGAGCATTGTTCCATAATTATGTTAATAATTATGTTAATTACAATAATGTAATGGTGCTCAATGCAAAGTCTCCTGCCAACTCTGCCCAGCACAGCGTTAATTAATGGACACATCTGAGTCGTAAGGTAAATGTAACGTTATATAAGACTGTCAGGTGGCTCCTAGCTCAGCGGTAGCGACTTTAGCTCACAACCGGAGGGGACCCTGGTTCAACCTCGGGCATGTACACGTGACGGGTAACTCCTAAGACTCGTTACCACTGTTCGCCTAGCAGCTGTAAAATAGGTACCTAGGTGATAGCCGAGATGGGATAACAGTTCTTATCCCGTAAATGAGCCGATGCAGGATAACAAACCTTAGCCGACAAATAAGCTGAGGTAGGATCATTTTAGCTTGTAAATGAACTGAGATCACAACTTAAGTCTGTAAAAAATACATAACTGTTGGTTTGTAAATAAACCTGTAAAACTCCTCTACATACGTCCGGCAGTAACAGCCTGGTTAATCAGGCCCTGATCCACCGCGAAGACTGGTTATGGACCGGGGCCAAGGGGCGTTGACCCCCGGAACACCATCCAGGTCTACTCCAGGTACACAAGGCGATTTTTTTTCGAAATACAACTGAAAAAATGCACCCATAATTAAATAGCTCGTACTATAAAGGCTTTTTAACAAGCTATTTAATTTTGGGTGCACTTTCAACAGCATGGGCAAAAAACCGCACTATATAGTGACTCTTTATAAGTAAGCTGACTCTATTAACCTGTCTTAGCTTTTAAATTCACATGTGTAACTAAATGTTAATGGTAGCCAGCGAGGCGAGACTATGTCACTGCTGATTATAACTCAGTGTTGTTATTACTGTCACTGCTGACCATAACTCAGCGTTATTACTGTCACTGCTGACCATAACTCAGCGTTGTTATTACTGTCACTGTTGACAATAACTCAGCATTGTTATTACTGTCACTGCTGATCATAACTCAGCATTGTCATTACTGTCACTGCTGATCATAACTCAGCATTGTCATTACTGTCACTGCTGATCATAACTCAGCATTGTCATTGCTGTCACTGCTGACCATAACTCAGCGTTATTACTGTCACTGCTGATCATAACTCAGCGTTGTCATTACTGTCACTGCTGATCATAACTCAGCGTTGTCATTACTGTCACTGCTGATCATAACTCAGCATTGTCATTACTGTCACTGCTGATCATAACTCAGCATTGTCATTGCTGTCACTGCTGACCATAACTCAGCATTGTCATTGCTGTCACTGCTACTGTGGAATCAATGTTACGGTTTTAGAAAACCTGGTACCATCCACTGGATGAAGCTCTCCACTACCTGGCACCATCCACTGGATCAAGCTCTCCACTACCTGGCATTATCCACTGGATGAAGCTCTCCACTACCTGGCACTATCCACTGGATGAAGCTCTCCACTACCTGGCACCATCCACTGGATCAAGCTCTCCACTACCTGGCACTATCCACTGGATGAAGCTCTCCACTACCTGGCACCATCCACTGGATCAAGCTCTCCACTACCTGGCATTATCCACTTAATGAAGCTCTCCACTACCTAGCATTATCCACTGGATGAAACCCTCCACTACCTGGCATTATCCACTGGATGCTCTCCACTACCTGGCACCATCCACTGGATCAAGCTCTCCACTACCTGGCATTATCCACTTAATGAAGCTCTCCACTACCTAGCATTATCCACTGGATGAAACCCTCCACTACCTGGCACTATCCACTGGATGAAGCTCTCACTACCCACTGGATGAAACTCTCCACTACCTGGCACTATTTACTGGATGAAGCTCTCCACAACCTGGCACTATCCACTGGATGAAACTCTCCACAACCTGGCACTATCCACTGGATGAAGCTCTCCACTACCTGGCGTTATCCACTGGATGAAGCTCTCCACTACCTGGCGTTATCCACTGGATGAAACTCTCCGACAAGACAAACAAGCCAACAAAACTAGAAAACACACTTGATCTTATCTTCACAAATAATGAGGACCTGATAAGAGACATAAGAATATCAAAAACAACTAATTCCGATCACATCCTAATCGAAGTCCAGACGTACATGCATAGGGGTCCTGATCAGCAGAATGCATGTACCTGTGAAGGTGTCTTCACAAAATACAACTTCAACAACAAGAACATCAACTGGGACCAGGTAAACCATGTCCTAAACGAAACATGTTGGGAAGATGTCTTAAATGACATGGATCCAAACCAGTGCCTTGAAAGGATCAACTTCCTGGCAGCTGAAGCATGTTCTAGGCATATTCCCCTAAGAAAGAAGAAGAGCAGGAGTAAACTGGAGAAAGACACTCCCTCTACAGAAGACGATGAAGAGTCACTGAGCTCCTCAGGATTGCTAGAATATCTGATACACAAAAGGAGGCGCTGACCAGAGAAGTGGAAACTATCGAACTTAAGTTAAATGACTCTTACAGGAACCAGGAGAGACAGGAGCTTAAAGCTATTAGTGAAATTGAAAGAAATTCAAAATATTTCTTTTCATATGCCAAAAACAAGGCAAATACCACATCTAGTATCGGGCCCTTACTCAGACAGGATGGGACTTACACAGATGACAACAAGGAAATGAGTGAAATATTGAAATCCCAGTACGACTAATCGGTCCACTAATCGGTCTGAGGATCGACGACCCAAATGATTTCTTCATGAATGAGCCTCAAAACTCCATAAATGTATGCCAGATTTCCGACATTACCCTAACTCCGATAGATTTCGCAAAAGCCATCGACAACATCCCCATGCACTCAGCCCCGGGCCCAGACTCGTGGAACTCTGTTTTCATTAAGAACTGCAAGAAACCCCTCTCGCGTGTCCTAAGTACACTATGGAGGAGGAGCTTGGACATGGGTGAAATTCCACACTCACTTAAAACAACGGATATAGCCCCACTCCATAAAGGTGGCAGCAAAGCATTAGCTAAGAACTATAGACCAATAGCTCTGACGTCCCACATCATAAAAATCTTTGAAAGAGTGCTAAGAAGCAGGATTGCAAATCACTTGGATTCCCAAAATCTGCACAATCCAGGGCAACATGGGTTCAAGGCAGGTCGCTCCTGCCTCTCACAACTACTATGATATGACCTTGGATGCACTGGAAGAAAATCAGAATGCAGATGTAATATACACAGACTTTGCAAAAGCATTTGGCAAATGCGATCATGGCGTAATAGCCCATAAAATACGTGCTAAAGGAATAACTGGGAAAGTGGGGAGATGGATCTTCAACTTCCTAACAAATCGAACACAAAGAGTAGTGGTCAACAGAGTTAAATCAGAGGCTGCCATAGTGAAGAGCTCTGTTCCACAAGGCACAGTACTAGCCCCCATCTTATTCCTTATCCTCGTATCAGACATAGACAGAGATATACATCACAGCACCGTATCATCCTTTGCGGATACTAGGATTTGCATGAGGCTGTCATCTGCTGAGGACGCGGTTAACCTCCAAGAAGATATAAACAAAGTTTTCCAGTGGACAACGGTAAACAATATGATGTTCAATGAGGACAAATTCCAACTACTCCGTTATGGAAAACTGGAGGAGATAATAACTAGAACAGAGTATACTACAGAATCTGGCCATACAACAGAGCGGAAAAACAATGTAAGGGACCTGGGAGTAGTAATGTCTGAGGATCTCACTTTCAAGGATCACAACAGTGCCACGATCGCACGTGCAAAGAAAATGAGAGGATGGATAATGAGAACGTTCAAAATGAGAGATGCCAAGCCAATGATGATCTTTTTCAAATCACTTGTTCTCTCTAGGCTGGAATACTGCTGTACATTAACATCTCCATTCAAAGCAGGTGAAATCGCAGATCTAGAGAGTGTACAGAGATCCTTTACTGCACGTATAAGTTCTGTCAAGCACCTTAACTACTGGGAACGCTTGGAAGCACTTGACTTGTACTCGTTGGAACGCAGGAGGGAGAGATATATTATAATCTACGCTTGGAAAATCTTGGAAGGAATGGTCCCAAATCTGCACACAGAAATCACTCCCTACGAAAGTAAAAGACTGGGCAGGCGATGCAAAATACCCCCAATAAAAAGTAGGGGCGCCATTGGTACAATAAGGGAAAACACCATAAGTGTCCGGGGCCCAAGACTGTTCAACAGCCTCCCATCAAGCATTAGGGGAATTGCCAATAAACCCCTGGCTGCCTTCAAGAGAGAGCTGGACAGATAGTTAAAGTCAGTGCCGGATCAGCCGGGCTGTGGCTCGTACATTGGACTGCGTGCGGCCAGCAGTAACAGCCAAGTTGATCAGGCCCTGATCCATCGGGAGGCCTGGTCATGGACCGGGCCGCGGGGGCGTTGATCCCCGGAATAACCTCCAGGTAACCTGGCATTATCCACTGGATGAAACTGTCCACTACCTGGCACTATCCACTGGATGAAACTCTCCACTACCTGGCACTATCCACTGGATGAAACTCTCCACTACCTGGCACTATCCACTATCCAACTTTATTACAAAACAGCCTAGTTGATCAGGCCCTGATCCATCGGGAGGCCTGGTCATGGACCGGGCCGCGGGGGCGTTGATCCCAGGAATAACCTCCAGGTAACCTGGCATTATCCACTGGATGAAACTCTCCACTACCTGGCACTATCCACTGGATGAAACTCTCCACTACCTGGCACTATCCACTGGATGACTCTCCACTACCTGGCACTATCCACTGGATGAAGCTTAACACTACCTGGCACTATCCACTGGATGACTCTCCACTACCTGGCACTATCCACTGGATGAAGCTTAACACTACCTGGCAACATCCACTGGATGAAGCTCTCCACTACGTGACACTGGATGAATCCAAGATCAGCTGTGTTGCACTGGACACTCTTGGGGTCACTGAGAGGGTGTGGCATCACTGAGCCCCTGGACACTGTTGGGGTCACTGAGAGGGTGTGGCATCACTGAGCCACTGGACACTGTTGGGGTCACTGAGAGGGTGTGGCATCACTGAGCCACTGGACACTGTTGGGGTCACTGAGAGGGTGTGGCATCACTGAGCCCTGGACACTGTTGGGGTCACTGAGAGGGTGTGCATCACTGAGCCACTGGAACTGTTGGGGTCACTGAGAGGGTGTGGCATCACTGAGCCACTGGACACTGTTAGGGTCACTGAGCGGGTGTGGCATCACTGAGCCACTAGACACTGGGGTCACTGAGAGGGTGTGACATCACTGAGCCACTGGACACTATTGGGGTCACTGAGCTGGTGTGACATCACTGAGCCACTGGACACTTAGGGTCACTGAGCGGGTGTGGCATCACTGAGCCACTAGTCACTGTTAGGGCCACTGAGCGGGTGTGGCATCACTGAGCCACTGGACCCTGTTAGGGTCACTGAGCGGGTGTGACATCACTGAGCCACTAGACACTGTTAGGGTCACTGAGTGGGTGTAGCATCAGTGAGCCACAAGACACTGTTGGGGTCACTGAGCGAGTGTGACATCACTGAGCCACTGGACACTGTTAGGGTCACTGAGCGGGTGTGGCATCACTGAGCAACTAGACACTGTTAGGGTCACTGAGCGGGTATGGCATCACTGAGCCACTGGACATTGTTAGTGTCACTGAGCGGGTGTGGCATCACTGAGCCACTGGTAAAAACCACAGGCAAGTCCCCACTCGTTCTTTGATTCGTTTGCATTCATGCTATTACGATTTCCCGAGTCACGACAGCTACAAGCGCTGGTAATCTCTGGCTTTACTCTACACTTGCTTAGTGAGTACCTTCAAGAGTGAAATCAGAAAATCTTGTAGATGAATGGTTCAGAGAACAGACAAGTTGATAAATTAGACACATGTGCAACGCTTGGGTATCTTTAAGGAGGAAACGTTTCGCCACAGTGGCTTCATCAGTTCAGTGGTCAGTCAGTGTTCAGTGGTCAGTCAGTGTTCAGTGGTCAGTTGAGTGTTCAGTGGTCAGTCGTCACGTGAGGTCACAGACCCTGAGCTGCTTTGGGGATTAGCGTGGACGGTTACAAAGCATGGCTTGCTTCTGCAGTGTTTTAAAAACTGAGGTTGGAGAGTTGAAGGAGGAGGTCTTGCTTCTCCAGGAGGAGATTAGGAGGCTGAAGGTCCACCTCAATGGGCCTGGGAGAGAGTGTGAGGTGGTTGGAGATGTGGGGAATGAGGCTTCTAGCAGTGAGGTGCAGTCTGTCTCTCACTGTGAGGAGGCTGTAGGTGGGGAGGTAGCAACGGCTACCAGCAGTGAGGTGCAGCCCAGCACCTGCTACAAGTGGCGAGTTGTTCACAGTAATGGGAGGCGCATCAGAGTAAGGAAAGTTAAAAAGTGAAGATCTGAAGGTAGGAAATCGCTTCTCTGTTCTCCAGGAATGAATGTACTTCAGTGGCCAGTGAAGGTAAGGGTACAAACTGCCCCTGCTAATGAAGGTAAGCGCATTCTTGTGGTTGGTGACTCTCAGGTAAGATATGTTGACCGCGCTTTTTGTAATAGGAATAAGAAGATGAGAGATAGAGTGTGCTTCCCTGGAGCTGGTGTTGGGGACATTGTCAACAGACTGGATAATATCATGTCAGGTAATGGGAACAAGCCATTATCTGTCTCAGTGCTGGTGGAAATGATATTGGGAAGGGTAGGAGAGAAGAGCTGCTAGATAAGTACAGGTCAGCTATAGATTTCATTAAGTCTAAGGGAGGGATCCCATATCATATGTAGCATCTTGCCTAGAAGGGGAGTAGGAAATGAATGGTTTGTCTAGGGCAATTGGTGTAAATTGCTGGCTAGACAGATACTGCAAGGAACTTGCAATCCCATTCATTGACAACTGGAACAACTTTTATGGCAAACATGATATGTATGCAAGGGATGGGGTTCATCTCTCTGGGGCAGGGGTGGTAGCACTTGCAGACTCGATTGAGAAGGCCATTGGTGAAATGCCTATGATTTTAAACTGATGGAAGATAGAGGTATGGGTGTGTTGTGGAAACAAGCAGGTTGCACACTAGGGTTGGAAACAGTAATGTATAAAAGGCATTCAGCATGAAGTTTTAAATAAGACAATAGAACAGGTCAGCAAACAAAGGGGGACAGCAGAGGGCAGCAAGGGACTAGCTCCCTTAAGGTTTACTATACTAATAGCAGGAGTGTTAGAAATAAGATAGATGAGCTAAGATTAATTGCAAGTGCAGGAAACATAGATATTATTGCTTAACAGAGTACCTGGCTCAATCTGAAAGATAGAGAGATGCCCTCAGAATGTCACATACAAGGCTATAAATTATTCCACACTGACAGGGTCAACAGGAAAGGTGGTGGAGTAGCGATGTATGTCAGAGACAATTTAAATTGTTGTGTTAGACAAGATATTAAATTAGAAGCGTCAGCCACTGAATCTGTTTGGTTACAGCTTCTCGAGGGCGAGAAAAACTAATTTTGGGTGTGATTTACAGGGCCCCAAATCTGATAGGGAGTGCAGTAAACTTCTATGGGACGAAATTCGTAAGGCATCTACATACGAAAATGTTGTGCTAATGGGAGATTTCAACTATAGACAGATTGACTGGAGCAATTTGACAGGAAATTTAGAGTCGGGTGACTTTCTTGATACGATCCAGGATTGTTTTTTAAAACAGTTTGTGACAGAGCCAACTAGGGGAAATAACCTCCTTGACTTGGTTCTTGCCAGTAGGGAAACACTAATTAATAATCTTGAGGTTAATGATGAGCTTGGGGAGAGTGATCAAAATCACTCAGTTTTAACATATCATGGAATTCCCTAATAATGGCAATCAAGTCTCCGTCCCTGACTTTCGCTTGGCTGATTTCATAGGACTGAAAATTACTTAGGTGGGCTGAACTGGAATGACCTGACTAGGGGTCAGGTAGGTGGTGATGGTTGCCGATATGATGCTTTCCAGGGCATAGTTCTAGCTGCTCAGTCAAATTATGTTCCAAATAGGGAAATCAGATCAAACAAAAATGATCCTAAATGGATGAACAATAGATTAAAATATCTGATTGGTCAAAAGAGAGGCATATATAGGCAAATCAAAAGAGGAGAGGGGCAATTAAGAAATCGATATATTCAGTTAAAGAGAGAAATAAAAAAGGGAATTAGAAAAGCAAAAGAGATTATGAGGTTAAAGTTGCAAGAGAATCGAAGACTAACCCAAAAGGATTCTTTCAGGTATACAGAAGTAAGATCAGGGACAAGATAGGCCCACTCAAAAGTTCCTCGGGTCAGCTCACTGACAGTGATAAGGAAATGTGTAGAATTTTTAACACATACTTCCTCTCAGTTTTTACACAGGAGGATACCAGCGATATTCCAGTAATGATAAATTATGTAGAACAGGACGATAATAAACTGTGCACTATTAGGGTCACAAGTGACATGGTCCTTAGGCAAATAGATAAATTAAAACCTAACAAATCCCCAGGCCCTGATGAACTGTATGCAAGGGTTCTAAAGGAATGTAAAGAGGAGCTTAGCACACCTTTGGCTAATCTTTTCAACATATCACTACAAACTGGCATGGTGCCAGATAAGTGGAAAATGGCAAATGTGATACCTATTTTCAAAAACAGGTGACAGGTCCTTAGCTTCGAACTATAGACCAATAAGCCTAACCTCCATAGTGGGAAAATTTATGGAATCAATAATTGCCGAGGCAGTTCGTAGCCACCTTGAAAAGCATAAATTAATCAACGAATCTCAGCATGGTTTTACAAAGGGGCGTTCCTGCCTTACGAATTTATTAACTTTTTTCACTAAGGTATTTGAGGAGGTAGATCATGGTAATGAATATGATATTGTGTATATGGACTTCAGTAAGGCTTTTGACAGGGTCCCACATCAGAGACTATTGAGGAAAATTAAAGCACATGGAATAGGAGGAGAAATTTTTTCCTGGATAGAGGCATGGTTGACAAATAGGCAGCAGAGAGTTTGCATAAATGGGGAGAAATCAGAGTGGGGAAGCGTCACGAGCGGTGTTCCACAGGGGTCAGTGTTGGGCCCCCTGCTGTTCACAATCTACATAAACGACATAGATGAGGGCATAAAGAGCGACATCGGCAAGTTTGCCGATGACACCAAAATAGGCCGTCGAATTCATTCTGACGAGGACATTCGAGCACTCCAGGAAGATTTGAATAGACTGATGCAGTGGTCGGAGAAGTGGCAGATGCAGTTTAATATAGACAAATGCAAAGTTCTAAATGTTGGACAGGACAATAACCATGCCACATATAAACTAAATAATGTAGATCTTAATATTACGGATTGCGAAAAAGATTTAGGAGTTCTGGTTAGCAGTAATCTGAAACCAAGACAACAGTGCATAAGTGTTCGCAATAAAGTAATAGAATCCTTGGCTTCATATCAGAAGCATAAAAAATAGGAGTCCTCAGGTTGTTCTTCAACTCTATAAAACCTTTGGGTTAGGCCTCATTTAGATTATGCTGCACAGTTTTGGCCCACCGTATTACAGAAGGATATAAATCTCTGGAAAATGTACAAAGGAGGATGACAAAGATAAATCCCAGTATCAGAAACCTTCCCTATGAGGATAGACTAAGGGCCCTAAAACTGCACCTCTAGAAAGACGTAGAAATTAGGGGGGATATAAATTGAGGTTTATAAGTGGAAGACAGGAATAAATAAAGGGATGTAAATAGTGTGCTGAAAATATCTGCCAGACAGGACCGCAGCAAGGGTTTTAAGTTGGAAAAAATTCAGATTCAGGAGGGATATAGGAAAGTACTGGTTTGGTAATAGAGTTGTGGATGAGTGGAACAAACTCCCAAGTACCGTTATAGAGGCCAGAACGTTTTGTAGCTTTAAAAATGGGTTGGATAAATACATGAGTAGATGTGGGTGGGTGTGAGTTAGACCTGATAGCTTGTGCTAAAGGGCGGTTGCCGTGTTCCTCCCTTAAGTCAATGTGACCTGACCTGACTAGGTTGGGTGCATTGGCTTAAGCCGGTAGGGAATTGGACCTGCCTCGCATGGGCCAGTAGGCCTTCTGCAGTGTTCCTTCGTTCTTATGTCTTATGTTCTTACAAAGGAGAATGGTGAAGAACTCCTGTTCTTCACTATTGAGTTTTTCGTCATGGTGTTTCGACTTACTGTATAGTACACTGTAGTCAAATATCTTTCAACGTTTACCCCACGTAGATTAGCTTGTTTATTAGAGCTGAATAATATTTCAGATGTAAAGTATACACTCCTTGCTTCACTAGTAGGGCTTCGATGAACTTATCTGATTACAACTGTAGACCGCATCCCGCAATTACCCTTACCTCAGATATATGTGACCGGTTCCGAGTTCAATTCTGGTAGCCCGGCCTGAGATTGAGCTTGTATAGTGACCACCTGATCAGCTAAGCTATCGCTGCTCGTGGCCCTTGAATTTATAACTGTCTGGGAAATTTAAAAGCAGTTGTTTGGAAAAGAATACTTGGGAAAAGCATGAGCGGCACAAACAAAACAATTTATTATATAAAGGATTTTTTTATTTACAATGTTGAATTTACAGGTTATGAGAAGTTATTCCACCTCAGCTCATTTACAGCCTAAGAGCGGTTATCCTGCCTCAGCCCATTACAAAGAGCAGTTATCCTATTTCAGCTCATTTGCAAGATAAAAGCTGTTATATTGCCTCAACTTATTTAGTCTAAAATTAGTTATCTTACTTCAGTTTATTTAACCTATTAGCAGTTATCCTACCTCAGACAATTTAGTCTAAGAGCAGTTATTCCCACCTCAGCTCATTTGTAGGCAAAGAGCGATTATGATAATCAGGCTATTTACTATTTAAGATGAGTAATCCTATCTCAACTCATTTACGGGGCTAAGAGCAATTACTTTGCTTAAGCTCATTTACAGCCTAAAGAGCAGTTATCCCAAACCTCAGCACAGTTTACAGCCCAACCTTACTAAGGAAAGGGCTACTTACTTTAAGAAGGGTTTTTTCAAGTACTGGATCAACTTGGCATACTGTCGACCACTGACAAAGAGATAAGTTGCAGCATCATAAATTTTTGTTAGGATGCTTCTCTCTGTTTACAACTTTATCAAGAGTGAAACAATGCTCTAATATGAGCCTGCTCTGCAGCGTGGTTTTCTACACCCAGGAAATCTATCTATATACTGCAGTCGGAAACTACACCCACTGCAAGGAATAAATAACTGAGTGTTAAAGTTTAGTTCTTCTGAGTTTGAAGATTTACAAGTTCAGTAAAACATGATCCAGTTCTTTGCCTATTCAAATTTTTTTAAAAACCCTCAGTTGCGATATAGTTTTTTAATTGGTCTCTTTACAATACAAATTTCGTGTGAGTTATGAACATTTAATTCGTAAGAGACAAAGACAGACACACTGTGGGACATCGACAATGGTCTGTTTTTTTAATGTCATTCCTCAGGCTTACTGAGATTGACTTCTAATGCATCTCTTGGGGGAATTAACAGGGGTATTCTTACTTTGTACGAGGATGATGGAACTAGCAATATTTTTGTCATGTATTCTTGCTCTTCATGGAAATTGAAAACATACTAGGACTCCTGGTACACTAAACGGTCACATAAACGTTAAAACCATCGCAGACAATATTTCAGCATGAATTTCAAAATCAGGCGGCTAAAATTAAATACTGTTATGTGAATGCAGGAGTACGCGTTAAGTCTATTATACAGGAAGAGCCTGCTCATATTAGCCCAATCTCCTGCTATTTTATTTTTACCAGTCTTACACATGGGCTCCGCTACAGCTGTTCCAGGAGGTTCAAAGTTTCCAGGGGGATAATGGAACGGACAAACTTTAAGAGGCCAGTGCAGTCATGACAGCACTTTACTAGTACTACTTGCTATCGATATTGTGATGGCTCCTGGGTTCACTCTCATGAACATTCAGACTGCTGGTGCTGGACTGATTCCAAATCTGGACAGAGATCAGCACGAGAACAAAAGGCTAGGCACATGGTTTATATTACCGCCAATGAACAGTAGGGGCAGTTCAAATAACTGTAAGGGAATCAACTCTTCAACATCCCTCGTGCATAAGGGAAGTATCAACAGATCCCTGGCTGTCTTCAAGAGAGAAAATTATTAAGTACCTCAAGTCAGAACTGATTTAGCCGGACTGTTAGTGCTTACGCTGATCTGCGTAAGACTGACACTAATGGCTTGGTCAATCGAAATTTGGCAAGTAGGAGGGCCCAGTAACATTGGGTCGTGAGGTGGTTTAACCGTGAAACTGACTACGGGAGCTCGCATTAATTTTAATAAATTTTTCCCCCTGAAGGCCGCTTGTGGGTAATTCCTCTTATACTCGATTTGATTAAAGACTACTGATAAATATTGGGGGAACAGGACCTCGTTAATTATAAACTATCTTTTAACCATTTTATTTGCAAGCCTCAGCATTAAATGAGAGAATAAAAATATTTTTTAATTTTTAAAAATAGTTACGGTGGATGGGTTTAACAGTTCACGTGGTTAATTTTACTGTGCTTCCCTTCCCAGTAAATATATACTCTGTAATTAGGGATTGTTATGGTGGCATCCCGGGGGGACCATATAGGAACCCCGGGGGAAATGAGCCACAATGTTAAGGTAATTTTCATCTGTTGAATTTCCCGGCGTTAGTGTAAAAATCTTCCTAGATATGAAACCATGCTGAGTTTCCTAAACAGTAATAATTAGTTTTATTTGCCATGATGAGACTTACCAACTAATTATTTAAAAAAAAGCGGCATAAAAAAAGTTATACTGCAGTTTCCTTCATAAATGCGACCCCATCATGACAATATGTAGTGAGTGTTGGGCGGGGTACGTGTGACATAATTCCCAGACAAGGCATCAGCCGAGTTTTTTTGATGCCGGTGAAGAGCTCTTGTTCCAAGAAATTGGAACTAAATTCCTGTTCCTTGGATCAAACTTCATTATTTTCCCTTTCCCACGTTTTTCCATGGATTAGTAACTTTATTCAGTTATAGGCAGACATAAATATAGTTACATAAACTATCATACATTCAGCATATGTGTAGATTACCTAGGATAACCCAGGAAGGTCAGACATATTTCACTGGGACTCTTGAAACAACTATTAATATTACATTTAGTTCTTTGGTGCGGATTAAATTGGTCGCAAACACACAAAATTACTATGATACCCAAACTGACACGATACATAAATTGGTCACAATCATAAGTTGGTCATGATACATAAAAGTTGTCATAAATATTAAATGAAGGGATCTACAGTGAACAATGGTTAATTTGTAGATACTAAAACCGTTTCGATGTGTATGTAAACAACGTAAACCGCGAACTAACTTCGATAAATTTTACAGTTGAGCGCATAAGAAAATATTAGGAGGGCAGCAAGCAGTGCATGTCCTGCCCACATTAAACTAATTTTTAAGAAAATGTTCATCCGGGAAAAGGCAGGAATAAGGAAGAGAGGTTTTAAAGCGTTCCTGAAACAAAATATGGTTTTATCAAGGGTTCCTGAAATAAAAAGATACTGTCTGTGGTATATTAAAAGTTTACAAAATAAAAAATAAAAGTGTATGAAGTGTTATTTATGAAGGTTCATGAAATTATAGCTATGGTGTATCAAAGTCCGTGAATTAAATAAGGAAGTATAGTGTATCAAGGGTCTTGAAATATACAAGGATGGTGTATTAAGAGTTCATGAAATAAAAAAATCATGATGGCTTACCAAGGGTCCTTTTTAGTTACTCCTTCACCTCCCTTCCTGAGACGAAAGCCTGAAGGTGGTAGTGTCCATCCTGCTCTGTCTGGTGTTGTCTCCACTCCTCCTCACACTGGCAGGGGAGGAACGCTCTCCCAAACTGCTCAAGTTGTGAGTTTTTGCACTGTGGCAACACATTCACACTCCCACTACCACTACCACAGCCCTCACTGTTCTGGGCATCCTTGGGTTTAAAATTCGGGGGTAACCGCGTTATCATTGCTATGGTGTGTTGCTGTAGCGCTTGAGTGGCATTTTTGCTCACTGTGTAATCACGGGCACTAATTACACTAGACGGACTTACACTTTTGGCACTGTTAGCAGTTTTTTGCACTACAAGGGCGCGCGGGGCCTGCCTCCGTTACATGGTGGGGCCAAGGGGGTCGCGCCCCCGCTACACTACCATCTCTTTTTCCACTAAAGCACTGTTATCTCCTAGAATACCGGTCTCTATAGGCGGGGAGACCGAGTAGTAGTATGAGTCTGCACTGAAAAGCTATTGGCCAGCCGCGAGTTAGCGGCGTAAGCCGACATAACGTGACATAGGGACCCACTCTCATGGCGGCTCTCACCCAACTGAGCTCTAGGGTCCGGGCCCCTCACGCGGTGCGACGCTGCCGTCCTTCCAGCTTCACCCACCATCTCTTCTCTAAGTCAAACATCACTCCCACAAGCTTCCCACCAAGGTTTACTCCACAGGACACTTATTTGGACTCACCACACGTCACATGCAGAAACAGAGGGTAGGGGGGCTGTGGGCTGGGGGTGAGTTAGGTCTTGTTCCTGCCATACGGCTGACAACGGCACGTCGTGGATGGCAGATCCTACACCGCTGCCACGTTTCTATTTATACAACTTAACCATTTATTCACCAGGCAACATGGCACTGCACACCGTAATCAGACATTATTACGCCGGGATGGTCACTAAGTGACCCACAGGAATCATGATCTTGTATAACTTGGTGTATTTCATCTTTCGGAGCTTTACTTTCTGTGTAGTGAGTTGAAGGAGGTGGTGACGCTGAGTTTATCACGTGAGGAGTTTGGGAATGTCTGCAATCTGGCTCATTGCTTGCTGCTTGCTGCTTGCTGCTTGCTGCTTGCTTGCTTACGCCACCCACCACCTAATGAGAACTCGACTCAACAAGAAATGCAGCAGCTCACATATATGACGCCCATCATTATGACAGTGCTAACTTTACATTTAGTATTTTTTTAAGTAACTCTGTAATTTATGTACGTTCAGTTGCATATTTTATGTGAATCACAATTGTCCTACCTAGTAACATGTATAAATTACTTAGCACAACTCAAAAAATATCAGTGTCTTATTTTGTACTATTCTTAAATTTTTCCTGAGTGAAACGTTGGGCTTGTTACCCTACACTGCTGTCTTAAAGGACCTTAGTGGAAATAAAACAGACAGTCCCTGATGACAGCCCTGACTTTATAGGGACTAACTCTCCCCTGGGCTAAATATCCAAACAAAATCTTGTTTCTTATCTTTTCTTACGGAAGCAACTTCTTTCTATTATATTTAATGCAGCAGTTACCTAGTTACCTAGTTACCAGTTACCTAGTGTAAAATGTTAGAAACAAAAAAATGTGTCAAAATTAACGCTAAACTTGCAGTAATAATGGCAGCTAGACACGGAAACTTCAGGATAGCTGGAGGTTTCTGGAGAGAGTTCCGGGGGTCAACGCCCCCGCGGCCCGGTCTGTGACCAGGCCTCCTTAGGTCAGTGTCCCAGGATGCGACCCACACCAGTCGACTAACACCCAGGTACCCATTTTACTGATGGGGAACATAGACAACAGGTGGAAAGAAACACGTCCAATGTTTCTACTCTGGCTGGGAATCGAACCCAGGCCCTCACCGTGTGAAGCGAGAGCGTTAACCACCAGGCCACCAGCTATGTAAGTTGTGGAAATTTTTTAAATAATTTCCTAAATGTAGAACAAAATGGATAATATAATAATTGCGTATTAAAATGTGTTTCTATTTGGACCCTTCGAAAAAATTTTAAGTGAAGGGTGTTTTGGAACAGCCAGTAGGGACGCCGGGAAGGGGCCATGTTGAATTTAATGTGTGATCACTGTCGAAAGTATGTACCAGGAATTCGACGTTTTCCGAGGCCTAATGGGGTGATTCGGCCTGAATTTGTAATAGGAACCGTGTTAATGTTCCCTGCAAAAGTTTTGGAACAGGAAATTTGCAAGATCTCAAGAATTACGTGTGAATGGTAAAATTAAATGTGGACATTACTCACAGGAAAGTACACCATGGTCTTTGCATTCAGATCTAGCGGGCCCAGTATAGTTTCTAGATGTTAGGCAGGTGTTTTTGGTGTGATCCATCTACAATAACTGAATGGTAAGTGGTAATAAACCATTGGATTATATGTATTGTACTAATAGTTATATTTTTGTGGACCTAGCAAGCAAGTCTAATCCTATACAGTCCACCAACTGTAATGCACCAGAGTAGCTGGTTTTAATATTGTAATTATCAATTTTAATGTCAATCAAGTTTTTTTGTGATAGGGAAACGGGCAGTCGAAGAGTGACAGTTCAGTGACCTACTGTGAATTAAGTCCCGCTTAAATTCACCCAAATTACTTGCAGGTAATAATTCAAAGGCAATATCCTGTGAACCTTCTGCAGGAGATTTGCTCATCTAATAATAATAATAATAATTTTTCACAAAGGTTATGGTGGGGGTCACCGACGTCATCAATCATGTGCTGGTTTTTTAGTGTTTAACTTTGGCTAAGTTACTCGAGGTCGAGGGAAGAGTATCTCAAGATATTGGAGCCTAGAACTAGTCCTCCTAGATAATCTTCCAAGGAACTGGAGTTTTAAACCCCCACTTCCTCGGATTCTAACCTTATTGCCTCTTGCTCAGGGGCTGTACGACCCCCCGCGAGTCAAACGCCTCCCCAATGATGACAATAATAATGATTATCTGAATAACCGAAACGTTGTGAAGATAGTACGGGAATACAGGGAAACTTTCAAGAGGAAACTGGACATCTACTTACTGTAAGTGGTAAATCAGCACAATTGTGTTGGCTGTGTAGGCTCGCGGATCGCTGGCAGCAACAACCTAGTTTTATCAGGAAGCCAACAACCCTTTTCTAGATTTAGGCAGAGAATAAAATAACTCTCGAAATCGGTCACAGGTGTATAATAATAGCAATCAATATGTAAGAGTGAGGACGGGTGGGATCAAAAACCAAGGTGTGTGTCTTGGTAGTCGCCATGATGTAAGTCCTAGTTAGTTATCATAGTGTAATAAGTGAATTTTGGCTCTGCGATGTCCCATTGTCATTGATATACCGGGTCGCTGACACAAAATTTTGTCTATTAGGCATTTTGTTAACCAGGACAAATGGGAAGGCGACTCCTCAGCGGATCTTAGTGATGTGGTGATACGTTCATGGGGGCTTTAGGTCACCTGACCACCTCTGATTAACCCACTCCGTAAAAAAAAGGGTTACAAAAGTTTATCCTCGCTACTAAAAAAAAATACTTTTTTCCTGTCCTAAGACAAAGGTGTTTTCCCCAGGAGTATATAACCGCAAGGATTTAACTGATGACTGCCAGTGAATTTTTTTGGCAGGTTAGTATCTGCAGTGGATGCTACATAATCAGCACAGACACTTGTGGTACACGGACACAAGTGGTTTTAAAAACAGTCACCTGTTCATACTTTGCCCGAGTTGTAGAACTACATCCAAAATTTTTAGTACCTTGAAATTTGTTCAAAGATTAGTGCCATACTCTTCCATAGGAGCCAGAAATGTTAAGTGAAATAACACGATTTTCGGCAATTCACTTAATAACGAGTTATCAAGTGAATTGCCAAAAAAAAAACAAAAAGGGGAATGCAAACCCTCAGGAAAGATTGTGTACATCTATAATATTTTGTTAGTCGGTTGATAGTAACTCAGGGAGTAGGTTCAAAAGTCTAATTTATAAGCCTAAAAGGGCCCAGCAGCACCGTTAACTGGGCCAGTAGGCTGGCATTAATATATTATAATAACATAAACCCCCATCTCCTGATTACATGTATTAGGTTTTTTACTTCACATTTCTAAGGTAAGTGTCCTGCCTCTTGCCTCCCAGTGTTCGGCCCCAGACGGACTGACCATCACTGATACCACATCACGGTATGGGTGAGGCTTGAACCCATTGCAGACGAGTCCTGGAACATTGGCTTATGAGTTTTAGGACTTGTCTGCCATGTTTCAATCCCCACCCGTTCCGTGATTTGGTTTGCAATCGTGTTATTGCGATTTCGTGAGTCATTGATACCATACTGTAGGCCACACACTGCGAAATGAGTGCTAATTCTATTTTAATGCTGGGGCTGAAAAAAATTTGTCTCCAGCCCACAGCTCGACTCCCCATTTCGTAGACATGAACTACGTCAGTACTCGTCTACGGAAAAACGCTGTTAACCCTGAGGTAGGCAAACTTTATAATTTATATAGGAGAGTCAAAAACAAGACCAACTGGTCCTTTCATCCTTGAAGCAGTCTGAGGCTGACTTTATCAATCCTTTTATGTTTCATGTTATATTACAAATACCTAGAAAGGAAAAATCACACAACGTTTCGATTCCTCCTAGGGACCATTATCAAGTCGCAAGTGATCGAGAAAATGAGGAAAAAATCAAAGACGGGCCAGGTAAAGACAAGAGGAAGTCAGAAGACAGATCAGGTGAGTAGTACTATTAAGATAATACAGAAAACGAATTATATATCAAGAGGATGAAGTAACTAGGTTAGCTTCAAGGGGATGAAGTAAATAGGTTAGCTTCAAGGGGGTGAAAATAAATAGGTTAGCTTCAAGGGACGAAGTAAAAAGGTTAGCTTCAAGGGGACGAAGTAAATAGGTTAGCTTCAAGGGGACGAAGTAAATAGGTTAGCTTCAAGGGGACGAAGTAAATAGGTTAGCTTCAAGGGGACGAAGTAAATAGGTTAGCTTCAAGGGACGAAGTAAATAGGTTAGCTTCAAGGGACGAAGTAAATAGGTTAGCTTAAGGGGATGAAGTAAATAGGTTTGCTTCAAGGGGACGAAGTAAATAGGTTAGCTTCAAGGGGACGAAGTAAATAGGTTAGCTTCAAGGGACGAAGTAAATAGGTTAGCTTCAAGGGGACGAAGTAAATAGGTTAGCTTCAAGGGGACGAAGTAAATAGGTTAGCTTCAAGGGGACAAGTAAATAGGTTTGCTTCAAGGGGACGAAGTAAATAGGTTAGCTTCAAGGGGACGAAGAAATAGTTAGCTTCAAGGGGATGAAGTAAATAGGTAGCTTCAAGGGGACGGAAGTAAATAGGTTAGCTTCAAGGGGACGAAGTAAATAGGTTAGCTTCAAGGGACGAAGTAAATAGGTTAGCTTCAAGGGGACCCAAGTAAATAGGTTAGGGTTCAAGGGGACGAAGTAAATAGGTTAGCTTCAAGGGGACGAAGTAAATAGGTTAGCTTCAAGGGGACGAAAATAAATAGGTTAGCTTCAAGGGACGAAGTAAATAGGTTAGCTTCAAGGGGGCGAAGTAAATAGGTTAGCTTCAAGGGGACGAAGTAAATAGGTTAGCTTCAAGGGGATGAAATAACTAGGCTTAGTTTCAACATCTTCCATCATACTCCCCTTAAGAGACTCACGAAGAAAATACACGAGAGGAAGAAATACAGGTCAGTTGAAGGAAATTTCAAGACAAATCAGGAGGAGAGGTAAGGAGAACAATGTAGCTCAAATCAATTATGTTCCGAAATTTAGAGCATTTGACAAAGTGATAAGAAAGGAAGGCATCTACTGGCATTCTCCCTTTTTACTGCCATTTTTTTAACTGCTTTCTTAACTATTGATTCACCTGATATGTAGGGAATAGTTGGGAAATTACTTTGGGTCCTGTATGTCAGGTGAATTAGTAGTTTACAACCGAATAAAAAAAAAAACGAATTTCCAATTAAAGTTTCTGAGAGTATAGACAGGCACAATGTTTACCAGGTCGACCGCACAAAACCTTGTGTCTTCAGCATTTATACAGTAATGCCAGGTGTTTTACTCCTCTTCGTAGTAAATCTACTCTTACAAAAAAAGAAAGCTGAAAACAATTATTAATCATTTGAAGATTATGAGATTTAATCTCGACTGAGTACAAGAACAAGTAGATCAGGATGACCTGATGAAATTGGATATGCTGGGAAAATAAAGATATAATAATAAAGCTAAAACTAAAACACGTATACAGAAAAGCTAAAAAAACCTTGTCTAGAATACTTCAAACTCTGTAAAATAAATTTAAAAGACAAAACGCAGTTCTACATACCAGAGTAGGTGCGTAGACCTCAGACAAACATCTGTTATACCGTGACAACGAACTGAAGGTTTAACTTGATCACGTCAACACCAGTCTTATTTTTAACTCAGTTCAAAAACAGAACTAAAGAATTTTCTGTGAAAGTAACAGCGGGAAGCAAGGAAAGTGATTTCTTGTATGCTTAAAATATTTATAATTTAACATTGATCTAATATATTCATTGGTGTTGCAATAATGATAGAGGTAAGAAGTCATGTATAGATGAATAATTACCTACCTACGTAACTACATAACTGATGTGTGAATGTAACCGATGCACTCACCTTACTGATGTTTGTAAAACATAAGAGACCTCAACGGAGATAAGTCCCAGTGTTTGACTGTTGGAAACCATACCCCCGGCCGGGATTGAACCCGCGGTCATAGAGTCTCAAAACTCCAGCCCGTCGCGTTAGCCACTAGACTGTTGGGTTACCTGGAGGTTATTCCGGGGATCAACGCCCCCGCGGCCCGGTCCATGACCAGGCCTCCCGATGGATCAGGGCCTGATCAACTAGGCTGTTACTGCTGGCCGCACGCAGTCCAACGTACGAGCCACAGCCCGGCTGATCCGGCACTGACTTTAGGTATCTGTCCAGCTCTCTCTTGAAGGCAGCCAGGGGTTTATTGGCAATTCCCCTAATGTTTGATGGGAGGCTGTTGAACAGTTTTGGGCCCCGGACACTTATGGTGTTTTCTCTTAGTGTACCAATGGCGCCCCTACTTTTTATTGGGGGCATTTTGCATCGCCTGCCCAGTCTTTTACTTTCGTAGGGAGTGATTTCTGTGTGGGTTTATTGTGTGACGGGTTACTTATGGGTTACCCTGGGTTTATTGTGTGACGGGTTACTTATAGGTTACCCTGGGTTTATTGTGTGACGGGTTACTTATGGGTTACCCTGGGTTTATTGTGTGACGGGTTACTTATGGGTTACCCTGGGTTTATTGTGTGACGGGTTACTTATGGGTTACCCTGGGTTTATTGTGTGACGGGTTACTTATGGGTTACCCTCGATTTATTGTGTGACAGGTTACCACTGGGTTACCCTCGATTTATTGTGTAACAGGTTACCACTGGGTTACCCTGGGTTTATTGTGTGACAGGTTACCATTGGGTTACCCTGAGTTTAATGTGTGACAGGTAACCACTGGGTTACCCTCGATTTATTGTGTGGCAGGTTACCACTGGGTTACCCTCGATTTATTGTGTGACAGTTTACCACTGAGTTACCCTCGATTTATTGTGTGACAGGTTACCACTGGGTTACCCTCGATTTATTGTGTGACAGGTTACCACTGGGTTGCCCTCGATTTATTGTGTGACAGGTTACCACTGGGTTACCCTGGATTTATTGTGACAGGTTACCACTGGGTTACCCTGAGTTTATTGTGTGACGGGTTACTTATGGGTTACCCTGAGTTTATTGTGTGACGGATTACTTATGGGTTACCCTGGGTTTATTGTGTGACAGGTTACCACTGGGTTACCCTCGATTTATTGTGTGACAGGTTACCACTGGGTTACCCTCGATTTATTGTGTGACAGGTTACCACTGGGTTACCCTGGATTTAATGTGTGACAGGTTACCACTGGGTTACCCTGGATTTATTGTGTGACAGGTTACCACTGGGTTACCCTGAGTTTATTGTGTGACGGGTTACTTATGGGTTACCCCGGTTTTATTGTGTGTTGGATTACTTATGGGTTACCCTGGGTTTATTGTGTGACAGGTTACTTATGGGTTACCCTGGGTTTATTGTGTGACGGATTACTTATGGGTTACCCTGGGTTTATTGTGTGACGGATTACTTATGGGTTACCCTGGGTTTATTGTGTGACAGTTTACCACTGGGTTACCCTCGATTTATTGTGTGACAGGTTACCACTGGGTTACCCTGGGTTTATTGTGTGACATGGTATCACTGGGTTACCCTCGATTTATTGTGTGACAGGTTACCACTGGGTTACCCTGGGTTTATTGTGTGACAGATTACTTATAGGTTACCCTGGGTTTATTGTGTGACAGGTTACCACTGGGTTACCCTGGGTTTATTGTGTGACAGGTTACCACTGGTTACCCTGGTTTATTGTGTGACAGGTTACCACTGGGTTACCCTGGGTTTATTGTGTGACAGGTTACCACTGGGTTACCCTGGGTTTATTGTGTGACAGGTTACCACTGGGTTACCCTCGATTTATTGTGTGACAGGTTACCACTGGGTTACCCTGGGTTTATTGTGTGACATAGTATCACTGGGTTACCCTGGGTTTATTGTGTGACATGGTATCACTGGGTTACCCTGGGTTTATTGTGTGACATGGTATCACTGGGTTACCCTGGGTTTATTGTGTGACATGGTATCACTGGGTTTACCCTGGGTTTATTGTGTGACATGGTATCACTGGGTTACCCTGGGTTTATTGTGTGACATGGTATCACTGGGTTACCCTGGGTTTATTGTGTGGCATGGTATCACTGGGTTACCCTGGGTTTATTGTGTGACATGATATCACTGGGTTACCCTGGGTTTATTGTAAATAACTTGTCAGTCCTTCCTGGAGAATATAATCTCCTCGTGATCATCAACTAGGCTTTATTTACACATACTTTACTCTATAAGCTAATTGTAAAAATCAAAACTTGTGTAGCGAACTTGAATAAGTTGAGGAGGTGGGACTGGTTTTATTTCACAAATAATGACGATAAGCTCTGGTGTGTACACGGTAGATATCAACGAATTTCACATAATCTTCAGTGGCTCAGTTATTTACTGACTAATTACAATTTTTAAATTCTTATTTTAAATATATGTTATTTTAGGCCTAAAACAGTGGTGGTAGTAACATTTAATGTCAACAGTTCCTCAGATATTAACGTATTTATAATATTGATCCTCAGGTGTATTATAACTCAGATCAAGTTGGATCTTTTAGTATTTTATTTTTGATTGTGACATTTAGTTTCATACTACTAGGTTTAATCTTCAGAAAACAATGATATAGCGTCCTTAACAGGTCACTAATGTTTATGAGCATTATAGCGTCCTTTAGCAGGTTACTAATGTTTATAACATGCGTCCTTTAACAGGTTACTAATGTTTATGAACATTTTAGCATCCTTTAACAGGTTACTAATGTTTATGAACATTATAGCGTCCTGTAACACGTCACTAATGTTTGTGAACATTATAGCGTCTTTTAACAGGTTACTAATGTTTATGAACATTATAGCGTCCATTAACAGGTTGCTAATGTGTATAACATGCGTCTTTTAACAGGTCACTAATGATTATGAAAATTATAGCGTCTTTTAATTAACAGGTTAGTAATGTTTAGAACATACTGTCCTTTCACAGGTCATTAATGTTTGTGTACATTATAGCGTCCTTTAACAAGTCACTAGTGTTTATGTGCATTATAGCTTCCTTAACAGGTCACTATTGTTTATGAACATTATAGCGTCCTTTAACAGATCACTAATATTTACGAATATTATAGCGTCCTTTAACAGGTCACTAATGTTTATGAGCATTATAGCGTCCTTTAACAAATCACTAATGTTTGTAAACATTATAGCGTCCTTTAACAGGTTAATAATGTTTTTGAACATTATAGCGTCCTTTAACAGGTCACTAATGTTTATGAATATTATAGCGTCCTTTAACAGGTCACTAATGTTTATGAACATTATAGCGTCCTTTAATAGGTCACTAATGTTTATGAACATTATAGCGTCCTTTAACAGGTCACTAATGTTTATGAACATATAGCAACCTTTAACAGGTTACTAATGTTAAAGAACATTATAGCGTCCTTTAACAGGTTACTAATGTTTATGAACATAGCGTCCTTTAACAGGTCAATAATGTTTTTGAACATTATAGCGTACTTTAACAGGTCAGTAATGTTTATGAACGGTATAGCGTCCTTTAACAGGTTACTAATATTTATGAACATTATGGCGTCCTTTAACATGTCACTAATGTTTATGAACATTATAGCGTCCTTTAACAGGTTAATAATGTTTATGAACATTATAGCGTCCTTTAACAGGTCACTAATGTTTATGAACATTATAGCGTCCTTTAACAGGTCACTAATGTTTATGAACATATAGCGTCCTTTAACAGGTTACTAATGTTAAAGAACATTATAGCGTCCTTTAACAGGTCACTAATGTTTATGAACATATAGCGTCCTTTAACAGGTTACTAATGTTAAAGAACATTATAGCGTCCTTTAACAGGTTACTAATGTTAAAGAATATTATAGCATCCTTTAACAGGTTACTAATGTTAAAGAACATTATAGCGTCCTTTAACAGGTTACTAATGTTAAAGAACATTATAGCGTCCTTTAACAGGTTACTAATGTTTATGAACATATAGCGTCCTTTAACAGGTTACTAATGTTAAAGAACATTATAGCGTCTTTTAACAGGTCACTAATGTTTATGAACATTACAGCGTCCTTTAACAGGTCACTAATGTTTATGAACATATAGCGTCCTTTAACAGGTTACTAATGTTAAAGAACATTATAGCGTCCTTTAACAGGTTACTAATGTTAAAGAACATTATAGCGTTCTTTAACAGGTCACTAATGTTTATGAACATATAGCGTCCTTTATCAGGTTACTAATGTTAAAGAACATTATAGCGTCTTTTAACAGGTCACTAATGTTTATGAACATTATAGCGTCCTTTAACAGGTTACTAATGTTTACCAACATTATAGCGTCCTTTAGCACGTTACTAATGTATATGAACATTATAGCGTCCTTTAACAGGTCACTAATGTTTATGAACATTATAGCGTCCTTTAACAGGTCACTAATGTTTATGAACATTATAGCGTCCTTTAACAGGTCACTAATGTTTATGAACATTATAGCGTCCTTTAACAGGTCACTAATGTTTATGAACATTATAGCGTCCTTTAACAGGTCACTAATGTTTATGAACATTATAGCGTCCTTTAACAGGTCATAATGTTTATGAAACATTATACGTCCTTTAACAAGTATAATGTTTATACATTAAGCGCCTTTTAAAAGGTCACTAAAATTTTTTGAACTTTTTACGTCCTTTAACAAGTCACTAATTTTTAAGAACATTAAAGCGCCTTTAACAGGTCACC
>NC_069404.1:79525653-79564739 GCF_026875155.1 Cherax quadricarinatus
TTTTTGGGTGTGTGAGTTTTGTTGGTGTTGTGTTTGTGTTGTGTGTGTGTGTGTGTGTGGTGTGTGTGTGTGTGTGTGTGTGTGTGCGTGTGTGTTTGTGTTTGTGTGTGGGGTGTTTGTGTGTGTGTGTGTGTGTGTGTGTGTTGCCGAATAGATAAAAATTGGTCAACTGGCCAATTGGCCAATTGGTCAACTGGCCAGCAGCAACAGCCTGTTCAACCAGGCTGTTGCTGCTGAAGGCCCGCTGCCCCACATATCCATCACAGCCTGGTTGATCTGGCTGTGTGTTTGTGTTTGTGTGTTTTGTTTGTGTGTTTGTGTTTGTGTTTGTGTGTTTGTGTGTGTGTTTGTGTGTGTGTGTGTGTGTGTGTGTGTGTGTGTGTGTGTGTGTGTGTGTTTTGTGTGTGTGTGTGTGTGTGTGTGTGTGTGTTTGTGTGTGTGTGTTTGTGTTTGTGTGTTTGTGTTTGTGTGTTTGTGTTTGTGTGTTTGTGTTTGTGTGTTTGTGTGTGTGTTTGTGTGTGTGTGTGTGTGTGTGTGTGTGTGTGTGTGTGTGTGTGTGTGTGTGTGTGTGTGTGTGTGTGTGTGTGTGTGTGTGTGTGTGTGTTTGCCGAATAGATAAAAATTGGTCAACTGGCCAATTGGTCAACTGGCCAGCAGCAACAGCCTGTTCAACCAGGCTGTTGCTGCTGAAGGCCCGCTGCCCCACATATCCATCACAGCCTGGTTGATCTGGCACCTGGTGAAGATACTTGTCCAGTTTCCTCTTGAAGGCTTCAACACTTGTTCCAGCAGTGTTTCTGATATCTTCTGGTAAGATGTTGAATAGTCTGGGACCCCGGATGTTAATACAGTGTTCCCTTATTGTCCCCACAGCACCGCTACTCCTCACTGGGTTTATTTTACACTTCCTCCCATACCTCACTCCAGTATGTTGTTATGGCAGTGTGCAGATTTGGGACCAGGTCCTCGAGTACTTTCCAGGTATATATTATCATGTATCTCTCTCTCCTCCGTTCCAATGAGTACATGTTTAAGACTTGCAGGCGTTCCCAGTAGTTTAGGTGCTTTACCGGCTCAATGTGAGCCGTAAACGATCTCTGTATCTGTTCCAGCTCCGATATTTTTCCTGCTTTGAATGGGGCCGTCAGCACTGAGCAATATTCTAAGCGAAGGAGTACTAGTGATTTGAAGAGTGTCACCATCGGCATTATTTCCCTTGTTTTGAAAGTTCTCAATACCCACCCCGTCATCTTCCGGGCTGTTGTGATCTTTGTCTTGTTATGGTCTTTAAAAGAAAGGTCCACTGACATAATTATTCCCAGGTCTTTTACGTGTTCCTTACGTTCTATTTGGTGACCCTCTTGAGTTTTGTATATAGTGTTGTTTTGAGTTCTTCATTCTTTCCATATCTAAGCAGCTGGAACTTATCACCATTGAACGTTATGTTGTTCACCACTGCCCACTGGTAAACCCTGTTTATGTCTTCCTGTACTTTTTCAGTGTCCTCTACCGTAGTGACTTTCATGCTTATTTTAGTGTCATCTGCAAATGATGATACAAAAGTGTGTCGGGTGTTTTTATCTATGTCTGCTATGAGGGTGAGAAACAGCAGAGGTGCCAGGACAGCGCCTTGGGACACTGAGGTTTTGACCTCGCTGATGCTGGATCTCGCCCTGTTCACTACTACTTTTTGTGTTCTGTGTGGTAGTAACTCGAAAATCTATCTGCCTACCTTCCCCGTAATGCTCATGGCCTTCATTTTGTGTACTATCACTCCATGATCGCATTTGTCAAACGCCTTTGCAAAATCTGTGTAAATCACATCTGAGTTTTGGTCGTCTTACAACGCCTCCGTAATTCTGTCATAATGGTTCAGCAGCTGTGACAGGCATGATCGTCCTGCTCTAAAACCATGCTGGCTCGGGTTATGCTGGTTGTGCAGTCAGTTGTGCCAGACGCAGACAGGAGAGCATGCTCGGGTAGCAGCAGTAGCACCACGACAGTACTGGAGAAGGCAACAACAGATGCCTGTTTAAATCACAGCACATATGGCCACACCAGGTTACCTACCATAGTGCTACATGGTTTGCCTCGCCAGCCGACATCATATCTACTAGGATTCTCGTGTAGCGTTCACTGTCAACAGTCTTGCTACCATCACTTCTAACCACATTAATTTTAATAATGGCATACAATACCAACATTCTGAGGAAGTAAAACACGTGTGCAACACCTGGGTATCTTTTATTTGAAGGCGTTTCGCCAACCAATGACATTTTTACATTTCGATATATTAAAAAGTGGCTGGTTGGCGAAAACATCTTCAAATAGATACCCGGGTCTTGCACATTTTCTAATTCTCGGTAAAGATTCCCCTTCAAGTTTCCTTACAACCCCGCTCATCTAGATGGCTACCTGGGTGCTGGTTAACTGACTGTTGTAGAAATTATCCTGAGTAGTTTTTTGTAACCGTGTGAGAAACTCCAGTCCTGCTATCTGTTGTGTTTGTGGTTTTGGGGATAATCTCTGTGACCCGGTCTCGGACAAGGTCTCCTAGGATGGAAAGGGAATATTACAGGATTTAGAACTATGAGGAGACGGATAGGAAAGTAAAGGTGTTGTATATTGACTACAAGGGATCCAAAGAAAAGATCAGCAACCCTGACAGCACCTTAAAGAATTCTATTTCATACTCATCTGGAAGGTTGCTGTCTCTTAGACCAAAAAAATCTAACGTGTCAGAAAACTTCACACCTGCTGGAAGAATGTTATAATGATGTAATTATGTTAATTACAATAATGTAATGGTGCTCAATGCAAAGTCTCCTGCCAACTCTGCCCAGCACAGCATTAATTAATGGACACATCTGAGGCGCAAGGTAAATGTAACGTTATATAAGACTGTCAGGTGGCTCCTAGCTCAGCGGTAGCGACTTTAGCTCACAACCGGAGGGGACCCTGGTTCAACCTCGGGCATGTACAAGTGACGGGTAACTCCTAAGACTCGTTACCACTGTTCGCCTAGCAGCTGTAAAATAGGTACCTAGGTGATAGCCGAGATGGGATAACAGTTCTTATCCCGTAAATGAGCCGATGCAGGATAACAAACCTTAGCCGACAAATAAGCTGAGGTAGGATCATTTTAGCTTGTAAATGAACTGAGATCACAACTTTTAAGTCTGTAAAAAATTATATAACTGTTGGTTTGTAAATAAACCTGTAAAACTCCTCTACATACGTCCGGCAGTAACAGCCTGGTTAATCAGGCCCTGATCCACCGCGAAGACTGGTTATGGACCGGGGCCAAGGGGCGTTGACCCCCGGAACACCATCCAGGTCTACTCCAGGTACACAAGGCGATTTTTTTTCGAAATACAACTGAAAAAATGCACCCATAATTAAATAGCTCGTACTATAAAAGGCTTTTTAACAAGCTATTTAATTTTGGGTGCACTTTCAACAGCATGGGCAAAAAACCGCACTGTATAGTGACTCTTTATAAGTAAGCTGACTCTATTAACCTGTCTTAGCTTTTAAATTCACATGTGTAACTAAATGTTAATGGTAGCCAGCGAGGCGAGACTATGTCACTGCTGATTATAACTCAGTGTTGTTATTACTGTCACTGCTGACCATAACTCAGCGTTGTCATTACTGTCACTGCTGATCATAACTCAGCATTGTCATTACTGTCACTGCTGTTCATAACTCAGCATTGTCATTACTGTCACTGCTGATCATAACTCAGCATTGTCATTACTGTCACTGCTGATCATAACTCAGCATTGTCATTACTGTCACTGCTGATCATAACTCAGCATTGGCATTGCTGTCACTGCTGATCATAACTCAGCATTGTCATTGCTGTCACTGCTGTTCATAACTCAGCATTGTCATTACTGTCACTGCTGATCATAACTCGCATTGTCATTACTGTCCCCTGCGTTCATAAAATCAGCATTGTCATTACTGTCACTGCTGATCATAACTCGCATTGGCATTGCTGTCACTGCTGATCATAACTCAGCAATTTTCATTGCTGTCACTGCTGTTCATAACTCAGCATTGTCATTACTGTCACTGCTGATCATAACTCAGCATTGTCATTGCTGTCACTGCTGATCATAACTCAGCATTGTCATTGCTGTCACTGCTGTTCATAATCAGCATTTCATTACTGTCACTGCTGATCATTAACTCAGCATTGTCATTACGTCACTGCTGATCATAACTCAGCATTGGCATTGCTGTCACTGCTGATCATAACTCAGCATTGTCATTGCTGTCACTGTTGATCATAACTCAGCATTGTCATTACTGTCACTGCTGTTCATAACTCAGCATTGTCATTACTGTCACTGCTGTTCATAACTCAGCATTGTCATTACTGTCACTGCTGATCATAACTCACGTTGTCATTACTGTCCCAAAGCTGGGTCCCTAACTCAGCATTGTCATTACTGTCACTGCTGATCATAACTCAGCATTGTCATTACTGTCACTGTTGTTCATAACTCAGCATTCTCATTACTGTCACTGCTGACCATAACTCAGCATTGTCATTACTGTCACTGCTGACCATAACTCAGCATTGTCATTACTGTCACTGCTGATCATAACTCAGCATTGTCATTACTGTCACTGCTGATCATAACTCAGCGTTGTCATTACTGTCAATGCTGATCATAACTCAGCATTGTCATTACTGTCACTGCTGATCATAACTCAGCATTGTCATTACTGTCACTGCTGATCATAACTCAGCATTGTCATTACTGTCACTGCTACTGTGGAATCAATGTTACGGTTTTAGAAAACCTGGTACCATCCACTGGATCAAGCTCTCCACTACCTGGCACCATCCACTGGATCAAGCTCTCCATACCTGGCACCATCCACTGGATCAAGCTCTCCACTACCTGGCACCATCCAGGATCAAGCTCTCCACTACCTGGCACCATCCACTGGATCAAGCTCTCCACTACCTGGCACCATCCACTGGATCAAGCTCTCCACTACCTGGCACCATCCACTGGATCAAGCTCTCCACTACCTGGTACCATCCACTGGATCAAGCTCTCCACTACCTGGCACCATCCACTGGATCAAGCTCTCCACTACCTGGCACCATCCACTGGATCAAGCTCTCCACTACCTGGCACCATCACTGGATCAAGCTCTCCACTACCTGGTACCATCCACTGGATCAAGCTCTCCCACTACCCGGCACCATCCATGGGTCAAGCTCTCCACTACCCGGCACCATCCACTGGATCAAGCTCTCCACTACCTGGCACCATCCACTGGATCAAGCTCTCCACTACCTGGCACCATCCTGGATCAAGCTCTCCCTACCTGGCACCATCCACTGGATCCCAAACTCTCCACTACTGGCACCCTCCACGGATCAGCTCTCACTACCCCTACCCCTTTGCCCCCCTGCACCATCCACTGGATCAAGCTCTCCAAATACCTGGCACATCCACTGGATCAAGCTCTCCACTACCTGGCACCCTCCACTGGATTTAAGCTCTCCACTACCGGCACCATCCACTGGATCAAGCTCTCCACTACCTGGCCCATCCACTGGGATCAGCTCTCCACTACCTGGCACCATCCACTGGATCAAGCTCTCCACTACCTGGCACCATCCACTGGATCAAGCTCTCCACTAACCTGGCACCACCATGGAACAAGCTCTCCACTACCTGCACAATCCACTGGATCAAGCTCTCCACTACCTGGCACCATCCACGGATCAAAGCTCTCCACTACCTGGCACCATCCACTGGATCAAGCTCTCCACTACCTGGCACCATCCACTGGATCAAGCTCTCCACTACCTGGGACCATCCACTGGATCAAAACTCTCCACTACCTGGCACCCTCCACTGGGTCAAGCTCTCCACTACCTGGCACCATCCACTGGATCAAGCTCTCCACTACCTGGCACCATCCACTGGATCAAGCTCTCCACTACCTGGCACCATCCACTGGATCAAGCTCTCCACTACCTGGCACCATCCACTGGATCAAGCTCTCCACTACCTGGCACCATCCACTGGATCAAGCTCTCCACTACTGGCACCATCACTGGATCAAGCTCTCCACTACCCGGCACCATCCACTGGATCAAGCTCTCCACTACCTGGCACCAAACCACTGGATCAAACTCTCCACTACCTGGCACCATCCACTGGATCAAGCTCTCCACTACCTGGCACCATCCACTGGGTCAAGCTCTCCACTACCTGGCACCCTCCACTGGATCAAGCTCTCCACTACCTGGCACCATCCACTGGATCAAGCTCTCCACTACCTGGCACCATCCACTGGATCAAGCTCTCCACTACCTGGCACCCTCCACTGGATCAAGCTCTCCACTACCTGGCACCATCCACTGGATCAAGCTCCACCCACCTGGCACCATCCACTGGATCAAGCTCTCCACTACCTGGCACCATCCACTGGATCAAGCTCTCCACTACCTGGCACCATCCACTGGATCAAGCTCTCACTACCTGGCACCATCCACTGGATTAAGCTCTCCACTACCTGGCACCATCCACTGGATCAAGCTCTCCACTACCTGGCACCATCCACTGGATCAAGCTCTCCACTACCTGGCACCATCCACTGGATCAAGCTCTTTCCCCTACCTGGCACCATCCACTGGATCAAGCTCTCCACTACCTGGCACCATCCACTGGATCAAGCTCTCCACTACCTGGCACCATCCACTGGATCAAGCTCTCCACTACCTGATATACGGATATAGCCCCACTCCATAAAGGCGGCAGCAAAGCATTAGCTAAGAACTATAGACCAATAGCTCTGACGTCCCACATCATAAAAATCTTTGAAAGAGTGCTAAGAAGCAGGATTGCAAATCACCTGGATTCCCAAAATCTGCACAATCCAGGGCAACATGGGGTTTAGGGCAGGTCGCTCCTGCCTCTCACAACTACTGGATCACTATGATATGACCTTGGATGCACTGGAAGAAAAATCAGAATGCAGATGTAATATACCCCAGACTTTGCAAAAGCATTTGACAATGCGATCATGGGGGTAATAGCCCATAAAATACGTGTTTAAAGGAATAACTGGGAAAGTGGGGAGATGGATCTTCAACTTCCTAACAAATCGAACACAAAGAGTAATGGTCAACAGAGTTAAATCGGGGGCTGCATAGCGAAGAGCTCGTTCCACAAGGCACAGTACTAGCCCCCCTCTTATTCCTTTTCCTATATCAGACATAGACAGAGATATACATCACAGCACCGTATCATCCTTTGCGGGTACTAGGATTTGCATGAGGCTGTCATCTGCTGAGGACCCCGTTAACCTCCAAAAAAGATATAAACAAAGTTTTCCAGTGGGGAACGGTAAACCCAAAATGATGTTCAATGAGGACAAATTCCAACTACTTCGTTATGGAAAACTGGAGGAGATAATAACTAGAAAAGTATACTAAGAATCTGGCCATACAACAGAGCGGAAAAAAAAAATGTAAGGGACCTGGGAGTAGTAATGTCTGAGGATCTCACTTTCAAGGATCACAACAGTGCCACGATCGCACGTGCAAAGAAAATGAGAGGATGGATAATGAGAACGTTCAAAATGAGAGATGCCAACCCAAATTTGATGATCTTTTTCAAATCACTTGTTCTCTCTAGGCTGGAATCCTGCTGTACATTAACATCCCCATTCAAAGCAGGTAAAAATCGCAGATCTAGAGAGTGTACAGAGATCCTTTACTGCACGTATAAGTTCTGTCAAGCACCTTAACTACTGGGAACGCTTGGAAGCACTTGACTTGTACTCGTGGAACGCAGGAGGGAGAGATAATTATAATCTACGCTTGGAAAATCTTGGAAGGAATGGTCCCAAATCTGCACACAGAAATCATTCCCTACGAAAGTAAAAGACTGGGCAGGCGATGCAAAATACCCCCAATAAAAAGTAGGGGCGCCATTGGTACAATAAGGGAAAACACCGTAAGTGCCCGGGGGCCCCCAAGACTGTTCAACAGCCTCCCATCAAGCATTAGGGAAATTGCCAATAAACCCCTGGCTGCCTTCAAGAGAGAGCTGACAGATAGCTATAGTCAGTGCCGGATCAGCCGGGCTTGGCTCGTACGGGTTGGACTGCGTGCGGGCCCGCAGTAACAGCCAAGTTGATCAACCCTGATCCATCGGGGGGCCTGGTCATGGACCGGGCCGCGGGGGCGTTGATCCCCGGAATAACCTCCAGGTAACCTGCTTATCCACTGGATGAAAACTCTCCACTACCTGGCACTATCCACTGGAAGAAACTCTCCACTACCCGGCACTATCCACTGGATGACTCTCCACTACCTGGCACTATCCACTGGATGACTCTCCACTACCTGGCACTATCCACTGGATGACTCTCCACTACCTGGCACTATCCACTGGATGACTCTCCACTACCTGGCACTATCCACTGGATGACTCTCCACTACCTGGCAACATCCACTGGATGAAGCTCTCCACTACGTGACACTGGATGAAACCAAGATCAGCTGTGTTTTCACTGGACACTGTTGGGGTCACTGAGAGGTGTGGCATCACTGAGCCCCTGGACCCCTGTTGGGGTCACTGAGAGGGTGTGGCATCACTGAGCCACTGGACATGTTGGGGTCACTGAGAGGGTGGGCATCACTGAGCCACTGGACACTGTTAGGGTCACTGAGCGGGTGTGGCATCACTGAGCCACTGTAACTGGGGTTTACTGAGAGGGTGTGACATCACTGAGCCACTGGACACTATTGGGGTCACTGAGCTGGTTTGACATCACTGAGCCACTGGACACTTAGGGTCACTGAGGGGTGTGGCATCACTGACCACTATCACTGTTAGGCCATTTAGCGGTGTGGCATCACTGAGCCACGGACCCTGTTAGGGTCACTGAAATGGGTGTGACATCACTGAGCCACTAGACACTGTTAGGGTCACTGAGTGGGTGTAGCATCACTGAGCCACAAGACACTGTTGGGGTCACTGAGCGAAGTGTGACATCACTGAGCCACTGGACACTGTTAGGGTCACTGAGCGGGTTGGCATCACTGAGCCACTAGACACTGTTAGGGTCACTGAGCGGGTATGGCATCACTGAGCCACTGGGCATTGTTTTGTGTCACTGAGCGGGTGTGGCATCACTGAGCCACTGGTAAAAACCACAGGCAAGTCCCCACTCGTTCTTTGATTCGTTTGCATTCATGCTATTACGATTTCCCGAGTCACGACAGCTACAAGCGCTGGTAATCTCTGGCTTTACTCTACACTTGCTTAGTGAGTACCTTCAAGAGTGAAATCAGAAAATCTTGTAGATGAATGGTTCAGAGAACAGACAAGTTGATAAATTAGACACATGTGCAACGCTTGGGTATCTTTAAGGAGGAAACGTTTCGCCACAGTGGCTTCATCAGTTCATACAAAGGAGAATGGTGAAGAACTCCTGTTCTTCACTATTGAGTTTTTCGTCATGGTGTTTCGACTTACTGTATAGTACACTGTAGTCAAATATCTTTCAACGTTTACCCCACGTAGATTAGCTTGTTTATTAGAGCTGAATAATATTTCAGATGTAAAGTATACACTCCTTGCTTCACTAGTAGGGCTTCGATAAACTTATCTGATTACAACTGTAGACCGCATCCCGCAATTACCCTTACCTCAGATATATGTGACCGGTTCCGAGTTCAATTCTGGTAGCCCGGCCTGAGATTGAGCTTGTATAGTGACCACCTGATCAGCTAAGCTATCGCTGCTCGTGGCCCTTGAATTTATAGACTGTCTGGGATTCAAAAGCAGTTGTTTGGAAAAGAATACTTGGGAAAAGCATGAGCGGCACAAACAAAACAATTTATTATATAAAGGATTTTTTTATTTACAATGTTGAATTTACAGGTTATGAGAAGTTATTCCACCTCAGCTCATTTACAGCCTAAGAGCGGTTATCCTGCCTCAGCCCATTTACAAAGAGCAGTTATCCTATTTCAGCTCATTTGCAAGATAAAAGCTGTTATATTGCCTCAACTTATTTACAGTCTAAAATTAGTTATCTTACTTCAGTTTATTTAACCTATTAGCAGTTATCCTACCTCAGACAATTTAGTCTAAGAGCAGTTATCCCACCTCAGCTCATTTGTAGGCTAAGAGCGATTATGATAACTCAGCGTATTTACTATTTAAGATGAGTAAACCTATCTCAACTCATTTACTGGCTAAGAGCAATTACTTTGCTTAAGCTCATTTACAGCCTAAGAGCAGTTATCCCACCTCAGCACAGTTTACAGCCCAACCTTATCTAAGGACAACGCTACTTACATAAGAATGGTTTTCAAGTACTTGGATCAACTTGGCATACTGTCGACCACTGACAAAGAGATAAGTTGCAGCATCATAAATTTTTGTTAGGATGCTTCTCTCTGTTTACAACTTTATCAAGAGTGAAACAATGCTCTAATATGAGCCTGCTCTGCAGCGTGGTTTTCTACACCCAGGTATCTATCTATATACTGCAGTCGGAAACTACACCCACTGCAAGGAATAAATAACTGAGTGTTAAAGTTTAGTTCTTCTGAGTTTGAAGATATTACAAGTTCAGTAAAACATGATCCAGTTCTTTGCCTATTCAAATTTTTTTAACAACCTCAGTTGCGATATAGTTTTTTTAATTGGTCTCTTTACAATACAAATTTCGTGTGAGTTATGAACATTTAATTCGATAAGAGACAAAGACAGACACACTGTGGGACATCGACAATGGTCTGTTGTTTAATGTCATTCCTCAGGCTTACTGAGATTGACTTCTAATGCATCTCTTGGGTGAATTAACAGTGTATTCTTACTTTGTACGAGGATGATGGAACTAGCAATATTTCGTCATGTATTCTTGCTCTTCATGGAAATTGAAAACATACTAGGACTCCTGGTACACTAAACGGTCACATAAACGTTAAAACCATCGCAGACAATATTTCAGCATGAATTTCAAAATCAGGCGGCTAAAATTAAATACTGTTATGTGAATGCAGGAGTACGCGTTAAGTCTATTATACAGGAAGAGCCTGCTCATATTAGCCCAATCTCCTGCTATTTTATTTTTACCAGTCTTACACATGGGCTCCGCTACAGCTGTTCCAGGAGGTTCAAAGTTTCCAGGGGGATAATGGAACGGACAAACTTTAAGAGGCCAGTGCAGTCATGACAGCACTTTACTAGTACTACTTGCTATCTTGTGATGGCTCCTGGGTTCACTCTCATGAACATTCAGACTGCTGGTGCTGGACTGATTCCAAATCTGGACAGAGATCAGCACGAGAACTAAAGGCTAGGCACATGGTTTATATTACCGCCAATGAACAGTAGGGGCTCGATGAATACACTGAGAGGCAGTTCAAATAACTGTAAGGGAATCAACTCTTCAACATCCCTCGTGCATAAGGGAAGTATCAACAGATCCCTGGCTGTCTTCAAGAGAGAACTTATTAAGTACCTCAAGTCAGAACTGATCAGCCGGACTGTTAGTGCTTACGCTGATCTGCGTAAGACTGACACTAATGGCTTGGTCAATCAGATTGGCAAGTAGGAGGCCTAGTAACATTGGGTCGTGAGGGTGGTGAACCGTGAAACTGACTACAGGGAGCTCGCATTAATTTTAATAAATTTGCCTCCTGAAGGCCGCTTGTGGGTAATTCCTCTTATACTCGATTTGATTAAAGACTACTGATAAATATTGGGAGAACAGGACCTCGTTAATTATAAAGCTATCTGTAACCATGTTACTGCAAGCCTCAGCATTAAATGAGAGAATAAAAATATTTTTTTAATTCTTAAAAATAGTTACGGTGGATAGGTTAACAGTTCACGTGGTTATATATACTGTGCTTCCTACCAGTAAATATATACTCTGTAATTAGTGGATTGTTATGGTGGCATCCCAGGGGGACCATCTAGGAACCCCGGGGGAAATGAGCCACAATGTTAAGGTAATTTTCATCTGTTGAACTTCCGGCGTTAGTGTAAAAATCTTCCTAGAGTATGAAACCTATGCTGAGTTTCCTAAACAGTAATAATTAGTTTTTATTTGCCATGATGAGACTTACCAACTAATTATTTAAAATAAGCGGCATAAAACAAAGTTATACTGCAGTTTCCTTCATAAATGCGACGCCATCATGACAATATGTAGTGAGTGTTGGGCGTGTACGTGTGACATAATTCCCAGACAAGGCATCAGCAGAGTGTTTTGATGCCGGTGAAGAGCTCTTGTTCCAGGAAATTGGAACTAAATTCCTGTTCCTTGGATCAAACTTCATTATCTTCCATTCACGCTTTTCCATGGATTAGTAACTTTATTCAGTTATAGGCAGACATAAATATAGTTACATAAACTATCATACATATCAGCATATGTGTAGATTACCTAGGATAACCCAGGAAGGTCAGACATATTTCACTGGGACTCTTGAAACAACTATTAATATTACATTTAGTTCTTTGGTGCGGATTAAATTGGTCGCGACACACAAAATTACTACGATACCCAAACTGACACGATACATAAATTGGTCACAATACATAAGTTGGTCATGATACATAAAAGTTGTCATGATATATAAATGAATGATCTACAGTGAACAATGGTTAATTTGTAGATACTAAAACCGTTTTGATGTGTATGTAAACAACGTAAACCGCGAACTAACTTACGATAAATTTTACAGTTGAGCGCATAAGAAAATATTAGGAGGGCAGCAAGCAGTGCATGTCCTGCCCACATTAACTAATTTTTAAGAAAATGTTCATCCGGAAGGCAGGAATAAGGAAGAGAGGTTTATAAAGCGTTTCTGAAACAAATATGGCTTATCAAGGGTTCCTGAAATAAATAAGATACTGTCTGTGGTATATTAAAAGTTTACAAAATAAATAATGAAGTGTATGAAGTGTTATTTATGAAGGGGTCATGAAATTATAGCTATGGTGTATCAAAGTCCGTGAAATAAATAAGGAAGTATAGTGTATCAAGGGTCCTTGAAATATACAAGGATGGTGTATTAAGAGTTCATGAAATAAAAAAATCATGATGGCTTACCAAGGGTCCCTTTTTAGTTACTCCTTCACCTCCCTTCCTGAGACGCAGCCTGAAGGTGGTAGTGTCCATCCTGCTCTGTCTGGTGTTGTCTCCACTCCTCCTCACACTGGCAGGGGAGGAACGCTCTCCCAAACTGCTCAAGTTGTGAGTTCTTGCACTGTGCAACACATTCACACTCCCACTACCACTACCACAGCCCTCACTGTTCTGGGCATCCTTGGGTTTAAAATTCGAGGTAACCGCGTTATCATTGCTATGGTGTGTTGCTGTAGCGCTTGAGTGGGCATTTTTGCTCACTGTGTAATCACTGGCACTAATTACACTAGACGGACTTACACTTTTGGCACTGTTAGCAGTTGTTGCACTACAAGGGGGCGCGCTGGGCCTGCCTCCGTTACATGGTGGGGCCAAGGGGTCGCGCGCCGCTACACTACCATCTCTTTTTCCACTAAATGCACTGTTATCTCCTAGAATACCGGTCTCTATAGGCGGAGACCGAGTAGTAGTATGAGTCTGCACTGAAAAGCTATTGGCCAGCCGCGAGTTAGCGGCGTAAGCCGACATAACGTGACATAGGGACCCACTCTCACTGGCGGCTCTCACCCAACTGAGCTCTAGGGTCCGGGCCCCTCACGCGGTGCGACGCTGCCGTCCTTCCAGCTTCACCCACCATCTCTTCTCTAAGTCAAACATCACTCCCACAAGCTTCCCACCAAGGTTTACTCCACAAGACACTTATTTGGACTCACCACACGTCACATGCAGAAACAGAGGGTAGGAGGGCTGTGGGCTGGGGGTGAGTTAGGTCTTGTTCCTGCCATACGGCTGACAACGGCACGTCGTGGATGGCAGATCCTACACCGCTGCCACGTTTCTACTATACAACTTAACCATTTATTCACCAGGCAACATGGCACTGCTACACCGTAATCAGACATTATTACGCCGGGATGGTCACTAAAGTGACCCACAGGAATCATGATCTTGTATAACTTGGTGTATTTCATCGTCGGAGCTTTACTTTCTGTGTAGTGAGTTGAAGGAGATGGTGACGCTGAGTTTATCACGTGAGGAGTTTGGGAATGTCTGCAATCTGGCTCATTGCTTGCTGCTTGCTGCTTGCTGCTTGCTTGCTTACGCCACCCACCACCTAATGAGAACTCGACTCAACAAGAAATGCAGCAGCTCACATATATGACGCCCATCATTATGACAGTGCTAACTTTACATTTAGTATTTTTTTAAGTAACTCTGTAATTTATGTACGTTCAGTTGCATATTTTAGGTGAATCACAATTGTCCTACCTAGTAACATGTATAAATTACTTAGCACAACTCAAAAAATATCAGTGTCTTATTTTGTACTATTCTTAAATTTTTCCTGAGTGAAACGTTGGGCATGTTACCCTACACTGCTGTCCCTCTTCACCTAGCAGTAAGTTAGTACCTGGGCGTTAGTCGACCTGTTGTGGGTCGCAGCCTGGGGGAGAGGCTTAAAGGACCTTAGTGGAAATAAAACAGACAGTCCCTGATGACAACCCTGACTTTATAGGGACTAACTCTCCCCTGGGCTAATATCCAAACAAAATCTTGTTTCTTATCTTTTCTTACGGAAGCAACTTCTTTCTATTATATGTAATGCAGCAGTTACCTAGTTACCTAGTTACCTAGTTACCAGTTACCTAGTGTAAAATGTTAGAAACAAAAAAATGTGTCAAAATTAACGCTAAACTTGCAGTAATAATAGCAGCTAGACACGGAAACTTCAGGATAACTGGAGGTTTCTGGAGAGAGTTCCGGGGGTCAACGCCCCCGCGGCCCGGTCTGTGACCAGGCCTCCTTAGGTCAGTGTCCCAGGATGCGACCCACACCAGTCGACTAACACCCAAGTACCCATTTTACTGATGGGGAACATAGACAACAGGTGGAAAGAAACACGTCCAATGTTTCTACTCTGGCTGGGAATCGAACCCAGGCCCTCACCGTGTGAAGCGAGAGCGTTAACCACCAGGCCACCAGCTATGTAGGTTGTGGAAATTTTTTAAATAATTTCCTAAATGTAGAACAAAATGGATAATATAATAATTGCGTATTAAAATGTGATTCTATTTGGACCCTTCGAAAAATTTTAAGTGAAGGGGTGTGTGGAACAGCCAGTAGGGACGCCGGGGAGGGGCCATGTTGAATTTAATGTGTGATCACTGGTCGAAAGTATGTACCAGGAATTCGACGTTTTCCGAGGCCTAATAGGGTGATTCGGCCTGAATTTGTAATAGGAACCCGTGTTAATGTTCCCTGCAAAAGATTTGGAACAGGAAATTTGCAAGACCTCAAGAATTACGTGTGAATGGTGAAATAAATGTGGACATTACTCACAGGAAAGTACACCATGGTCTTTGCATTCAGATCTAGCAGGCCAGTGTAGTTTCTAGATGTTAGGCAGGTGTTGTGGTGTGATCCATCTACAATAACTGAATGGTAAGTGGTAATAACACCATTGGATTATATGTATTGTACTAATAGTTATATTTTTGTGGACCTAGCAAGCAAGTCTAATCCTATACAGTCCACCTAACTGTAATGCACCAGAGTAGCTGGTTTTAATATTGTAATTATCAATTTAATGTCAAGTCTAGCTTTTTGTGATAGGAAGCGGGCAGTCGAAGGAGTGACAGTTCAGTGACCTACTGTGAATTAAGTCCCGCTTACTTCACCCAAATTACTTGTAGGTAATAATTCAGGTAATATCCTGTGAACCTTCTGCAGGAGATTTGCTCATACTAATAATAATAATAATAATTTTTCACATAGGTTATGGTGTGGTCACCGACGTCATCAATCATGTGCTGTTGTTTAGTGTTTAACTTTGGCTAAGTTACTCGAGGTCGAGGGAAGAGTATCAACAAGATATTGGAGCCTAGAACTAGTCCTCCTAGATAATCTTCCAAGGAACTGGAGTTAACCTCCACTTCCTCGGATCTAACCTTATTGCCTCTTGCTCAGGAGCTGTACGACCCCTGCGAGTCAAACGCCTCCTAATGATGACAATAATAATGATAATCTGAATAACCGAAACGTTGTGAAGATAGTACGGGAATACAGGGAAACTTTCAAGAGGAAACTGGACATCTACTTACTGTAAGTGGTAAATCAGCACAATTGTGTTGGCTGTGTAGGCTCGCGGATCGCTGGCAGCAACAACCTAGTTGATCAGGAAGCCAACAAACTTGTCTAGATTCAGGCAGAGAATAAAATAACTCTCGAAATCGGTCACAGGTGTATAATAATAGCAATCAATATGTAAGAGTGAGGACGGGTGCATCTACACCAAGTGTGTGTCTTGGTACAGTCGCCATGAGTGTAAGTCCTAGTTAGTTATCATAGTGTATTAAGTGAATTTTGGCTCTGCGATGTCCTATTGTCATTGATATACCGGGTCGCTGACACATTGTGTCTATTAGGCATTTTGTTAACCAGGACAAATGGGAAGGCGACTCCTCAGCGGATCTTAGTGATGTGGTGATACGTTCAGTGGAGCTTTAGGTCACCTGACCACCTCTGATTAACCCACTCCGTAAAAAAAAGGGTTACAAAAGTTTATCCTCGCTACTAAAAAAATACTTTTTTCCTGTCCTAAGACATGCGTGTTTTCCCCAGGAGTATATAACCGCAAGGATTTAACTGATGACTGCCAGTGAATTTATTGGCAGGTTAGTATCTGCAGTGGATGCTACATAACTCAGCACAGACACTTGTGGTACACGGACACAAGATGGTTAAGAACAGTCACCTGTTCATACTTTGCCCGAGGTGTAGAACTACATCCAAAATTTTCAGTACCTTGAAATTTGTTCAAAGATTAGTGCCATACTCTTCCATAGGAGCCAGAAATGTTAAGTGAAATAACACGATTTTCGGCAATTCACTTAATAACGAGTTATCAAGTGAATTGCCAAAAAAAAAAAAAAGGGGAATGCAAACCCTCAGGAAAGATTGTGTACATCTATAATATTTTGTTAGTCGGTTGATAGTAACTCAGGGAGTAGGTTCAAAAGTCTAATTTATAAGCCTAAATAGCCTAACAGCACCGTTAACTGGGCCAGTAGGCTGGCATTAATATATTATAATAACATACCACCATCTCCTGATTACATGTATTAGGTTTTTTACTTCACATTTCTAAGGTAAGTGTCCTGCCTCTTGCCTCCCAGTGTTCGGCCCCAGACGGACTGACCATCACTGATACCACATCACGGTATGGGTGAGGCTTGAACCCATTGCAGACGAGTCCTGGAACATTGGCTTATGAGTTTTAGGACTTGTCTGCCATGTTTCAATCCCCACCCGTTCCATGATTTGTTTGCAATCGTGTTATTGCGATTTCGTGAGTCATTGATACCATACTGTAGGCCACACACTGCGAAATGACTGCTAATTCTATTTTTAATGCTGGGGCTGAAAAATTAGTCTCCAGCCACAGCTCGACTCCCCATTTCGTAGACATGAACTACGTCAGTACTCGTCTACGGAAAGCGCTGTTAACCATGAGGTAGGCAAACTTTATAATTTATATAGGAGAGTCAAAAACAAGACCAACTGGTCCTTTCATCCTTGAAGCAGTCTGAGGCTGACTTTATCAATCCTTTTATGTTTCATGTTATATTACAAATACTCTAGAAAGGAAACATCACACAACGTTTCGATTCCTCCTAGAGACCATTATCAAGTCGCAAGTGATCGAGAAAATGAGGAAAAAATCAAAGACGGGCCAGGTAAAGACAAGAGGAAGTCAGAAGACAGATCAGGTGAGTAGTACTATTAAGATAATACAGAAAACGAATTATATATCAAGAGGATGAAGTAACTAGGTTAGCTTCAAGGGGACGAAGTAACTAGGTTAGCTTCAAGGGGATGAAGTAACTAGGTTAGCTTCAAGGGGATGAAGTAACTAGGTTAGCTTCAAGGGGACGAAGTAAATAGGTTAGCTTCAAGAGGATGAAGTAACTAGGTTAGCTTCAAGGGGATGAAGTAACTAGGTTAGCTTCAAGAGGATGAAGTAACTAGGTTAGCTTCAAGGGGACGAAGTAAATAGGTTAGCTTCAAGGGGATGAAGTAACTAGGTTAGCTTCAAGGGGACGAAGTAAATAGGTTAGCTTCAAGGGGATGAAGTAACTAGGTTAGCTTCAAGGGGATGAAGTAACTAGGTTAGCTTCAAGGGGATGAAGTAAATAGGTTAGCTTCAAGGGGATGAAGTAAATAGGTTAGCTTCAAGGGGATGAAGTAAATAGGTTAGCTTCAAGGGGATGAAGTAAATAGGTTAGCTTCAAGGGGATGAAGTAACTAGTTAGCTTCAAGGGGATGAAGTAAATAGGTTAGCTTCAAGGGGATGAAGTAAATAGGTTAGCTTCAAGGGGATGAAGTAAATAGGTTAGCTTCAAGGGGATGAAGTAAATAGGTTAGCTTCAAGGGGATGAAGTAAATAGGTTAGCTTCAAGGGGATGAAGTAACTAGGTTAGCTTCAAGGGGATGAAGTAAATAGGTTAGCTTCAAGGGGATGAAGTAAATAGGTTAGCTTCAAGGGGACGAAGTAAATAGGTTAGCTTCAAGGGGATGAAGTAAATAGGTTAGCTTCAAGGGGACGAAGTAATAGGTTTTGCTTCAAGGGGACGAAGTAAATAGGTTAGCTTCAAGGGGATGAAGTAAATAGGTTAGCTTCAAGGGACGAAGTAAATAGGTTAGCTTCAAGGGACGAAGTAAATAGGTTAGCTTCAAGGGGATGAAGTAACTAGGTTAGCTTCAAGGGGATGAAGTAAATAGGTTAGCTTCAAGGGGACGAAGTAAATAGGTTAGCTTCAAGGGGACGAAGTAAATAGGTTAGCTTCAAGGGGATGAAGTAACTAGGTTAGCTTCAAGAGGATGAAGTAACTAGGTTAGCTTCAAGGGGACGAAGTAAATAGGTTTGCTTCAAGGGGATGAAGTAACTAGGTTAGCTTCAAGGGGACGAAGTAAATAGGTTAGCTTCAAGGGGATGAAGTAACTAGGTTAGCTTCAAGGGGATGAAGTAACTAGGTTAGCTTCAAGGGGATGAAGTAAATAGGTTAGCTTCAAGGGGATGAAGTAAATAGGTTAGCTTCAAGGGGATGAAGTAAATAGGTTAGCTTCAAGGGATGAAGTAAATAGGTTAGCTTCAAGGGATGAAGTAACTAGGTTAGCTTCAAGGGGATGAAGTAAATAGGTTAGCTTCAGGGGATGAAGTAAATAGGTTAGCTTCAAGGGGATGAAGTAAATAGGTTAGCTTCAAGGGATGAAGTAAATAGGTTAGCTTCAAGGGGATGAAGTAACTAGGTTAGCTTCAAGGGGATGAAGTAACTAGGTTAGCTTCAAGGGGACGAAGTAAATAGGTTAGCTTCAAGGGGATGAAGTAAATAGGTTAGCTTCAAGGGGACGAAGTAAATAGGTTAGCTTCAAGGGGATGAAGTAACTAGGTTAGCTTCAAGGGGACGAAGTAAATAGGTTAGCTTCAAGGGGATGAAGTAACTAGGTTAGCTTCAAGGGGATGAAGTAAATAGGTTAGCTTCAAGGGGATGAAGTAACTAGGTTAGCTTCAAGGGGATGAAGTAAATAGGTTAGCTTCAAGGGGATGAAGTAAATAGGTTAGCTTCAAGGGGACGAAGTAAATAGGTTAGCTTCAAGGGATGAAAGTAACTAGGTTAGCTTCAAGGGGACGAAGTAACTAGGTTAGCTTCAAGGGGACGAAGTAAATAGGTTAGCTTCAAGGGGATGAAGTAACTAGGTTAGCTTCAAGGGGATGAAGTAAATAGGTTAGCTTCAAGGGGATGAAGTAACTAGGTTAGCTTCAAGGGGATGAAGTAAATAGGTTAGCTTCAAGGGGATGAAGTAAATAGGTTAGCTTCAAGGGGATGAAGTAAATAGGTTAGCTTCAAGGGGATGAAGTAAATAGGTTAGCTTCAAGGGGACGAAGTAAATAGGTTAGCTTCAAGGGACGAAGTAAATAGGTTTAGCTTCAAGGGGATGAAGTAACTAGGTTAGCTTCAAGGGATGAAGTAAATAGGTTAGCTTCAAGGGGACGAAGTAAATAGGTTAGCTTCAAGGGGACGAAGTAAATAGGTTAGCTTCAAGGGGATGAAGTAAATAGGTTAGCTTCAAGGGGACGAAGTAAATAGGTTAGCTTCAAGGGGATGAAGTAACTAGGTTAGCTTCAAGGGGATGAAGTAAATAGGTTAGCTTCAAGGGGACGAAGTAAATAGGTTAGCTTCAAGGGGATGAAGTAAATAGGTTAGCTTCAAGGGGACGAAGTAAATAGGTTAGCTTCAAGGGGACGAAGTAAATAGGTTAGCTTCAAGGGGACGAAGTAAATAGGTTAGCTTCAAGGGACGAAGTAAATAGGTTAGCTTCAAGGGGACGAAGTAAATAGGTTAGCTTCAAGGGATGAAGTAAATAGGTTAGCTTCAAGGGGACGAAGTAAATAGGTTAGCTTCAAGGGGATGAAGTAACTAGGTTAGCTTCAAGGGGACGAAGTAAATAGGTTAGCTTCAAGGGGATGAAGTAAATAGTTAGCTTCAAGGGGACGAAGTAAATAGGTTAGCTTCAAGGGGACGAAGTAAATAGGTTAGCTTCAAGGGGATGAAGTAAATAGGTTAGCTTCAAGGGGATGAAGTAAATAGGTTAGCTTCAAGGGGACGAAGTAAATAGGTTAGCTTCAAGGGGGCGAAGTAAATAGGTTAGCTTCAAGGGGATGAAGTAAATAGGTTAGCTTCAAGGGGACGAAGTAAATAGGTTAGCTTCAAGGGGATGAAGTAAATAGGTTAGCTTCAAGGGGATGAAGTAAATAGGTTAGCTTCAAGGGGACGAAGTAAATAGGTTAGCTTCAAGGGGACGAAGTAAATAGGTTAGCTTCAAGGGGACGAAGTAAATAGGTTAGCTTCAAGGGGACGAAGTAAATAGGTTAGCTTCAAGGGGATGAAGTAACTAGGCTAGTTTCAACCTCTTCCATCATACTCCCCTTAAGAGACTCACGAAGAAAATACACGAGAGGAAGAAATACAGGTCAGTTGAAGGAAATTTCAAGACAAATCAGGAGGAGAGGTAAGGAGAACAATGTCAGCTCAAATCACTTATGTTCCGAAATTTAGAGCATTTGACAATGTGATAAGAAAGGAAGGCATCTACTGGCATTCTCCCTTTTTCCTGCCATTTTTTAACTGCTTTCTGAACTATTGATTCACCTGATATGTAGGGAATAGTTGGGAAATATACTTTGGGTCCTGTATGTCAGGTGAATTAGTAGTTTACAACCGAATAAAAAAAAACGAATGCCAAGTTAAAGTTTCTGAGAGTATAGACAGGCACAATGTTTACCAGGTCGACCGCACAAAACCTTGTGTCTTCAGCATTTATACAGTAATGCCAGGTGTTTTACTCCTCTTCGTAGTACTCTACTCTTACAAAAAAAGAAAGCTGAAAACAATTATTAATCATTTGAAGATTATGAGATTTATTCTCGACATGAGTACAAGAACAAGTAGATCAGGATGACCTAATGAAACTGGATATGCTGAAAGTAGAAGATATAATAATAAAGCTAAAACTAAAACACGTATACAGAAAAGCTAACAAACCTTGTCTAGAATACTTCAAACTCTGTAAAATATTAAGAGACAAAACGCAGTTCTACATTACCCAGAGTAGGTGCGTAGACCTCAGACATCATCTGTTATACCGTGACAACGAACTGGAAGGTTTAACTTCATCACGTCAACACCAGTCTTATTTTAACTCAGTTCAAAAACAGAACTAAAGAATTTTCTGTGAAAGTAACAGCGGGAAGCAAGGAAAGTGATTTCTTGTATGCTTAAAATATTTATAATTTAACATTGATCTAATATATTCATTGGTGTTGCAATAATGATAGAGGTAAGAAGTCATGTATAGATGAATAATTACCTACCTACGTAACTAGATAACTGATGTGTGAATGTAACCGATGCACTCACCTTACTGATGTTTGTAAAACATAAGAGACCTCAACGGAGATAAGTCCCAGTGTTTGACTGTTGGGTTACCTGGTTACCTGGAGGTTATTCCGGGGATCAACGCCCCCGCGGCCCGGTCCATGACCAGGCCTCCCGATGGATCAGGGCCTGATCAACTAGGCTGTTACTGCTGGCCGCACGCAGTCCAACGTACGAGCCACAGCCCGGCTGATCCGGCACTGACTTTAGGTATCTGTCCAGCTCTCTCTTGAAGGCAGCCAGGGGTTTATTGGCAATTCCCCTAATGCTTGATGGGAGGCTGTTGAACAGTCTTGGGCCCCGGACACTTATGGTGTTTTCTCTTAGTGTATCAATGGCTCCCCTACTTTTTATTGGGGGCATTTTGCATCGCCTGCCCAGTCTTTTACTTTCGTAGGGAGTGATTTCTGTGTGGGTTTATTGTGTGACGGGTTACTTATGGGTTACCCTGGGTTTATTGTGTGACGGGTTACTTATGGGTTAACCTGGGTTTATTGTGTGACGGGTTACTTATGGGTTACCCTGGGTTTATTGTGTGACGGGTTACTTATGGGTTACCTGGGTTTTTTGTGAGGGGGTTACTTATGGTTACCCGGGGTTTATTGTGTGACGGGTTACTTATGGGTTACCCTGGGTTTATTGTGTGAGGGGTTACTTTATGGGTTACCTGGGTTTATTGTGAGGGGTTAACTTATGGGTTACACTGGGTTTATTGTGTGACGGGTTACTTATGGGTTACCCTCGATTTATTGTGTGACAGGTTACCACTGGGTTACCCTCGATTTATTATGTGACAGGTTACCACTGGTTACCCTCGATTTATTGTGTGACAGGTTACCAATGGGTTACCCTCGATTTAATTGTGTGACAGGTTACCACTGGGTTACCCTGGGTTTATTGTGTGACAGGCTACCACTGGGTTACCCTGGGTTTATTGTGTGACAGGTTACCACTGGGTTACCCTCGATTTAATGTGTGACAGGTTACCATTTGGGTTACCCTCGATTTATGTGTGCCAGGTTACCACTGGGCTACCCTGAGTTTTTGTGTGAGGGTTATTTAATGGGTTACCTAGGTTTATTGTGTGACGGGTTACTTAGGGGTTACCCTGGGTTTTTTGGTGACAGGTTACCACGGGGTTACCCTGAGTTTATTGTGTGACGGGTTACTTATGGGTTACCCTGGGCTTATTGTGTGACGGTTACTTATGGGTTACCTGGGTTTATTGTGTGAGGGGTTTTACTTATGGGTTACCCTGGGTTTTATTGTGTGACGGGTTACTTATGGGTTACCCTGGGTTTATTGTGTGACGGGTTACTTATGGGTTACCCTGGTTTATTGTGTGACAGGTTCCCACTGGGTTACACTCGATTTATTGTGGACAGGTTCCCACTGGGTTACCCTCGATATATTGTGTGACAGGTTACCACTGGGTTACCCTCGATTTATTGTGTAACAGGTTACCACTGGGTTACCCTGGGTTTATTGTGTGACAGGTCACCACTGGGTTACCCTGGTTTATATTGTGCGACAGGTAACCACTGGGTTACCCTGGGGTTTATTGTGTGACAGGTTCCCAAACTGGGTTACCCTCGATTTACTGTGTGACAGGTTACCACTGGGTTCCCCTCGATTTATTGTGTGACAGGTTTACCACTGGGTTACCTCGATTTATTGTGTGACAGGTTACCACTGGGTTGCCCTCGATTTATTGTGTGACAGGTTACCACTGGGTTACCCTGGATTTATTGTGTGACAGGTTACCACTGGGTTCCCCTGAGTTTTTTGTGTGACGGGTTACTTATGGGTTCCCGGTTTTATTGTGTGACGGATTACTTTTGGGGTTACCCTGGGTTTATTGTGTGACGGGTTTTACCACTGGGTTTCCCCTCGATTTATTGTGACGGGTTCCACTGGGTTACCCTGAGTTTATTGTGTGACGGGTTACTTATAGGTTACCTGGGTTTATTGTGTGACGGGTTACTTATGGGTTACCCTGGGTTTATTGTGTGACGGGTTACTTATGGGTTACCCTGGATTTATTGTGTGACAGGTTACCACTGGGTTACCCTCGATTTATTGTTGACAGGTTACCACTGGTTACCCTCGATTTATTGTGTGACAGGTTACCACTGGGTTACCCTCGGTTTAATGTGTGACAGGTTAACACTGGGTTAACCAGGATTTATTGTGTGACAGGTTACCACTGGGTTACCCTCGATTTATTGTGTGACGGTTACCACTGGGTTATCCTCGATTATTGTGTGACAGGTTACCACTGGTTACCCTCGATTTATTGTGTGACAGGTTACCACTGGGTTACCCTGGGTTTATTGTGTGACAGGTTACCACTGGGTTACCCTGGGTTTATTGTGTGACAGGTTACCACTGGGTTACCCTCGATTTATTGTGTGACAGGTTACCACTGGGTTACCTCGATTTATTGTGTGACAGGTTACCACTGGGTTACCCTCGATTTATTGTGTGACAGGTTACCACTGGGTTACCCTGAGTTTACTGTGTGACGGGTTACTTATGGGTTACCCTGGGTTTATTGTGTGACGGGTTACTTATGGGTTACCCGTGGGTTTATTGTGTGACGGGTTACTTATGGGTTACCCTGGGTTTATTGTGTGAACGGTTACTTATGGGTTACCCTGGGTTTATTGTGTGACGGGTTACTTATGGGTTACCCTGGGTTTATTGTGACGGGTTACTTATGGGTTACACTGGGTTTATTGTGTGACGGGTTACTTATGGGTTACCCTCGATTTATTGTGTGACAGGTTACCACTGGGTTACCCTCGATTTATTATGTGACAGGTTACCACTGGGTTACCCTCGATTTATTGTGTGACAGGTTACCAATGGGTTACCCTCGATTTATTGTGTGACAGGTTACCACTGGGTTACCCTGGGTTTATTGTGTGACAGGCTACCACTGGGTTACCCTGGGTTTATTGTGTGACAGGTTACCACTGGGTTACCCTCGATTTAATGTGTGACAGGTTACCACTGGGTTACCCTCGATTTATTGTGTGCCAGGTTACCACTGGGTTACCCTGAGTTTATTGTGTGACGGGTTACTTATGGGTTACCCTAGGTTTATTGTGTGACGGGTTACTTATGGGTTACCCTGGGTTTATTGTGTGACAGGTTACCACTGGGTTACCCTGAGTTTATTGTGTGACGGGTTACTTATGGGTTACCCTGGGCTTATTGTGTGACGGGTTACTTATGGGTTACCCTGGGTTTATTGTGTGACGGGTTACTTATGGGTTACCCTGGGTTTATTGTGTGACGGGTTACTTATGGGTTACCCTGGGTTTATTGTGTGACGGGTTACTTATGGGTTACCCTGGGTTTATTGTGTGACAGGTTACCACTGGGTTACACTCGATTTATTGTGTGACAGGTTACCACTGGGTTACCCTCGATTTATTGTGTGACAGGTTACCACTGGGTTACCCTCGATTTATTGTGTAACAGGTTACCACTGGGTTACCCTGGGTTTATTGTGTGACAGGTCACCACTGGGTTACCCTGGTTTTATTGTGCGACAGGTAACCACTGGGTTACCCTGGGTTTATTGTGTGACAGGTTACCACTGGGTTACCCTCGATTTACTGTGTGACAGGTTACCACTGGGTTACCCTCGATTTATTGTGTGACAGGTTACCACTGGGTTACCCTCGATTTATTGTGTGACAGGTTACCACTGGGTTGCCCTCGATTTATTGTGTGACAGGTTACCACTGGGTTACCCTGGATTTATTGTGTGACAGGTTACCACTGGGTTACCCTGAGTTTATTGTGTGACGGGTTACTTATGGGTTACCCCGGTTTTATTGTGTGACGGATTACTTATGGGTTACCCTGGGTTTATTGTGTGACAGGTTACCACTGGGTTACCCTCGATTTATTGTGACAGGTTACCACTGGGTTACCCTGAGTTTATTGTGTGACGGGTTACTTATAGGTTACCCTGGGTTTATTGTGTGACGGGTTACTTATGGGTTACCCTGGGTTTATTGTGTGACGGGTTACTTATGGGTTACCCTGGATTTATTGTGTGACAGGTTACCACTGGGTTACCCTCGATTTATTGTGTGACAGGTTACCACTGGGTTACCCTCGATTTATTGTGTGACAGGTTACCACTGGGTTACCCTCGGTTTAATGTGTGACAGGTTAACACTGGGTTAACCAGGATTTATTGTGTGACAGGTTACCACTGGGTTACCCTCGATTTATTGTGTGACAGGTTACCACTGGGTTATCCTCGATTTATTGTGTGACAGGTTACCACTGGGTTACCCTCGATTTATTGTGTGACAGGTTACCACTGGGTTACCCTGGGTTTATTGTGTGACAGGTTACCACTGGGTTACCCTGGGTTTATTGTGTGACAGGTTACCACTGGGTTACCCTCGATTTATTGTGTGACAGGTTACCACTGGGTTACCCTCGATTTATTGTGTGACAGGTTACCACTGGGTTACCCTCGATTTATTGTGTGACAGGTTACCACTGGGTTACCCTGAGTTTACTGTGTGACGGGTTACTTATGGGTTACCCTGGGTTTATTGTGTGACGGGTTACTTATGGGTTACCCTGGGTTTATTGTGTGACGGGTTACTTATGGGTTACCCTGGGTTTATTGTGTGACGGGTTACTTATGGGTTACCCTGGGTTTATTGTGTGACGGGTTACTTATGGGTTACCCTGGGTTTATTGTGACGGGTTACTTATGGGTTACACTGGGTTTATTGTGTGACGGGTTACTTATGGGTTACCCTCGATTTATTGTGTGACAGGTTACCACTGGGTTACCCTCGATTTATTATGTGACAGGTTACCACTGGGTTACCCTCGATTTATTGTGTGACAGGTTACCAATGGGTTACCCTCGATTTATTGTGTGACAGGTTACCACTGGGTTACCCTGGGTTTATTGTGTGACAGGCTACCACTGGGTTACCCTGGGTTTATTGTGTGACAGGTTACCACTGGGTTACCCTCGATTTAATGTGTGACAGGTTACCACTGGGTTACCCTCGATTTATTGTGTGCCAGGTTACCACTGGGTTACCCTGAGTTTATTGTGTGACGGGTTACTTATGGGTTACCCTAGGTTTATTGTGTGACGGGTTACTTATGGGTTACCCTGGGTTTATTGTGTTGACAGGTTACCACTGGGTTACCCTGAGTTTATTGTGTTGACGGGTTACTTATGGGTTACCCTGGGCTTATTGTGTTGACGGGTTACTTATGGGTTACCCTGGGTTTATTGTGTGACGGGTTACTTATGGGTTACCCTGGGTTTATTGTGTGACGGGTTACTTATGGGTTACCCTGGGTTTATTGTGTGACGGGTTACTTATGGGTTACCCTGGGTTTATTGTGTGACAGGTTACCACTGGGTTACCCTCGATTTATTGTGTGACAGGTTACCACTGGGTTACCCTCGATTTATTGTGTGACAGGTTACCACTGGGTTACCCTCGATTTATTGTGTAACAGGTTACCACTGGATTACCCTGGATTTATTGTGTGACAGGTTACCACTGGGTTACCCTGGATTTATTGTGTGACAGGTTACCACTGGGTTACCCTGGGTTTATTGTGTGACAGGTTACCACTGGGTTACCCGGGGTTTATTGTGTGACAGGTTACCACTGGGTTACCCTCAATTTATTGTGTGACAGGTTACCACTGGGTTACCCTCGATTTATTGTGCGACAGGTTACCACTGGGTTACCCTGGGTTTAATGTCTGACAGGTTACCACTGGGTTACCCTGGATTTATTGTGTGACAGGTTACCACTGGGTTACCCTGAGTTTATTATGTGACGGGTTACTTATGGGTTACCCCGGTTTTATTGTGTGACGGATTACTTATGGGTTACCCTGGGTTTATTGTGTGACAGGTTACAATTGGGTTGCCCTCGATTTATTGTGTGACAGGTTACCACTGGGTTACCCTCGATTTATTGTGTGCCAGGTTACCACTGGGTTACCCTGAGTTTATTGTGTGACGGGTTACTTATGGGTTACCCTAGGTTTATTGTGTGACGGGTTACTTATGGGTTACCCTGGGTTTATTGTGTGACAGGTTACCACTGGGTTACCCTGAGTTTATTGTGTGACGGGTTACTTATGGGTTACCCTGGGCTTATTGTGTGACGGGTTACTTATGGGTTACCCTGGGTTTATTGTGTGACGGGTTACTTATGGGTTACCCTGGGTTTATTGTGTGACGGGTTACTTATGGGTTACCCTGGGTTTATTGTGTGACGGGTTACTTATGGGTTACCCTGGGTTTATTGTGTGACAGGTTACCACTGGGTTACCCTCGATTTATTGTGTGACAGGTTACCACTGGGTTACCCTCGATTTATTGTGTGACAGGTTACCACTGGGTTACCCTCGATTTATTGTGTAACAGGTTACCACTGGGTTACCGGGTTTATTGTGTGACAGGTCACACTGGGTTACCCTGGTTTTATTGTGCGACAGGTAACCACTGGGTTACCCTGGGTTTATTGTGTGACAGGTTACCACTGGGTTACCCTCGATTTATTGTGTGACAGGTTACCACTGGGTTTACCCTCGATTTATTGTGTGACAGGTTACCACTGGGTTACCCTCGATTTATTGTGTGACAGGTTACCACTGGGTTGCCCTCGATTTATTGTGTGACAGGTTACCACTGGGTTACCCTGGATTTATTGTGTGACAGGTTACCACTGGGTTACCCTGAGTTTATTGTGTGACGGGTTACTTATGGGTTACCCCGGTTTTATTGTGTGACGGATTACTTATGGGTTACCCTGGGTTTATTGTGTGACAGGTTACCACTGGGTTACCCTCGATTTATTGTGACAGGTTACCACTGGGTTACCCTGAGTTTATTGTGTGACGGTTTACTTATAGGTTACCCTGGGTTTATTGTGTGACGGGTTACTTATGGGTTACCCTGGGTTTATTGTGTGACGGGTTACTTATGGGTTACCCTGGATTTATTGTGTGACAGGTTACCACTGGGTTACCCTCGATTTATTTGTGACAGGTTACCACTGGGTTACCCTCGATTTATTGTGTGACAGGTTACCACTGGGTTACCCTCGGTTTAATGTGTGACAGGTTAAACACTGGGTTAACCAGGATTTATTGTGGGGACAGGTTACCACAGGGTTACCCTCGATTTATTGTGTGACAGGTTACCACTGGGTTATCCTCGATTTATTGTGTGACAGGTTACCACTGGGTTACCCTCGATTTATTGTGTGACAGGTTACCACTGGGTTACCCTGGGTTTATTGTGTGACAGGTTACCCACTGGGTTACCCTGGTTTATTGTGTGACATGTTACCACTGGGTTACCCTCGATTTATTGTGTGACAGGTTACCACTGGGTTACCCTCGATTTATTGTGTGACAGGTTTCCACTGGGTTACCCTCGATTTATTGTGTGACAGGTTACCACTGGGTTACCCTGAGTTTACTGTGTGACGGGTTACTTATGGGTTACCCTGGGTTTATTGTGTGACGGGTTACTTATGGATTACCCTGGATTTATTGTGTGACAGGTTACCACTGGGTTACCCTGGATTTATTGTGTGACAGGTTACCACTGGGTTACCCTGGATTTATTGTGTGACAGGTTACCACTGGGTTACCCTGGGTTTATTGTGTGACAGGTTACCACTGGGTTACCAGGGGTTTATTGTGTGACAGGTTACCACTGGGTTACCCTCAATTTATTGTGTGACAGGTTACCACTGGGTTACCCTCGATTTATTGTGTGACAGGTTACCACTGGGTTACCCTGGGTTTAATGTCTGACAGGTTACCACTGGGTTACCCTGGATTTATTGTGTGACAGGTTACCACTGGGTTACCCTGAGTTTATTATGTGACGGGTTACTTATGGGTTACCCCGGTTTTATTGTGTGACGGATTACTTATGGGTTACCCTGGGTTTATTGTGTGACAGGTTACAATTGGGTTGCCCTCGATTTATTGTGTGACAGGTTACCACTGGGTTACCCTCGATTTATTGTGTAACAGGTTACCACTGGGTTACCTTGAGTTTATTGTGTGACGGATTACTTATGGGTTACCCTGGGCTTATTGTGTGACGGGTTACTTATGGGTTACCCTGGATTTATTGTGTGATGGGTTACTTATGGGTTACCCTGGGTTTATTGTGTGACGGGTTACTTATGGGTTACCCTGGGTTTATTGTGTGACAGGTTACCACTGGGTTACCCTCGATTTATTGTGTGACAGGTTACCACTGGGTTACCTCGATTTATTGTGTGACGGGTTTTACCACTGGGTTACCCTCGATTTATTGTGTAACAGGTTACCACTGGGTTACCCTGGGTTTATTGTGTGACAGGTTACCATTGGGTTACCCTGGGTTTAATGTGTGACAGGTAACCACTGGGTTACCCTCGATTTATTGTGTGACAGGTTACCACTGGGTTACCCTCGATTTATTGTGTGACAGGTTACCACTGGGTTACCCTGAGTTTATTGTGTGACGGATTACTTATGGGTTACCCTGGGCTTATTGTGTGACGGGTTACTTATGGGTTACCCTGGATTTATTGTGTGATGGGTTACTTATGGGTTACCCTGGGTTTATTGTGTGACGGGTTACTTATGGGTTACCCTGGGTTTATTGTGTGACGGGTTACTTATGGCTTACCCTGGGTTTATTGTGTGACAGGTTACCACTGGGTTACCCTCGATTTATTGTGTGACAGGTTACCACTGGGTTACCCTCGATTTATTGTGTGACAGGTTACCACTGGGTTACCCTCGATTTATTGTGTAACAGGTTACCACTGGGTTACCCTGGGTTTATTGTGTGACAGGTTACCATTGGGTTACCCTGGGTTTAATGTGTGACAGGTAACCACTGGGTTACCCTCGATTTATTGTGTGACAGGTTACCACTGGGTTACCCTCGATTTATTGTGTGACAGTTTACCACTGAGTTACCCTCGATTTATTGTGTGACAGGTTACCACTGGGTTACCCTCGATTTATTGTTTGACAGGTTACCACTGGGTTGCCCTCGATTTATTGTGTGACAGGTTACCACTGGGTTACCCTGGATTTATTGTGTGACAGGTTACCACTGGGTTACCCTGAGTTTATTGTGTGACGGTTTACTTATGGGTTACCCTGGGTTTATTGTGTGACAGGTTACCACTGGGTTACCCTCGATTTATTGTGTGACAGGTTACCACTGGGTTACCCTGGGTTTATTGTGTGACAGGTTACCATTGGGTTACCCTGGGTTTAATGTGTGACAGGTAACCACTGGGTTACCCTCGATTTATTGTGTGACAGGTTACCACTGGGTTACCCTGGATTTATTGTGTGACAGGTTACCACTGGGTTGCCCTCGATTTATTGTGTGACAGGTTACCACTGGGTTACCCTGGATTTATTGTGTGACCGGTTACCACTGGGTTACCCTGAGTTTATTGTGTGACGGGTTACTTATGGGTTACCCTGGGTTTATTGTGTGACAGATTACTTATAGGTTACCCTGGGTTTATTGTGTGACAGGTTACCACTGGGTTACCCTCGATTTATTGTGTGACAGGTTACCACTGGGTTACCCTCGATTTATTGTGTGACAGGTTACCACTGGGTTACCCTGGGTTTATTGTGTGACAGGTTACCACTGGGTTACCCTGGGTTTATTGTGTGACGGGTTACTTATGGGTTACCCTGGGTTTATTGTGTGACGGATTACTTATGGGTTACCCTGGGTTTATTGTGTGACAGTTTACCACTGGGTTACCCTCGATTTGTTGTGTGACAGGTTACCACTGGGTTACCCTGGGTTTATTGTGTGACATGGTATCACTGGGTTACCCTCGATTTATTGTGTGACAGGTTACCACTGGGTTACCCTGGGTTTATTGTGTGACAGATTACTTATAGGTTACCATGGGTTTATTGTGACAGGTTACCACTGGGTTACCCTGGGTTTATTGTGTGACAGGTTACCACTGGGTTACCCTGGGTTTATTGTGTGACGTGGTATCACTGGGTTACCCTGGGTTTATTGTGTGACAGGTTACCACTGGGTTAACCTGGGTTTATTGTGTGACAGGTTACCACTGGGTTACCCTGGGTTTATTGTGTGACAGGTTACCACTGGGTTACCCTGGGTTTATTGTGTGACAGGTTACTTATGGGTTACCCTGGGTTTATTGTGTGACGGGTTACTTATGGGTTACCCTGGGGTTATTGTGTGACGGGTTACTTATGGGTTACCCTGGGTTTATTGTGTGACAGGTTACCACTGGGTTACGCTGGATTTATTGTGTGACAGGTTACCACTGGGTTACCCTGGGTTTATTGTGTGACAGGTTACCACTGGGTTACCCTGGGTTTATTGTGTGACAGGTTACCACTGGGTTACCCTGGGTTTATTGTGTGACATGGTATCACTGGGTTACCCTGGGTTTATTGTGTGACATGGTATCACTGGGTTACCCTGGGTTTATTGTGTGACATGGTATCACTGGGTTACCCTGGGTTTATTGTGTGACATGGTATCACTGGGTTACCCTGGGTTTATTGTGTGACATGGTATCACTGGGTTACCCTGGGTTATTGTGTGACATGGTATCACTGGGTTACCCTGGGTTTATTGTGTGACATGGTATCACTGGGTTACCCTGGGTTTATTGTGTGACATGGTATCACTGGGTTACCCTGGGTTTATTGTGTGACAGGTTACCATTTGGGTTACCTGGGTTTATTGTGTGACATGGTATCACTGGGTTACCCTGGGTTTATTGTGTGACATGGTATCACTGGGTTACCCTGGGTTTAATTGTGTGACATGGTATCACTGGGTTACCCGGGGTTTTTGTGTGACATGGTATCACTGGGTTACCCTGGGTTTATTGTGTGACATGGCATCACTGGGTTACCCTGGGTTTATTGTGTGACATGGCATCACTGGGTTACCCTGGGTTTATTGTGTCACAGGTTACCACTGGGTTACCCTGGGTTTATTGTGTGATATGGTATCACTGGGTTACCCTGGGTTTATTGTGTGATATGGTATCACTGGGTTACCCTGGGTTTATTGTGTGACATGGTATCACTGGGTTACCCTGGGTTTATTGTGTGACATGATATCACTGGGTTACCCTGGGTTTATTGTAAATAACTTGTCAGTCCTTCCTGGAGAATATAATCTCCTCGTGATCATCAACTAGGCTTTATTTACACATACTTTACTCTATAAGATAATTGTAAAAATCAAAACTTGTGTAGCGAACTTGAATAAGTTGAGGAGGTGGGACTGGTTTTATTTCACAAATAATGACGATAAGCTCTGGTGTGTACACGGTAGATATCAACGAATTTCACATAATCTTCAGTGGCTCCGTTATTTACTGACTAATTACAATTTTTAAATTCTGATTTTAAATATATGTTATTTTAGGCCTAAAACAGTGGTGGTAGTAACATTTAATGTCAACAGTTCCTCAGATATTTCCGTATTTATAATGTTGATCCTCAGGTGTATTATAACTCAGATCAAGTTGGATCTATTAGTATTTTATTTTTGATTGTGACATTTAGTTTCATACTACTAGGTTTAATCTTCAGAAAACAATGATATAGCGTCCTTAACAGGTCACTAATGTTTATGAGCATTATAGCGTCCTTTAACAGGTTACTAATATTTATGAACATTTTAGCATCCTTTAACAGGTTACTAATGTTTTTGAACATTATAGCGTCCTGTAACAGATACTAATGTTTTATGAACATTTTAGCCATCCTTTAACAGGTTACAATGTTTATGAACAATATAGCGTCCAGTAACAGTGTCACTAATGTTGGTGAACTTACTAGCGTCTTTGAACAGAGGTGGGGGTTACTAATGTTTATGAACCTAAAGCGTCCATTAACAGGTTGCAAATGAGTAATAACATGGCTGTCCTTATTAGACAGGTCACTCAAATATTATGACATTATAGCGTCTTTTAACAGTTAACTAAATGTTTAGAACATTTATAGCGTCCCTTTAATTAACAGGTTATTAATGTTAATAATTCATACCGTCTCTTTCACAGTTCATTTAATTGTTTGTGAACAAAAAATAGCGTCCATTAACAATCCACTAGTGTTTAATGTACATATGCAGTAGTGACATTCCACTTATCACAGGGTCACTATAGTTTATGAACATTATAGCGGTCCTTTAAACAGATCACTACTACATTACTAACATTAAGCGTCCTTTAACAGGACTCAAAATGGAGAGATATGAGCATTAAAGGGAAGCGTCCCCCCTTTTTAAAAACCAATCACTAATGTTTTTTGATAAACTTATAGCGTCCCTTTAAACAGGTTAATGAAAGTTTTTTTTTGAACATTATAACGTCCATTAAGAGGTCACTAAAGTTTATGAATATTATAGCGTCCTTTAACAAGTCACCTTAATGTTATTATGAAAACATTATAGGGCGACCTTTAAACAGGTCACAAATGTTTTTAGAGCGTAATTGGAGTCCTTTAAACAGGACACTGATGTTTATGAGCGCATTATAGCGACCTTTAATAGGTCCACTAAAGTTTATGAACAATATAGCGTCCTTTAACAAGTACCACTAATGTATATGAACATATATCGAAGCTTTTAACCGTGTTACTAAATGTATTAACAGAACATGAGATAGCGTCCTTAAACAGGTTACTAATGTTTATGGAAGCATAGGCGTCCATTAACAGTCACAAATAGTATTATGAACGAATAAGATGGGCGTCCTTATAACAGGTTACTACAAATGTTTATGAACATTATGGCGTCCTTTAACATGCACTAAAGTTTATGAGGAGAGACATCAAGCGGGTCCAATTAAACAGGTTAAAAATGTTTATGAACATTAAAGTCGTCCTTTAACAGGTCACAAATTTTTAGAGAACATTAAAGGCGTCCATTAAACATGGTCACTAATGATTAAGAACATATAGGGCGTCCTTAACATGTTAACTATGTTAAAGAACCTTAAAGGTCGTCTTCTTTAAAACGAGGTCACTAAATGTTTATGAACAATCTAAAGGAAGCTGAGGGTAGAGGGGGCGTTCCTTTAACAGGTTACTAATGTTTACGCATAACATTATAGCGTCCTTTAGCACCTAAATAATGTTTATTCACTTATAGCGACCTTAACAGGTCACTTGGTCGGTCACCGGGTGGGCGCAGAGGACATGGGGGCGAGTGCGGCCAAAAACGTTTATGAACTGTATAGTGCTGTCCTTTAGACAGGTTAATAGGATCATTATGAACAATACGCTGGGCGTCCATTATACATTTCACGAATTTTTAATTAACAGTTATAGCGGTGCCATATTAACAGGTTTCTGAAGAGGTAATAATTAAGAATGCATAATGGCGTCCTTTAACAGGTCCGGTGGGCAACCGGATGCGGTAAATATGTTAATAACACTACAGGCGAACCATTAACAGTCACGTATGTTTAAGAACAAATAGCTTCCATAAACATGTAAATCAAAATGTAAAAGAACATTATAGCTTCCTTTAACAGTTACTATGTTAAGAGACAGATCATCACGTACTTTGACCTGACCACTAATGTTTATGAACAATAGTCGTCCTTAACAGGAGTACTAAATGTTCAAGCAACATAATAGCGTACTTTTAACATGGTCACTAATGTTTATGACCATTATAGCGACCTTGACGAGGTTAAGCTAAAGTTTACCAAACTTGTAGCGTCCTTTAGCACTAACTACTGTTTATGATCATTAATAGCGTCCTTTAACAGGTCACTAATTTTTCAGAACATTATAGGGCGACCTTTAAAACAGTCCCTAATGTTTATGAACATAAATAGCGTCCTTTAAAACAAGTCACTAATTGTTTAAGAACATTATAGCGTCCTTTAAACTTAGGTCACTAATGTAAATGAAAACAGTAAATAGGGGCGCCTTGTAACAGTCACAAAATTTTGAACATTAAAGCGACCTATAAACATGTCACAAAATGTAATATAACATTATAGCGTCCATTAAAAAACCACAAATGTTTAAGAACCGTAATCAGCGACGATAAAAAAACTAGGTACTAAATGTTTATAGAGCGAAACCATTATAGGCGTGGGCCTTTATACAGGGCTAGATACTGTTATGAAAGCACTTAATAGCGTCCTTTAACAGTGTCACGATGCCAAACGTATATGAACATTAAGCGTACTTAATAGGTTACGATACATTGGAAAACTAATGGTTATGAACAAGGGGTGCACCATTAAAACGTCTGAGGTTCACTAATGTTTAAGGAACATAATAGCGTCCTTAAAACAGTCACTTCGAGTAAGACAGATTAAAACATGTTAGCTTATAGCGTTCCTTATTAAAAGCAGGATAGGACAAATAATAAATGAAGCATTATCGCGTCACATTAAACAGGTCACCTAATGTTTTATGAACATTAATAGCTTCCTATAACGAACTTCCCTAATGTATATGAACAATATACGTCCTTAACAGTCACGTAATTAAAAGTGCACATAAAATTGCGTCTAAAAGCCGGAAACTACATATTTAAATAACATTATAGCGTCCTTCAACATGTGCACAGAATGCTTATGAACATTACCAGCGTCCGTTTAACAGTATCCCTAAGGTTTATGAACCTATAGGTCGTCTCTTTAACATGGTAACTAAAGATAAAGAACATTTATAGCGTCTTTAAGCAGGTGTAATAATGTTTGGTGAACATAAAGCTCCATTAACAGTTCACTAATGTTTATGAACATTATGGCATCCATTAACAGGTTACTACTGTTTTGAACATAATAGGGGGGGGGGGGGGGGGGGGGGGGGGGGGGGGGGGGGGGGGGGGGGGGGGGGGGGGGGGGGGGGGAGGGAGGGGGGGTCGTCCATTAACAGGTATAGGTCACTAATATTTAAGATTATGAAGCGTCCTTTAACATGTTACAAATGTTATGACATTAAAGCGTCCTTTAACAGGACACTAATGTTTATAACAATAAAAAGGTCGTCCTATAGCAGTTACAATAGCAAGTGTTTATGAACATTAAGCGTCCTTTAACCAGGTTCCCCTAATGCTTATAACTTTATAGTGCGTCCTTTAAAACAGGTCACTGATGTTTATGAACATATAGCGTCCTTTAAACAGGTTAACTAATGTTAAGAACATTAAAGCGTCCTTAAACAGGTCACTAATGATATGAAACATATAGCGACATGATTAACAGTATACTAAAGTTAAAGAACATTAAAGTCGTCCTTCAACAGGTTGCTAAAGTAAAAAGAACAATATAGCGTCCTTTAACAGGTAAAAAATGTTATATGAACATTATAGGGGCGTCCTTTAAGCAGGTTCACTATATGTTTAATGAACATTATAGCTTCATTAAAACATGTTAGCCAATGTATTTATGAACATTATCGTCGGTCCTTTAGCACGTTACTAATGTTTATGAGCATTATATCTTTCTTTAAACGGCCACTAAAGTTTATGACAAAATAGAGACCTTTAACGGACACTAATGTTTATTAACAATATAGCGTTCTTTAACAGTCACTAATGTTTATGATCATTAAAAGCATACAATAACAGGTCCCTAAGTTTAAGATCATACAGCGTCCATTTACAGGTCTCTAAATGTTGTGAACATTGATAGCGTGCCCTTTAACAAGTCACTAATGTTTAATAAACATTAATAGCGTCGTTTAAAAACAGGTTACTAATTTTAATGAACAAATAATAGGCGTCCTTAACAAGTCACTAATGTTTATGATCATTATAACGACCTTTAACAGGAGCAAGCTAACGTTTATAGAACATGATAGCGTCCTTTAATCAAGTGTTACTAACGTTTATGAACAATATAGTAGCGCCTTTAAACAGGTTACTAACGTTTACTGAACAGTATAGCGCCTGTAAAAGGTTACCTAAAAAAAAGTTTATGAACATAGCGTCCTTTAACATGACACTAATAGTTTTTTGATCTTAATAGCGTCCTTTAACAGGTCAGTAATATTTGTGATTATAGCCTGACCTTTAACTGGAAAGCTAAATGTTTATGGAACATTATAGCGTCCTAAAACAATGTCACTAAACGTTTATGAACATTGATAGCGTCCTTTAAACAGTTTACTAACGTTTATGAACAATATAGCGGCCTTTAATAGGTTATGTAATGTTAATGAACATAGCGTAGCTTAACAGGTCACGAAATGTTTTTTGAAGACATTATCGCGTCCTTTAACAGGTCAGTAATATTTTGATTATAGCGTCCTTTAACAGGTCACTAATGTTAATGAACATTTTAGCGTCCTTTAACATCTTCTCTAATGTTTATGAACATTATAGCGATCCTTTAACAGGTCACCTAATGTTTATGAACGTTCTAGCGTCGTTTAACCGGTTACTAATATTTATGATCATTATAGGGCGTTCTTATTTAAACCCAGTCACTAATGTTTATGAACATTTATAATCACCCTTTCACCAGTCTACAATGTTTAAGAGTTACACGATATAATGGCTATTACTTGGAAACAAAAATTGGTTAGACAAATAATTCTATTGGAGAGGCTGGATAGAGAAAGCTTGTTTCAATGTTCTTTTCTGTAATGTGCTTGTTAGTATTAACAGGAAGAGACTATGTGAAACAGATTTACAGATTTCAAGAGGGTTCTTGCTAATACGTTCAGAGATGGAGAAGAGCCTTTTGTTTTGTTTCAATGAAATTATAAACTGCTATTAGTGAAGATCGACAAGACAAATTGCGTCTGGCGGGAAATTAGTTCTTTGATCCACTATTAGGGCGAGGCCCTGAAATTCATGCGATGAATGGTGGCGAATTTTTTTTTTTT
>NC_069404.1:79565239-79799176 GCF_026875155.1 Cherax quadricarinatus
GGGCCTAACTTGCGGGAGCATAATTTCCCACGAGTTTTGACCAAATTTCGAACTTTTGGGTCATTACCATGGGGAAAAAAGATTTCTATCTTTCAAAAAAAAAAATAATTTTTTTTTTTCAAAAAATTGAGGACATAGAATGAAGTTTCGAGAGGGGCCTAAAAACCAGTAAAAAGGGTTAATTAAAAAAAAACAGTCGGAGTTTTTTTTTTTCATTATGATGCGTGCCCCAGGTTTTTTTTTATGTGGTGACACTGACCCACAGCCCCATTCTCTACATGGGGCACTAGCTTTCTCCTGCCTGTTTTGAAGCCGCTAGAATTTATGAGTATATATCGTAAAACGGTACCTCGCAACGTTATATACGGCCCGCGCAGTAAAAGGGTTTTTTAAACAACCACGGGGAATCACACACCCTTGTCTAAGGTATTTTATGGGAAAAAAATTTCCCTTTTTCCCTACATATTTTAAACTTGACCCTCACTAAATATTACCTGCCACACCCCAAACAGTATCAGGCCCCAAATACCATTTGTCTCCATTCGTCCTATCTGCACGCCGTGATTTCTGGAAGCCCAAGCCCCTTGCCCAAAACCCCTTTACCCCCTCCCCCAACTTTTTCGAGGACCCCCTCCCTCCCTTTCCCTTCCCCTACAGATTTATATGCTCTCCATGTATATTACTATTAGTTGAATACATAAAAACTAAGAATGTGGAAACACTGCAAAAGGGCCTAGGGCCCCATACGAGGCAGGTCCTTACAAAACGCCCCTTACCTAAAGCTCCCCAAAGAAAAAAACTCCCGTCCCCCTGACCCAATAAAACCCACCCCCTCCCCTGTATATTTGTCCAATCTTTTCTTAAAGCTACCAAGGTCCTAGTTATCCCCCCACTGGGAAGACTGTTCCACGATCTACACCTGTTAAAAACCGGGGTACTTACCTATGCCCTTTTTCTAAATCTAAAATTTATCCAACTTAAATCCTTATACCTCTAGAAAACCCAGGCTATGGGAGTAAGAAGAACTCAAAAACCCTTCAAAGGCTATTATGAACATGACACCCCTGTTGTTTTTGAAAAAATTTGTATTATGTGTATGAAATATATTGTAAAAAATATTTTTTGAATTGATATAATGTTTTTCAACAGAATCTATACTTACATTTGGGCCGTGTATGGCAGTTAATCCCTTCAAGCAGTTCCATATTTTGGTGAGCGTGAGGTTGTATTTTACGGGGGGGCAGCACGGGATAAAGTCCCCCCCCCCACACCCTATCCCCTTGGGCGACCCCATTTTATGCAACATGTTGATTGACTGGATAGCAGTGGGGCATTATCAGGTCGGGATTTTGCACTCGGGTTTTTATTTTTTTTAAAAAAATTTTTTCTGTTGGGATTGCAGTTTGGGTTCTTTAATCTTTACTATAGCCCAAAAAATTTTAATTTTTTTAATATTTTTAAGAATATTTTTTAAATAGTTTTCTTGGTAGGTTTTTGAAGAATGACTAAAAATGTTAGAAATAAATTTCCCCTTGTGAAAAAAATTTTTAAATTCATCAAAAAGTGGGGTATGTAAAAAAATGTAAACTTTTAAAAATTTTTTGTACTTACCTTTAAATATGGGGAACATGAAAATGATTATTTGGTTAACCCAAATTGTTTTCCTTCACTTTGACTACTGTTTTAAAAGTTAAAAGGACCCCACCCACAGTATTTCAAAAAGTGCTTCATGTTAGTGAAAGGGTTTGAGAAAAAATCATCCCAGTTTTTATCACTCTTTGTGCCGGATGGGTTGAGGGCGTAAAATTGGGTTGTTTAGATAGGAAAACTGGGTTTATTTTGGAGACGTGTTATTAAAAAAATTTGAAAACCCTTCAACCCTATTAACTTCTTAAATATATCTTTTTTAACCACAGCATGGGACAAAGGGGAATGGGGCCCAGTCCAAAAATAGGCAGAAAAGAAGAAACCTTTTTTCCCAGTGAGTAAAAAATTCATTTGGGGTATTTGTGAGTTGAAGCTGTTGAAATGTACCATTGGTACTTTAAAAAAATTTTTAAACCAAAAAAAATTTCCCTCAGACAAAATGGGAGAAACCCTTTTAAAAGTCACAAAATTCCCTGCCCCTCAAAAGGTTGTTTGAGATATTGGTTGTCAGGTTCATTTACTTAACTGTGAAAAGTCAGTGATTATGAATGGTAATGCACACTTAAGGTTGTCTTGCTAAAACTGGGAAAAATATTTATACATTCAAGTTGAGACCCACAGCAGTGCATTTAGCCGGGTTTTAAAGTACATTTTACTGCTTGGCAGCTGTGGAAATGGGTTTAAAAGGGGGCCCCTTACTCTTGGTTCCCCGGGGGAAATTAAACCCTTTGGCCCACTTTAAAGTATTTGGGCTTACTTTTAAAAATACGGGTGCTCCCACGATTTTGTTTTTTTTGCTTTATTTTTTGGCTCTTCAAAATATGTATTAACATATTATGTGCAGCACTGTAAAATGTTTTTGAAAAAAATTTTTTTTTTTTTAAATTTTTAAACTCCCAGTATTTTGGGGTAGGGATACAATTAAAGGGAATGTTGGAGGGGGAAAAAGAGACCCACAGATTTAGCTTTTATGTTTTCCTCAACCTTCTCAAAAAGGAAAAACTTTGAGAGGATGAAAACCTTGCTGGGTCCGGGAAAAGGAGCCCCAAAAACAATACTGTAAACTGTCATAAAAAAAACTGTAAAAATGGAATATTGATATGCAAAAATTCTGGGAAATTTTGGGGGGCTTTTACAGTGGTTATATTTACTTCAGGCAGAAATAGTAATAAAGTTATAGGACTTTAATAAAAGTACAAATTTTTAAGAAGTCTAGAGCATTGCTAATAAAATATGATTGGGAAAAAGGGGAGTGAGCAAAAATTTTTTAAAAGGGAAAATTGGGAAAAGTTCTTTCCCAATTTTTTACTAATTTTATTTTTATACAGTGGGGGAACCCCAGTTTTATCCCGGAATTTTGTTCCCGAAAAGTGTGAATTGGGAAAAAGAACTTGGGGCAAAAAATGAAAACAAAAATTTCCATAAAAAATAAAAGTAAAACCAAATTAAACCGTTCCCGGGACCCCAAAAGTATGAACAAAAAAATTTTATAGGAAATAAATATAGTTTTAATACAGAAAAAAAATGAGAAATAAATTCAAAAGGGCTAAAGAAAGGATTAAATTTAACAATTTTAAAATCACTTTTACCCTTTTTTGAAGACTTTTTGGTTTTATGGGAAAACTGAGGGGGGGGGGAGAGGGGGGAGGGAGGTTAAGGTTGGAAGGGGAATCCCCCTCCCTAAGGATTCAGGTATCAAGTCCCCTTTTTGGGGGTTACTTCCCCTTGTTTGTCTTTTACTGGGGACTGGCCCTTGTCCCCACAAAAAAAATTTTTACCGAGAGGGCTTTTCTGGCATCTCGTTAAGATTTGCCCAAAATGGGATGAGACTTGCCCGTTTTAACATGTTGCAGACATGTCTTGCAAAATTTTTGTTTTGGGGGTGATTCTCGCCCAAAATTTGCAAACCCCCATTCCATTTTGCACACATGTCCTTTATCAATGAAGAAGGCACATTCTTTTCCCCCCTTTTCCTTCTGAAGAATTTCCTCAACTGCAGTTTTTTTGCTGTTTCCCGTTGAAAATGTTGCAGCTCCCTTTATTGGTTAGCTCTTCCCCGTGGTCAACCACCAACTCTTCCACCTTTCCCGTCCCCTCACATCCAAACCCAAAGGGGCTTCCCCAATGTACAGTTGATTCCACAAAAAGGTTGTCGGGAGTTCAAACCCCTTTAAAAATCCTTTCTTGGACAATTCTGGCTACCCAAATTTTTCCCCCCCCTTTATCAAAGGGCTGGCCTCAAAAAATTTTTTTTTTTTCCCCCTTTGGGGGATATTTAGCAGTCAACTCTATAAACCCAAACAAAAAAAAAACAATGGAAATTTTTATGAAAATGTTTGGTTTAAAAATTTCAGGGTAATGCTCACTTGCGGAAAAAACAAAGCCAGACTGATTCAGGGAAAATGTGGGTTTCTTTGTGGGGGCGTGGGAGGTGGAACGTTCCCGGGACAGCGGGAAAATGACAAAAAACCCAGGTAATGAATTTAAACGGGACAAAAATTTTGACTTAAAAAAAAGTTGGCGAAAATTTAAAATTTAAAAAAAACCAGGGAAATTTAAAACCCAGGTTCCCCGTTTTAGCATTTAAGTTTGGCCCCCAAGTTACAGGTAGTAGGTTGGTAGACAGGGAAAACCCCCAAGGGAGGCATGTACTAAAAATTCCGGCCCAAATGAGGTAAAACAAAGCCTGTTTAAATTTTTTTACATGAGGTAGGATTCTTTGGGCTCTTTTTCTGTCTTTACGAACATGCAAAATTTCAGGTACATTTTTTCCGTTTGTACTTAGCTTAGGTCACACTAAATGCCCGTACAAGCATATATATACCCCCCCCCCCGGGTTTTTTTTTTCTCCCCCTGGGTCCTGTTCTTGTTTATTTCCTCTTATCTCCAATGAGTGGAACAAAAATTTTTCCTCCTTTGGGGGGGTATCGTAAAGGGCCCAAATTAATTTTCAGGGGGCAAAGGGTAGCCCCCCCTTCTGATTATACCTTTTTTAAAATTTTTTAAAAGGAATTTTTGTTTTTACTTTTTGGGCCCCCCTAACTCCGTGGGAAAAGGCAGTTTGTTGAAAAAAAGAAAAAAAGAAAAAAGAAGTTGATAAGTAAAAAAAAATGCCTTAGTTATTAAGATTGTGGTTTTAAAAGGGAAACACTTTTTTGAAGTTCATAGTTAGGTTTAGAGTCTTATTGTTTGGGGGAAAAAGATGTTTGCGTTATTGAAAATTAAAAAGGGCATGTTTTTTGTAGATTGTGTTTACATACTTAAACCCCTTTTAGGGTTTTTTCGTCTACCAGAAAGCTTACCCGAATTTTTTTTGACGTACTAGTACCCCAAAAATTTCTAGGGGCCTTTCAAATCCCGCGCAAAAAAGGCGGGTTTGGGGCCTAGGGGGGAGAAAAGGGGTCTGCGGGTCGGTTGGGGGTTAGAAAAAAAAAATCTGGGACCCATGGTGCATTGTGGGAATCCCCCTCTTATTAAACAATGTCCACCATGCCCCCCCGGAAAGAAGCTCCTCACCCCCGGGCAAATTGGGGACACTTTTTTTTCCCCAGTCCAGTTCTAATAGTGAGGGAAAGTGCCGGGAAAAGAGATTTTTCGGGGTTTTTTAGTGAGGTTTTGCCCCGGAAACAAAATGACCATAATATGGGTAATAGTAAAAGAAAAACCCAAAACCCCCTCATTTCCCCTCCCCCTTTCGGTGCTGGGCCCCGTTTTTCAGGGTTCATTGTTCCAAAACCCCAAGGGGAAATTTCTTTTTTCCCCAAAATCCCAGACTCAGATGAGAGCAGGGGTATGATAGTGAAAAGTAAAATAGAATTTACAAGCTCTTAAAACTAGTTCCAGTAGTGATATTAATTTGAAATATTCCCCATTAAAGCGTCGTAATACGACATATATGCGCTCTGGAAGTGTGCCAAAATCCCTTTTCCCAAAGGGGAAAGGGGAGTGTATCTGGGAAAGTACACCCGTGGCGGGACAACAGGAAAAACAGGGGAAAAATGACGAAAAATACTTTTTGCAATTGGGTTTGGAAAATGGCGTGGTGGTATGGTCCGGCCCGGTGAGGCAACCAGCATGGGCCATGCTGCCACCCACCTGCCCCCCCCACGCCGTTTCCCTTTCAGCGGGATCTAAAAAAGGGCCCAAACCATCCCCCCCACTCCCCCCCCACACCCAGCCTCCACAACCACAACCCCCAAAAACCAAACCCCCAAAACCCCCTTTGTCATTGCCAGTCCCCAAACCCAGCAGCCCCGCACCGGGGATTGGCAGGAAGCTGTAAATTTTTTTTTCCAAATCCCCACCATTTAAAAGGGCAGCCAAAGGGGAAAAAGGCCCAAATTTTGTGCACTTGGGAACAAGGGCCACTGAACGGGAATTTTTTCCCGATTATTTTTTGCCCGAACCACTGATAAAAAGGGAAATTGGGTCATGGAAAGCAACACATACACAGTACAAAAAGGGCAAACAAAAATTACTTTCACCAAAACAGGGGCTCCCACCGGGAAGGAAACCAACTGGCTGAGAGGGATCAATTTTTTTGGGGAAATTTAAGGGGCTTAATGCCTTCGGGTTAAACCCACAAAGTGAAAATCAATACGGTTCAACCGGACCCCCGGATGATTAAAACCCAGGTTTAGGGGTATTTCCATTAAAATAAATTTGGGGGGCCTTTTTTACGTATTTTCCTTCTCAGATAAAACCACCCTGACAGAAAAACAGGTTATTAAGTTTGGGAATTTGGGGTTTGTGTATCTAAAAACAAAAATTTTCCAGTACGCATTTTTACCCTTTCCGGGAAAACTGAATTGCGAGTCTTTGTTTCCCTGTTAAAAAGGAAAAACTCTCTTTCAAGCAGTACATCCCAAGCAAGAGGAAACGCTTTAAAAATAAAGTTTTTTTGTGCTTTGTGATTTTTTAACAGGGGTCTGGTATTGGATTTTAAATTGTTTTACACTGGAAGTTATAAAATTGGGAAAAATACCGGGAATTTTTGGGCATCCAGGTGATGTTTCGAACAATGATAGAACCATCCCTGGAAAGGGGGCATTTTTAATAAAAAAGATAACTGGTACAAAAGGGCCCCCACTCAGGGTTTTTTTTGCGAGTAAAACATGACAGATGTGTGTGGAAACAGTGCGGGCAAATCGAAAACATATGCCCGGGTTTTGACCGGGCACTCGTAGAGGTGGGGTGCGGGGCTTTTTGCTCCCAAATGACACCCATGGCATTTCCCGGGGGCATGACAAAGGGAATGCACAAATTTGCCCATAAATTCACCCAATGAAAGGAAAAACCCAGTGGAAAGGCCCAGCATAGAGAAAAAAATGAACCCTTTCTAAAACCTGCAGTTTGTATTGTTTAAACCCCTTTTAAAACATGCGTTCAGTGGCAAATTGCCCTCAGTTTGGGTTTCCCTGATTGTGTTCGAAAAGAGTTATAAGTGGTACATCAAACTTTTTTTTTTCCACTTCTGGACATTTCCACCCCAAATGCTTATAATATGTAAAGATGAGCACCAAAAAACAAACCACAGAAAGGGCAAATTTCCCTGTTTTGTCTGTCATCGGGCCCAAATAGTATTAAAGTACCAAGGAACAGCCCTGCAATTAAACCCCCCCACCAAATTATAAACAACTACCCCCGTCTGAAAAGCATGGTGATCATTTCCCGGGAAAAACGCCTGCAATGTTTTTAAAAGAAAAAGGCCAGAAAGGTTTTACGCCCGGGTGCACATAACAAAAAAACCCAAACACAAAAAACGCAAAAGACACTCGTTTTATGTGGGGAGGATGCAAAACTCCCCCTGTGAAATGACACCATGTTTCAAAAAACTTCCACGGGCTGCAGAACTTTAGAAACATTCCCTGTAACTGTATATGTGTAAAAAATAAAATATAGAAAAATAGTAAAAAAAAACATTTCAACCCGTTTGTTTGTGTAAAATTTTCTGTAAAAAAAAAAAAAGGGGTTTTTCCCCCCTTTTTTTTTTAAAAAAAAAAAAAAAATTATTTGGGCCCAAAAAAAAAACCCAAAAAAAAAAAAAAAAATTAAAAAAAAAAAAAAAAAAAAAAAAAAGGGGGGGGGGGAAATTTTTTTTTTTTTTTAAAAAAAAAACCCCCCCTTGGGAAAAAAAATTTTTTTTTTTTCCCCTTTAAAGTTTAGGAAAAAAAAACCCCTTTTTTTTTTAAAAAAAAAATTAAATTTTTTTTTTTTTAAATTTTGGGGCCCCCGGGAAAATTTTTGGGGGGGGCCCCCAAAAATTTTTGGGGGGATTAATTTAAAAAAAAATTTTTTTTTTTGTGCAGTATTAAAAATGTAGTTTTACATGTAATTTAAAAAATTGTTAAGCATAAAAGAAACCCCTTTTTTGGAATTTGGGTTTTTTTTTTTTTAAAAAAAAATTTCCGGGAAAAAAAAACCCTTTTTTGGGCCCAAAAATTTAAAAAAAAAAAAAAATTTTTTTAAAAAAAAAAAAAGTTTTTTTTTAAAAAAAAAAGGGAAAAAAAAAAAAAATTTAAAAAGGGGGATAAATTTTAAAAAAAGGGGGGGAAAAAAGGGGGAAAGGGGGTTTTTGTTTTTTATTTTTTTTTTTTTAAAATTTTTTTTTTCCAAAAAAAATTTTTTTTTTTTTTTTTAAAAAGGGTTTTTTTAAAATTTTGTTTTTAAAAAAAAAAAAAAAAATTTTAAAATTTTTACAAAATTTTTTTTAAAAAAAAAATTCCAAGGAAATTTTTTTTGGGTTTTCTTTTTTAAAAAAAAAAATAAAAAAAATAAAAATTTTTTTTAAAAATTGGGGAAAGGGGGTTTTTTTCCCTTAAAAAATTTTCCCCCCCTTTTTTCAATTCTTTTTTTTTTTTTTTGGGGTTTTTTTTTAAATTTAAAATTAAAAGGTTAAAAGGGTTTTTTAAATTTTTTTTTTAAAAGGGGGGAAAAAAAAATTTCCCCCTTTTTTAAAAAAAATTTTTTTTTAAAAAAGGGGGGGGCCCCCGGCAGGGGGAAAAAAAAAAAAATTTTTTTTTTAAAAATTTTTTTAATTTTTTCCCCCCCTTTTTTTTTTTTTTTTCCCCCCCCCCCTTTCCCCCCCCCTTTTCCCAAAAAAAATTTTTCCCCCCCCCCTTTTTTTTTCCCCAAAACTTTTTTCCCCCCCCCTTTTTTTTTTTTACATTATTTTTCCCCCCCCAAAAAAACCCCCCTTTTTTTTTTTTTTTTAAAAAAAAACCATTTCCTTCCCCCCCCTTTTTTCTTTTTTCCCCCCTTTTTTTTCCCCCCCCCTTTTTCCCCCCCTTTTCCCCCCTTTTTTTTTTTCCTTTTTTTCCCCCCCCTTTTTTTCCCAACCCCCCCCCCAAAAAAAACCCCCTTTTTTTTAATTTCCCCCCCCCCCCCCCTTTTTTTTTTCCCCCCCCCTTTTTTTTTTTGGGGAAAAATTAAATTTTTAAAAAATTTTTTTTTTTGGGTTTTTAAAATTTTTTCCTTTTTTTTTCCCCCATTTTTTTAATTTTAAAAATTTTTCCCAAAAATTTTTTAATTTTTAAAAAAAAGGATAAAAAAAAATTAAAAAAAGGGCCCCCCCCGGGGGGGGGGGGGTTAAAAAAAAGGGGAAAACCCCCTCCCGGGGTTTTTTTTAAAAAAAACCCCCGGAAAAGGGGGGAAAAAAAAAAAAAAAAAAAAAAGGGGGGAATTTAAAAAAATTTTAAAAACCCAAACCCCCCCAAAAAAAACCCCAAAAAAAAATTCCCCCCCCCTTTTTTTTAAAATTTTTTTAAAAAATTTTTTTTTAAAATTTTTTTTAAATTTTTTTTTAAATTTTTTATTTTTAAAAAAAAATTTTTTTTTTTTTTATTTTTTTTTCCCTTTTTTTTTCCCCTGTATGTGTAGTGTGACCTAAATGTAAGTGGAAGCAGCAAGACATACCTGAAATCTTGCATGTTTATGAGACAGAAAAAAGACACCAACAATCCTACCATCGTGTAAAACAATTACTGGTTTCTGTTTTACGCTCACTTGGCAGGACGATAGTACCTCCCTGGGTGGTTGCTGTCTACCAACCTACTACCTACATTATATATATCTTATTTCTTTCAACACACTGGCCGTATCCCACCGAGGCGGGGTGGCCCAAAAGGTAAAATGAAAGTTTCGCTTTTTAAATTTAGTAATACACCTACCATCCGACTTACGACCGAGTTCGGTTCTGAGAAACCATCGTAAGTCGAAATGGACGTAAGTCGAACTTTACTACTGAATATCAACATCACATTTTTGTAATGACTTTATTTTATTGTTTTATTTTGGTATTTCATGTTTTACTTTACTTTTTATGCTGTTAGTACTGTATTTTATACTGTAAGGTTTAGGATAAACACTTTGTACAACACAAATAGTTGTTTATTTCCCAGAAATTTGGCATAAAAAAAACACAGTCATAAGTCAAGTGGTCGTAAGTCGAGCAGGTCGTAAGTCGGATGGTAGGTGTATATACAGGAGAAGGGGTTACTAGCCCCTTGCTCCCGGCATTTTAGTCACCTCTTACGACACACATGGCTTACGAGGAAGAATTCTATTCCACTTCCCCATGCAGATAAGAGGAAATAGACAAGAACAAGAACTAGAAAGAAAATAGAAGAAAACCCAGGATACAACAGTTTAGAAGTATATACGTATAAAGATACACAACATATCCCTCCAAACTGCCAATATCCTAAACCCCTTCTTTAACCCATAAACGGTCCAAACGTCTATATACATTTTTTCAACATTTGATAGTATGTAAAAAAAAGTAGATCTTCTTTTTTTTTTTTTTTAATTTGAAAACGTGTAAAAAATCTTTGATCTACGTTTTTTTTTTTTTTAAATTTGAAAATATGTAAAAAAAAAACGTAGATCTACTTTTGGAGCACTACGCATGTGAACGTAGATCTGCTTTGACCGTTTATGGGTTAAAGTGCAAGCATTGTACTTCCCATTTCCAGGACTCAAGTCCGGCTATATAAAATAACCGGTTTCCCTGAATCCCTTCACTGAATATTACCCTTCTCACACTCCAACAGCTCGTCAGGTCCCAAATACAATTCGTCTCCATTCACTCCTATCGAATACGCTCATGCACGCTTGCTGGAAGTCCAAGCCCCTCGCCCAAAAAACCTCCTTTACCCCCTCCCTCCAACCTTTTTGAGGACGACCGCTACCCCGCCTTCCTTCCCCTACAGATTTATACGCTTTCCATGTCATTCTACTTTGATCCAATCTCTCTAAATGACCAAACCACCTCAGCAACCTTTCTTCAGCCCTCTGACTAATACATTTATTAACTCCACACCTTCTCATAATTTCCACACTCCAAATTTTCTGCATAATATTTACACCACACATTGCCCTTAGACAGGACATCTCCACTGCCTCCAACCGTCTCCACATATACCTCAACGCACCACTCGCCTTTTTTCCTTCATTAATTCTATGATTAACCTCATCCTTCATAAATCCATCCGCCGACACGTCAACTCCCAAGTATCTGAAAACATTTACTTCTTCCATACTCCTCCTCCCCAATTTGATATCCAATTTTTCTTTATCTAAATCATTTGATACTCTCATCACCTTACTCTTTTTTATGTTCACTTTCAACTTTCTACCTTTACACACACTCCCAAACTCATCCACTAACCTTTGCAATTTTTCTTTAGAATCTCCCATAAGCACAGTATCATCAGCAAAAAGTAACTGTTTCAATTCCCATTTTGTATTTGATTCCCCATAATTTAATCCCACCCCTTTCCCAAACACCCTAGCATTTACTTCTTTTACAACCTCATCAATAAATATATTAAACAACCATGGTGACATTACACATCCCTGTCTAAGACCTACTTTTACTGGGAAGTAGTCTCCCTCTCTTCTACACACCCTAACCTGAGCCTCACTATCCTCATAAAAACTCGTTACAGCATTTAATAACTTACCACCTATTCCATATACTTGCAACATCTGCCACATTGTTCACCTATCCACTCTATCATATGCCTTTTCTAAATCCATAAATGCAATGAAAACTTTATCTAAATACTGTTCACATATATGCTTCAATGTAAACACTTGATCTACCATCTCCTACCCACTTTAAAACCTCCTTGCTCATCCGCAATCCTACATTCTGTCTTACCTCTAATTCTTTCAATTATAATCCTACCATACACTTTTCCTGGTATACTCAGTAAACTTATTCCTCTATAATTTTTACAATCTCTTTTGTCCCCCTTCCCTTTATATAAAGGGACTATAGATGCTCTCTGCCAATCCCTAGGTACCTTCCCCTCTTTCATACATTTATTAAACAAAAATACCAACCACTCCAACACTATTTCCCCCCCCCTGCTTTTAACATTTCTGTCATGATCCCGTCAGTTCCAGCTGCTTTACCCCCTTTCATTCTACGTAATGCCTCACGCAGCTCCCCCACACTCACATCCTGTTCTTCTTCACTCCTAAATGATGGTATACCTCCCTTGCCAGTGCATGAAATTACCACCTCCCTTTCTTCGTGGACATTTAAAAGTTCCTCAAAATATTCTCGCCATCTACCCAATACCTCCATCTCCCCATATACTAACTCCCCTACTCTGTTTTTAACTGACATTTCCATTCTTATTTTCATAAAAATTTCTTTACATCCTGTAATTGTTATACATGACGGTAAGATTGCTGGTGTCTTTTTTTCTGCAATGTTTCATGTATGTCTTGCTTCTTTTACTTACACTTAGGTCACACTACACATACATGTACAAGCATATACATGTATATACACACCCCTCTGGGTTTTCTTCTATTTTCTTTCTAGTTCTTGTTCTTGTTTATTTCCTCTTATCTGCATGGGGAAGTGGAACAGAATTCTTCCTCCGTAAGCCACGCGTGTTGTAAGAGGCGACTAAAATGCCGGGAGCAAGGGGCTAGTAACCCCTTCTCCTGTATAAATTACTAAATTTGAAAAGAAAAACTTTTGTTTTTCTTTTTGGGCCACCCTGCCTCGGTGGGATACGGCCAGTTTGTTGAAAAAAAAAATGTGTATATATATATATATATATATATATATATATATATATATATATATATATATATATATATATATATATTTTATATATATAAAATATATTATATATATTATAATATTTTATATATATACGTATATATATATTATACAGTGGACCCCCGGTTAACAATATTTTTTCATTCCAGAAGTATGTTCAGGTGCCCGTACTGACCGAAATTTTTTCCCAAAAAGGAATATTGTGGGAAATAGATTAGTCCATTTCAGACCCCCAAACATACACTACAAACGCACTTTCATAAATACACTTACATAATTGGTCGCATTGGGAGGTGATCGTTATGCAGGGGTCCACTGTTATATATATATATATATATATATATATATATATATATATATATATATATATAATATATATCTTTCTTCTTTCAACACACCGGCCGTATCCCACCGAGGCGGGGTGGCCCAAAAAAAAAAACGAAAGTTTCTCCTTTTACATTTAGTAATATATACAGGAGAAGGGGTTACTAGCCCCTTGCTCCGGCATTTTAGTTGCCTCTTACAACACGCATGGCTTACGGAGGAAGAATTCTATTCCACTTCCCCATGGAGAATATATATATATAATATATATATATATATATATATATATATATATACACAGGTCTCCCTCAACATTCGCGGGGGTTAGGGGATCAAGAGCCCCGTGAATGTTGAAAAATCGCGAATGTTTGGTGCCCCAATATATTGCAGGGAAATATAATAAAATAATAAAATGAAATAATCTATGTATATACATGTATATACGTACATGCTCCTCCCTCTCATATATTTGTCCAATCTCTTTTTAAAGCTACCCAAGGTCCTATCAAAGCTAAAACCTTGGGTAGCTTCACATTTAGGTTGGATAAATACACAAGTGAGAGGTGGTTGGATTTGAATGGGTCTTGCATGCGAGTAAATAGAATGTTCAAAGCTTATTGCTTGGGTAGCATTTATTCTGTTATTGGGCTGGATTTGTGAAGGACCTAAATAGTATGGGCCAACAGGTCTACTGCAGTGTTCCTCCTTTCTTATGTTCTCATGAACAATCATAAAATACGTACCTGAGAACATCGTAAAATATTGTACTGCCTCCACCACTGCCTCGTATTTTTATATAATTTCTCTTCAATTCTTTCGTGCTTCTCAGTTTCTTTACCAAAATTTATTTGGGCCCATGGTTAATTATGTAGCAGTCACAGTCAATCAACAAGCACCAAAACACAATGAATTATTGTGAAATGTTTGGAAGAGCGCAGAGGATAATACTCACTCCAGCATAAACAAAGCCATACTGACTGACGATGCCTCTACCACCCACTGCTTCAACCCTCGTATTTATTATTATTATTATTATTATTATTATTACTATTATTATTAGCAGTCATGAATGAGTTGACATTATTTATACTGTAGTTTAATAAATAATGAACAAACAAAACACTCACCACTCGTAAGGCAGACGAACTCTGATGACTTGTGATGATTAAAAAAATTTAAATTATAATTCTTTATTTCTCTATTGATATTACATGCAGTTACTGATGACAGTTGAATGGAGATGATTATATGGAGTGTAACTGCATGGCATGAGACATACTTTCACCACCACACAAACAGCAATGACCGACTCGCACAGTGGCTGGAGACTGACTGACTGAGTGAGTGAGTGGCGGGTGGGAGGGCTGGCTGCCAGTTGTTATTATTATTATTGTTATTATTAATAACATGTATTATTATTAACATGTATGTATTTAATAACATGTTATAAATAATAATAGTACATATTATTAATAACATGTATGTTAATAAATACCATTGCCTCAATCACTGCCTCTACCACTCCAGTCACACTCAATCTACAAGCACCAAACACAATGAATTATTGTGTAATGTTTGGAAGAGCAGGGAGACTAATGTTTACTCCAGCATAAACAAAGCCACACTGACGATGTGTCAACCACTCCCTCGTATTTTTGTACAATTTTCCCTTTCTTCTCAATTATATCATATTTATTTTTATTATTATTTTATTATTATTTTTATTATTATTATTATTATTATTATTATTATTATTATTATTATTGTTATTATTATTATTATTATTGATTATTATTTACTATTGTTATTATTAGCTGTAGCAGAAATGTTTAATTCTTTGCAGTGTTAAAGGGAGTAAACACATGATGTCACCGTCTAATACCTGTCCGAATAGCCATTCCAATATGCAGCCCATGAATGGGTTTACATTATTTAACGGGTAGTTTAATAGCAAATAATGAACAAACAAAACACTCCACACATGAGTGGTGGGAGGGCTGGCTGCCAGTTGCGGGGGTCGGAGGGAGGGTGAGTAGGGACTGCAGGTGAAAACGTGAATGTTGAGGGAGACCGTAAAATTTTATATATATATATATATATATATTATATATATATTTATTATATATATTATATATATATTATAATATTATATATATATATATTATATATTATTTTTATTATTATTTTATTATTATTATTATTATTATTTAACACACGGGCCCGTTTCCCCCACCAGGCAGGGTGGCCCTGAAAAAGAAAACTTCCCATCATTCACTCCATCCTGTCTTGCCTGAAGGGTGCTTTACACTACAGTTTTTGAACTGCAACATTAACACCCCCCCTTTCCCGAGTGCAGGCACTTACTTCCCATTCCCCAGGACTCAAGTCAGCCTGCCGGTTTCCCTGAATCCTTCATAAATGTTACTTTGCTCACACCCCAACAGCAGTCAAGTATTAAAAACCATTTGTCTCTATCCACTCCTATCAAACACGCTCACGCATGCCTGCTGGAGGTCCAGGCCCCTCGCACACAAAACCTCCTTTACCCCCTCCCTCCAACCTTTCCCAGGCCAACCCCTACCCCGCCTTCCTTCCACAAAAGACTGATGCACTCTTGAAGTCATTCGGTTTCGCTCCATTCTCTCTACATTTCCGAACCACCTCAGCCCTCTGGACAACAGTTTTGGTAATCCCGCACCTCCTCCTAACTTCCAAACTACGAATTCTCTGCATTATATTCACACCACACATTGCCTCAGACATGACATCTCCACTCCCTCCACCCTTCTCCTTGCTGCAACATTCATCACCACGCTTCACCCCCAATATAAGAGCTTTGGGTTTAAAACTATACTGTTATACATTCCCCTCTTTGCCTCCAAGTACAAGTTCTTTGTCTCCACAGACTCTAAGTGCACCGCTCAACCTTTTCCCCTCATCAATTCTATGATTCACCTATCTTTCTTAGACCCCTCCGCTGACACGTCACTCCAAAAATTTGAATACATTCACCTCCTCCATACTTCTCCTCCAATCTGATATCGATCTTTCATCATCTAATCTTTTTGTTATCCTCATAACCTTACTCTTTCCTGTATTCACTTTTAATTTTCTTCTTTTTGCATACCCTACCAAAAATTTATCCACCCCCTCTGAACTTCTCTTCAGAATCTCCCCAAAATCACGTGTATCAGCAAAGAGCAACTGTGACAACTCCCACTTTGTGTGTGATTCTTTACAGTGGACCCCACTGTGGTCAGTGGTCAGTCGTCACGTGAGGTCACAGACCCCGAGCTGCTTTGGGGATAGTGTGGACGGTTTTCAAAGCATGGCTTGCTTCTGCAGTGTTTTAAAAATTGAGGTTGGAGAGTTGAAGGAGGAGGTCCCTTTCTTCTCCAGGAGGAGATTAGGAGGCTGAAGGACCACTTCAGTGGCTGGGAGAGAGTGTGAGGTGGCTGGAGTTGTGGGGAATGAGGCTTCAAGTGAGGTGCAATCGTCTCCCCCTGTGAGGGGCTTAGTTGGGGGGGTACAACGGCTACCACAGTGAGGTGCAGCCCCAGCCCCTGTAAAAGTGGCGATGGTTCACAGTAAGGGAAGGGCATCAGAGAAAAGGAAAATTTAAAGAGTGAAGATCTGAGGTGGGAAATCGTTCTCTGTTCTTCAGGATAATGTACTTCAGTCCCCCGTGAAGGAAGGGTATACTCCCTGCTTGGGGGGAACGCTTTTCTTGTGGTTGGTGATCTCAGGAAAGAATTTTGCCCGGTTTTTTTGTAATAGGATAAAAGATGAGAGATGAGTGTGCTTCCCGGAGCTGGTGTTGGGGCATTGTCAACAGGGGGTAATTCATGTCGGAAATGGGAACAAGCCCATTTTTGTCTCAGTCGGGGGGAAATGTAGGGGAAAGGGTAGGAGAGAAGAGTGCTAATAAGTACAGGTCAGCTTAGATTCATTAAGTTAAGGGGGGATCCCAATCAATGTACTCTTGCCTAGAAGGGGAGTAGGAAATGAATGGTTGTCTAGGGAAATTTGGGTGTAAATTGCGGGCTTGACAGATACTGAAAGGAACTTGAAAATCCCATTCATTGGGAAAATGGAACAACTTTTATGGCAAACTGATTGTATGAAAGGGATGGGTACATCTCTCGGGGGCTGGGGTGGTAGCACTTGCAGACTCGATTGAAAAGGCCCCATTGGTGAATGCCTTATTTTAAACTGTGGAAGATAGAGGTAGGGTGGTGGGGGGGGGAAAAAGGGGTTGCCACTTGGGTTGGAAACGTAAATGTAAAAAAGGCATTAGCATAAAGTATAAATAAAGACAATATCAGGTCAGCAAAAAAAAGGGGACGCAGAGGGCAGCAGGGCTACCCCCTTAAATTTTTACAAAATTAATAGAGGAGTGTAAGAAAAAAGATAAAAAGGCTAAATTAATTGAAATTTCGGGAAACATAGAATTTTGAAAAACGAGACCTGGCGCCATTAAAAAGATAGGGGGCCCCTAAATGTAATACAAGGCTTAAAATTTTTTCCCACACTGACAGGGTCAACAGGAAAGGGGTGGAGAGCGATTATGTCAAGACAAATTTTAAAATTTTGTGTTTTGACAAGATATTAAATTGAAACGCAGCCAGAATCTGTTTTGGGTTTAAACTTCCGAGGGCGGAAAAATAATTTTGGGGGTTTTACAGGGCCCAAAACTTTATGGGAGTGCAGTAAACTTCTATGGGACGAAATTGTAAAGGAATTTTACATACGAAAATGTTGTGCTAATGGAGATTTAACTATGACAGATTGATGGAGCAATTTGACAGGAAATTTTGAGTCAGGTGCTTTCTTGATACGATCGGATTTTTTTTAAAAAAGTTTGTGACGAGCCAATAGGGGGAAAAAACCCCTTGACTTGGTTCTTGCCAGTAGGGAAAAAACTAATTAATAATCTTTTAGGTTAAAGATGGCTTGGGGAAATGATCACAAATCATCATTTTAAATATATGGAATTCCCCTAATAATCAACAAGTCTCTCCCGACTTTTGCTTGGCTGATTTCATGGACTGAAAAATTACTTAGGTGGGCGAAAAGGAATGACCTGTTAAGGGTCAGGTGGGGGGAGGTTGCCCCTTTTATGTTTCCCCGGGGATAGTTCTAGCCTCAGTAAATTTGTTCCAAAAAGGGAAAAAGATCAAAAAAAAAGATCCTAAATGGTGAACAATAGATTAAAAATCTTTGGTCAAAAAAAGGGATATAAGGAAATCAAAAAAGGGAAAGGGGCAAAGAAACGAATAAATTTAGTTAAAGAGAGAAAAAAAAAAGGGAATTTGAAAAGCAAAAAGAGATTATGAGGTTAAAGTTGCAAGAGAATCGAAGACTAACCAAAAGGATTCTTTCAGGTATACAGAAGTAAGATCAGGGACAAGATAGGCCCACTCAAAAGTTCTCGGGTCAGCTCACTGACAGTGATAAGGAAATGTGTAGAATTTTTAACACATACTTCCTCTCAGTTTTTACACAGGAGGATACCAGCGATATTCCAGTAATGAAAAATTATGTAGAACAGGACGATAATAAACTCTGCACGATTAGGGTCACAAGTGACATGGTCCTTAGGCAATAGATAAATTAAAACCTAACAAAATCCCCAGGCCCTGATGAACTGTATGCAAGGGTTCTAAAGGAATGTAAAGAGGAGCTTAGCACACCTTTGGCTAATCTTTTCAACATATCACTACAAACTGGCATGGTGCCAGATAAGTGGAAAATGGCAAATGTGATACCTATTTTCAAAACAGGTGACAGGTCCTTAGCTTCGAACTATAGACCAATAAGCCTGACCTCCATAGTGGGAAAATTTATGGAATCAATAATTGCCGAGGCAGTTCGTAGCCACCTTGAAAAGCATAAATTAATCAACGAATCTCAGCATGGTTTTTACAAAGGGGCGTTCCTGCCTTACGAATTTATTAACTTTTTTCACTAAGGTATTTGAGGAGGTAGATCATGGTAATGAATATGATATTGTGTATATGGACTTCAGTAAGGCTTTTGACAGGGTCCCACATCAGAGACTGTTGAGGAAAATTAAAGCACATGGAATAGGAGGAGAAATTTTTTCCTGGATAGAGGCATGGTTGACAAATAGGCAGCAGAGAGTTTGCATAAATGGGGAGAAATCAGAGTGGGGAAGTGTCACGAGCGGTGTTCCACAGGGGTCAGTGTTGGGCCCCCTGCTGTTCACAATCTACATAAACGACATAGATGAGGGCATAAAGAGCGACATCGGCAAGTTTGCCGATGACACCAAAATAGGCCGTCGAATTCATTCTGACGAGGACATTCGAGCACTCCAGGAAGATTTGAATAGACTGATGCAGTGGTCGGAGAAGTGGCAGATGCAGTTTAATTATAGACAAATGCAAAGTTCTAAATGTTGGACAGGACAATAACCATGCCACATATAAACTAAATAATGTAGATCTTAATATTACGGATTGCGAAAAAGATTTAGGAGTTCTGGTTAGCAGTAATCTGAAACCAAGACAACAGTGCATAAGTGTTCGCAATAAAGCTAATAGAATCCTTGGCTTCATATCAAGAAGCATAAATAATAGGAGTCCTCAGGTTGTTCTTCAACTCTATACATCCTTGGTTAGGCCTCATTTAGATTATGCTGCACAGTTTTGGTCACCGTATTACAGAATGGATATAAATTCTCTGGAAAATGTACAAAGGAGGATGACAAAGTTGATCCCATGTATCAGAAACCTTCCCTATGAGGATAGACTAAGGGCCCTGAAACTGCACTCTCTAGAAAGACGTAGAATTATTGGGGATATGATTGAGGTGTATAAATGGAAGACAGGAATAAATAAAGGGGATGTAAATAGTGTGCTGAAAATATCTAGCCTAGACAGGACTCGCAGCAATGGTTTTAAGTTGGAAAAATTCAGATTCAGGAAGGATATAGGAAAGTACTGGTTTGGTAATAGAGTTGTGGATGAGTGGAACAAACTCCCAAGTACCGTTATAGAGGCTAGAACGTTGTGTAGCTTTAAAAATAGGTTGGATAAATACATGAGTAGATGTGGGTGGGTGTGAGTTAGACCTGATAGCTTGTGCTACCAGGTCGGTTGCTGTGTTCCTCCCTTAAGTCAATGTGACCTGACCTGACTAGGTTGGGTGCATTGGCTTAAGCCGGTAGGAGACTTGGACCTGCCTCACATGGGCCAGTAGGCCTTCTGCAGTGTTCCTTCGTTCTTATGTTCTTATGTTCTTATAGCGACTTTAATCCGTGCAAGAGGGCTCATTGTTATGCGAAATGATCGGTATGCGAATGAATTTTCCCCATAAGAAATAATGGAAATCAAATTAATCCGTTCAAGACACCCAAAAGTATGAAAAAAATTTTTTACCACATGAAATATACATTTTCCTACACACAAAGAGAAGGATACATGTACAATAGTAGAGTAGTACATGCACAATATATATTGTGCATGTACTACTCTACTAAATGAAGAATAAATGACACTTACCTTTATTGAAGATGCAGCAATGACTGATGAGACACTGTGTCCTGAGAGTGCCTTTTCCTCCTGAGTACTGTAGGTCCTGTTTGGCATTTTCTTCCAGAACAGGCCTTATCACACTGTGTATGCCACTACGTTTCTTAAATCTCTCAAACCAACCTTTGCTGGCTTTAAATTCACCAATACGAGCACTAGTTCCAGGCATTTTTCCCTGTTCACCTGGGTGTTAGTCGACTGGTATGGGTTGCATCCTGGGAGACAAGATTAAGGACCCCAATGGAAATAAGTTAGACAGTCTTCGATGACACTGACTTTTTTGGGTTATCCTGGGTGGCAAATCCTCTGGGGTTAATTGTTTCTTGGTATTCTCAATAAGCCACACCAACAACGGTGCTACAGCAGCAGCAGCAGCTGACAGTGCTACAGCAGCAGCAGCAGCAGCTGACAGTGCTACAGCAGCAGCAGCAGCAGCTGACAGTGCTGCAGCAGCAGCAGGAGACAGTGCTACAGCAGCAGCAGCAGCAGCAGCAGCAGCAGCTGACAGTGCTACAGCAGCAGCAGACGATGCTACAGCAGCAGCAGACGGTACTACAGCAGCAGCTGACGGTGGTACAGCAGCAGCAGCAGCTGTACCACCAATAGTAGCGATGGTTGATTGGGGTTTATTATACAACCTGGCCAGCTCAGAGACACGCACTCCACTTTCATACTTATCAATGATCTTTTTCTTCATCTCTATAGTAATTCTCACCCTTATTGCTGTAGGGTTGGCACTAGAAGCTTTCTTGGGGCCCATGGTCACTTATTTTGCAGATAAAATCACCAAAAACACTGTAATAATACGAAATGTTCCGATTGTGTGCTTGGATATTACCGCGGAGGCTGGCTGGTAAACAATGCCACCGGCGGCACATGTGAGGCTGGCTAAGGGCGCACATTGGACGCGTCTCAGACGAAGAGCGGTGAGCGGGTTTTTGAGCGGTATGCGAGGCAAAATTTTTGCAATAAAAGCGAGCGGTATGCGGATTGAACGTTATGTGATGCGTACGGTATGCGGGGGTCCACTGTATCTTTTAACTCCACGCCTCTTGCCAAGACCCTCGCATTTACTTCTCTTACAACCCCATCTATAAATATATTAAGCAACCACGGTGACATCACACATCCTTGTCTAAGGCCTACTTTTACTGGGAAATAATCTCCCTCTTTCCTACATACTCTAACTTGAGCCTCACTATCCTCGTAAAAACTCTTCACTGCTTTCAGTAACCTACCTCCTACACCATACACCTGCAACATCTGCCACATTGCATCCCTATCCACCCTGTCATACGCCTTTTCCAAATCCATAAATGCCACAAAAACCTCTTTAGCCTTATCTAAATACTGTTCACTTATATGTTTCACTGTAAACACCTGGTCCACACACCCCTACCTTTCCTAAAGCCTCCTTGTTCATCTGCTATCCTATTCTCCATCTTACTCTTAATTCTTTCAATAATAACTCTACCATACACTTTACCAGGTATACTCAATAGACTTATCCCCCTATAATTTTTGAACTCTCTTTTGTCCCCTTTGCCTTTATACAAAGGAACTATGCATGCTCTCTGCCAATCCCTAGGTACCTTACCCTCTTCCATACATTTATTAAATAATTGCACCAACCACTCCAAAACTATATCCCCACCTGCTTTTAACATTTCTATCTTTATCCCATCAGTTCCGGCTGCCTTACCCCCTTTCATTTTACCTACTGCCTAACGAACTTCCCCCACACTCACAACTGGCTCTTGCTCACTCCTACAAGATGTTATTCCTCCTTGCCCTATACACGAAATCACAGCTTCCCTATCTTCATCAACATTTAACAATTTCTCAAAATATTCCCTCCATCTTCCCAATACCTCTAACTCTCCATTTAATAACTCTCCTCTCCTATTTTTAACTGACAAATCCATTGTTCTCTAGGCTTCCTTAACTTGTTAATCTCACTCCAAAACTTTTTCTTATTTTCAGTAAAATTTGTTGATAACATCTCACCCACTCTCTCATTTGCTCTCTTTTTACATTGCTTCACCACTCTCTTTACCCCTCTCTTTTTCTCCATATACTCTTCCCTCCTTGCATCACTTCTACTTTGTAAAAACTTCTCATATGCTAACTTTTTCTCCTCTTTACATCATCATTCCACCAATCGCTCCTCTTCCTTCCCGCACCCCCTTTGCTGTAACCACAAACTTCTGCTGAACACTCTAACACTACATTTTTAAACCTACCCCATACCTCTTCGACCCCATTGCCTATGCTCTCATTAGCCCATCTATCCTCCAATAGCTGTTTATATCTTACTCTAACTGCCTCCTCTTTTAGTTTATAAACCTTCACCTCTCTCTTCCCTGATGCTTCTATTCTCCTTGTATCCCAGCTACCTTTTACTCTCAGTGTAGCTACAACTAGAAAGTGATCTGATATATCTGTGGCCCCTCTATAAACATGTACATCCTGAAGTCTACTCAACAGTCTTTTATCTACTAATACATAATCCAACAAACTACTGTCATTTCGCCCTACATCATATCTTGTATACTTGTTTATTCTCTTTTTCTTAAAATATGTATTACCTATAACTAAACCCCTTTCTATACAAAGTTTAATCAAGGGGCTCCTATTATCATTTACACCTGGCACCCCAAACTTACCTACCACACCCTCTCTAAAAGTTTCTCCTACTTTAGCATTCAGGTCCCCTACCACAATTACTCTCTCACTTGGTTCAAAGGTTCCTATACATTCACTTAACATCTCCCAAAATCTATCTCTCTCCTCTACATTCCTCTCTTTTCCAGGTGCATACACGCTTATTATGACCCACTTTTCGCATCCAACCTTTACTTTAATCCACGTAATTCTTGAATTTACACATTCATATTCTCTTTTCTCCTTCCATAACTGATCCTTCAACATTACTGCTACCCCTTCCTTAGCTCTAACTCTCTCAGATACTCCAGATTTAATCCCATTTATTTCCCCCCACCGAAACTCCCCTCCTCCCTTCAGCTTTGTTTCGTTTAGGGCCAGGACATCCAACTTCTTTTCATTCATAACATCAGCAATCATCTGTTTCTTGTCATCCGCAATACATCTACGCACATTCAAGCATCCCAGTTTTATAAAGTTTTTCTTCTTCTCTTTTTTAGTAAATGTCTACAGGAGAAGGGGTTACTAGCCCATCGCTCCCGGTATTTTACTCGCCTCATAAGACACGCATGGCTTACGGAGGAGAGATTCTTTTCCACCTCCCCATGGACAATAGAAGAAATAAAGAAGAACAAGAGCTATTTAGAAAAAGGAGAAAAACCTAGATGTATGTATATATACAGTGGACCCCCCGGTTTACGATCAGCTCCCAATGCGACCAATTATGTAAGTGCGTTTGTATGTGTATGTTTAGGGGTCTGAAATGGACTAATCTAATTCACAATATTCCTTATGGGAACAAATTCGGTCAGTACAGTCACCTGAACATACTTCTGGAATGAAATAATATCGTAAACTGGGGATCCACTGTAAATGCATGTGCGTGTCTGTGAAGTGTGACCAAAGTGTAAGTAGGAGTAGCAAGATATCCCTGTTATCTAGCGTGTTTATGAGACAGAAAGAAAACCCAGCAATCCTACCATCATGCAAAACAGTTACAGGTTTCTGTTTCACAGTCATTTGGCAGGACGGTAGTACTTCTCTGGGTGGTTGCTGTCTACCAACCTACTACCTATCTATTTTTTTTTTTTTTTCAACAAGTCGGCCGTCTCCCACCGAGGCAGGGTGACCCAAAAAAGAAGAAAGAAAATCCCCAAAAAGAAAATACTTTCATCATCATTCAACACTTTCACCACACTCGCACATTATCACTGTTTTTGCAGAGGTGCTCAGAATACAACAGTTTAGAAGCATACACATATAAAGATACACAACATATCCCTCCAAACTGCCAATATCCCAAACCCCTCCTTTAAAGTGCAGGCATTGTACTTCCCATTTCCAGGACTCAAGTCCGACTATATGAAAATAACCGGTTTCCCTGAATCCCTTCACTAAATATTACCCTGCTCACGCTCCAACAGATCGTCAGGTCCCAAGTACCATTCATCTCCATTCACTCCTATCTAACACGCTCACGCACGCTTGCTGGAAGTCCAAGCCCCTTGCCCACAAAACCTCCTTTACCCCCTCTCTCCATCTCTTTCGAGGACGACCCCTACCCCGCCTTCCTTCCCCTTTTAGATTTATATGCTTTCCATGTCATTCTACTTTGATCCATTCTCTCTAAATGACCAAACCACCTCAACAACCCCTCTTCTGCCCTCTGACTAATACTTTTATTAACTCCACACCTTTTCCTAATTTCCTCACTCCGAATTTTCTGCATAATGTTTACACCACACATTGCCCTTAAACAGGACATCAGGACATCATAGGAGTGCCTTGGGGCACTCCTATGGCTACAGGCTGAGTTGACGAAGTTACACCACTTGTGTAGACATACTGGTGTCAGTTGCTAAGATAAGATTTTAGATATCCAAGAGTCTGTCCTCTGACTCCGTAATGTTCTAATTTAGGGCGCAAGATATTGTGGTCCACTGTGTTGAATGCATTTTGCAGGTCTGTGAAGAGTCCCAGAGGATATTAATTTTTTCGAGCGCTGCATAAAGCAGTTCGACCATTTGTATAATTGCATCATTTGTATTTTTTCTGCCTAAACCCAAACTGGCAGGGGTTAAGTATGTTGTGAGATATTAGGTAGGAGTAAACTCTCTTATGTGTAAGTAAATACAGTAGAGTATATCTTCTTTCTTTCTTTCAACACACCGGCCGTATCCCACTGAGGCCCAAAAGGAAAAATTAAAGTTTCTCCTTTTACATTTGGTAATATATACAGGAGAAGGGATTACTAGCCCCTTGCTCCTGGCATTTTAGTCGCCTCTTACGCTTGGCTTACGGAGGAAGAATTCTGTTCCACTTCCCCATGGAGAGGTAGAGTATATACTTTATTTATTTGTTTGAATACTGTATTTTATTAGGTTTGCTAATATTTATAGTTTATTTACTAGTAGCATCCATGACCATTTGTTTGTTCCAGTGGTGAGTCTGGGGCAGGTAAGACAGTCTCTGCCAAGTTTATAATGAACTACATCACACGGGTATCAGGAGGTGGACAAAGAGTGCAGCAAGTGAAGGAGATTATCCTTGAGTCAAATCCTCTGCTAGAGTCCTTTGGAAATGCCAAGACTACAAGAAACAATAATTCTTCTCGATTTGTAAGTAGTGTATTCACCAGACATATATAGACCATCATTATGTAATTTTAAAGTTATACCGTTTGAAATACTGGATGGTAGTACTGTATAAGACAAAGTTTTGAAAAGGTGAATGTGGTATAAAAAATACAATGCTCTGCAGTTAATTTTTGAAGATTTTGATTATTCCTGTAAAACATTTCAAGACAATTTTAATGTTATTTCATATAGTACCTAAAAATGTGATACATTGTTTGTTCCTGACTCAGATTGTAGTAAATTTGAAGGTATGATCCACATACTCCTTCCACATAGCCATCACAATAATTATTGTTTTCCATTCTCACTTTTATCAAACCACCTTGTTTCACATTGTAGGCTTTCAGTTTTATGTTAGACTAGCTCATGAAATCCTTTGATATGTTAGCATGTGGAAGCAGTTTAAATGTTTGGGGGAGATATTAGATGTGGCAGTCCCCTCAAGAATGTGAAGGTCTTGAGAGGAAAATAAACATTAAAGATAATGATGGATATGTCATTAAAATCTTTACAATTCCAAATAAAATTACATTATTCTGTAAAATAAAAGACCGTGATCTCTTTATTTAGGAGGGAATTTTTTTTTTTTTATCATACATTTCAACATTATGAAAGTACGTAGTTGGATTGGCTTGCGAACTATCAAAAAAAAGGGATATAACCATGGCACTGAGCAAAGCGAGCCTTTACGAACTTGAATTGATGACTTTTCACTCAGTTTAAACTTCAAGTCCAATTGAGGAACTCACAGCATGAACTTGTACACTCCATCACAGCAGGTGAAAACAGATTTATTTATTTATTTATTTATTTATTTATTTATTTAATGTCTTTGCAAACAGTACATTGAGATTGTGTATATACAATAGTGGGTTGCAATGCAAAGAGCGCCTCTATTATGCCTAGGCATTATGGGCCAACATAACATTATTGGTTTACATTCTACTTAATACTAAGGAGTAGTATATCATAGTTGTACAGTAGGAAAGTAATTATTTCATAGTTGTACAATAGAATATTAATTATAAATGAATCAAAATTTGTATAATACAAAGATATACGTATTTATATTCTAAAATGCTTTTGTGAAAAACAATGATTCAATTATATTCCTGTCAACAATGGATAAAAGGTTCAATGTGATTGTTTCAGTTATGATGTGGGAGTATATAGGTGAGTAAATGTGTATTGAGTATTTAGCATTTAGTCTAGGGTGATTAAGTGGCTTTTGAGAAGAGTCTTAAATTGATTTTCAGACTGGGTTACTTTTAATATTTTCTGGTAATGAATTCCATATTTTGGGGCCCTTTATGTGCATAGAGTTTTTACACAGTGTGATATGGACACAAGGTATATCAAAAAGAGATCTGTGTCTTGTGTTGTGGTCATGTGTCCTGTTTAGGTTGGTGAGGAAAAGTTTGAGTGGGGGGTTTATATTTGCATGTATTGTTTTGTGTATGTAGTAGGTACATGAATAAGTATGGATGCTCTTAATGGTAAGCGGATTCAGTCTTTTGAAAATTGGTGGTAGTGCGGAGTGGGAATTGGGTTATCATTTACTGTTTTTTGTGTATTATTAGGTTTATAGGTATTGGATGTTTAATGTACGATTCACTTATTGAAAATGGTAAGAGTGAATGGTAGTGCGGGAGTGATGGGAACATTGTTATCTTCTTACTGACTCGTCCTTGGTTTCTTGGTGTTTTATGGGGCTTTTAGGTGATTGGAATTTGCTTGGAGTCCTACATGATCCATTTACATATGTTAAATAGGGTTATTGCAGTTGTTGTGCCAAACTGAAGGGAAATAGTTTTATCTTTGAAAAGTTAGTTAGTCATTCAGGCAGATATTTTCTGTAATTCATCATTGACTGTGTTTGCTAGTATGACTGCATTTGGGTGGGAAAATACATATGTAGTGTCATCTGCAAATAATATGGGTTTGAGTAGCTGTGATGCATTCGGTAGATCATTGATGTAGATGAGAAAGAGGAGTGGTCCAAGGATGCTTCCTTGTGGGACTCCTACTGTGATTGGTTGGGTGGAGGAGTTTGCATCATTTGCATACACATATTGAGTTCTGTTACTAAGGTATGACTTTAGGTAGTTGAGGGAGTGGCCTCTGATACCATAGTGCATTAATTTATAGTACAGTAGTTCATGGTTGACTGTATCGAAAGCTTTACGTAAATCAATGAAAATGCCCAGCGGGACTTCTTTCTTTTCAAGTGCGGTATATATTAGTTCTAGCATGTGTATGATAGCGTCATTTGTGCTTTTATTATTCCTGAATCCAAATTGACAAGGGTTTAATACGTTGTGTGAAGCGAGGTTGGAATAGATCTGTCTATGAATTAATTTTTCAAAGATTTTAGAGAGCAGTGATAAGTTAGATATTGGTCTATAATTATTCAAGTCAGCTTGGTCACCTTTATGGATCGGAGTGACCCTCGCTATTTTGAGGATTGTTGGGAAGGTAGATGATTCAATGGATTTGTTAAAGAGCATTGCAATAATTGGTGACAATACTTGAGAAGCGTTTTTGTACATAAAAGCAGGCAAGTTGTTTATGTCTCCTGCTTTGTTTTTAAGGGTGTTTATGATGAGCATAACTTCAGCGGGGTTGGTTGGAGCTAGGAATAGCGTATTTGGGTAGGTTCCTATGAGGTAGTCTGATGGATGGGCGATGTGCTTGGTATTTTGTTTGCTAGATTTTTTTCCTATGGTGGAGAAGAAAACATTAAGTCTGTTTGCTGTTTCGGTTGGAGTGAGTAGGGGTTCATCTGATTTTGTTAGTTTGATTGCTTTGTTTTTGGTAACTTTTTAGTTCCAAGAATTTCAGATAGAGTTTTCCAGGTTTTTTCATATCACCTTTGATGTTTTGTAATCTATTTTCATAATACAATTGGTGAGAAAGGACTCCACACTATTAGCTCAGATGTCAGTTCATGTTTTCTGTGACTTTAATTGTGTAAGAGGTGATATATGAGATTGATTGTTCCTTTATGCTATTGAAAAGTGTTTTACATCTACAGTAGGTCAACAGTTTTCTGGCAGTTGGTTATCTAGCATTCAACATTATCCAGCATTCCGAATGTTAGTATTCATCACATGTGAGTTACATTTAAAGAGTTTTTTTTTGTTTTTAACAGACCAGCTGTATCTCACCAAGGCAGGGTGACCTTAATCCTTTCAGGGTCCAGAGGCCAAATTTCAAAGTGCACACCAGGGTCCAAGAATTTAAAAAAAAAAAATTTGTTATTTTTCTTATGAAATGGTAGAGAATCTTTTTCTGAAGGTAAGAAAACAAAAAGTATGAAATTTGATGGAAAATTGACGAAATTATGCTCTCATGAATTTTGATGTGTCAGCAATATTTACGAATCGGCGATTTTGCCAACTTTGACTCCCATTTTAGGCCAATTACAGTGGACCCCCGCATACCGTATGCATCGCATACCGTACAATCCGCATACCGGACGCTTTGATCACAAAAATTTTGCCTCGCATACCGCCCAAAAACCCGCTCACCGCCCTTCGTCCGAGACGCATCCAATGTGCGGCCTGAGTCACGCTCACATGTTCCGCCTGTGGCATTGTTTACCAGCCAGCCTCCGCGGTAACATCCAAGCATACAATCGGAACATTTCGTATTATTACAGTGTTTTTGGTGATTTTTTCTGGAAAATAAGTGACCATGGGCCCCAAGAAAGCTTCTAGTGCCAACCCTACAGCAATAAGGGTGAGAATTACTATAGAGATGAAGAAAAAGATCATTGATAAGTATGAAAGTGGAGTGCGTGTCTCCGAGCTGGCCAGGTTGTATAATAAACCCCAATCAACCATCGCTACTATTGGTGGTACAGCTGCTGCTGCTGCTGTTGTACCACCGTCATCTACTGCTGCTGCTGTAGTACCATCTGCTGCTGCTGTAGCATCGTCTGCTGCTGCTGTAGCATCGTCTGCTGCTGCTGTAGCATCGTCTGCTGCTGCTGTAGCATCGTCTGCTGCTGCTGTAGCATCGTCTGCTGCTGCTGTAGCATCGTCTGTTGCTGCTGTAGCATCGTCTGCTGCTGCTGTAGCATTGTCTGCTGCTGCTGTAGCATCATCTGCTGCTGCTGTAGCATCGTCTGTTGCTGCTGTAGCATCGTCTGCTGCTGCTGTAGCATCGTCTGCTGCTGCTGTAGCATCGTCTGTTGCTGCTGTAGCATCGTCTGTTGCTGCTGTACCACTGTCAGCTGCTGCTGCTGTTGTACCACCGTCAGCTGCTGCTGCTGCTGTAGTACCATCTGCTGCTGCTGTAGCATCGTCTGTCTGCTGTAGCATCGTCTGCCTGCTGTAGCATCGCTGCTGCTGCTGTAGCATCGTCTGTTGCTGCTGTAGCATCGTCTGCTGCTGCTGTAGCATCGTCTGTTGCTGCTGTACCACTGTCAGCTCCTGCTGCTGCTGTAGCACCGTTGTTGGTGTGGCTTATTGAGAATACCAAGAAACAATTAACCCCAGAGGATTTGCCACCCAGGATAACCCAAAAAAGTCAGTGTCATCGAAGACTGTCTAACTTATTTCCATTGGGGTCCTTAATCTTGTCTCCCAGGATGCAACCCACACCAGTCGACTAACACCCAGGTGAACAGGGAAAACGCCTGGAACTAGTGCTCATATTGGTGAATTTAAAGCCAGCAAAGGTTGGTTTGAGAGATTTAAGAATCGTAGTGGCATACACAGTGTGATAAGGCCTGTTCTGGAAGAAAATGCCAAACAGGACCTACAGTACTCAGGAGGAAAAGGCACTCCCAGGACACAGTGTCTCATCAGTCATTGCTGCATCTTCAATAAAGGTAAGTGTCATTTATTCTTCATTTAGTAGAGTAGTACATGCACAATATATATTGTGCATGTACTACTCTACTATTGTGCATGTATCCTTCTCTTTGTGTGTAGGAAAATGTATATTTCATGTGGTAAAATTTTTTTTTTCATACTTTTGGGTGTCTTGCACGGATTAATTTGATTTCCATTATTTCTTATGGAGAAAATTCATTCGCATACCGAACATTTCGCATAACAACCAGCCCTCTTGCACGGATTAAGGTCGCTATGCGGGGGTCCACTGTACATTATTCCAGTCGACCAAATTCTTAGCTATTTTACTAGTATTACTTCTATTCTATTGATTGAGCACAAGAGTTTGCCAAGTCAACTGTTTCAACTACAAAATAAAGTGATAGGAAATTGGTAATTTGGCCAATTTAACACAAAGTTCAAAATAGGGTCCAGAATAAACAATGTAGGTATTCATGGCACTAAACTAACATTTCCACTGTTCATTAGTTACGTTTTGAGGCTTTACAAATGAATTCCATTTTGATTTTTTATTCACATAATGAATTTTTATTCAAACCAAAAAATAAAAGATTTACTGTTATGCAATATTGTAATAATTGTATAAATATCATCACCACATTTGTGAATGTATATTAGACCCACCAGCTGGCGTGTATTAGACATGTGAGGTCGTTTGTTTACTCTTGAACATCAGCAAAAATTTAACATTTCCACTAGTTTGAGCTCAGTTTCAAGCCATTACTAAAACCAATCAGAATCATCTCTATTTCTGTAATATGTCTTCCATTCTGTCAAATGGGACCAAGAAATCGCAAATACAACTTTAAAAAACACTGCAAAGTCGCTATTTTAATCGAAAATCATGGTCTCAGTTTTTTTTTTCTCTTGTTATACACTGTGTGCTGCAGGATTTGTTTTATGTGGTGCACATATACCACATAGATGTATTCTCTCATATCTAGGCCCAAATTTACCACTCACAGCTTATCAGAGTGAGCTGAGCTCATGGCGTAGATCTACGGTTTGGACCCTGAACGTAAAGACGTAGATCTATGGCACGGACCCTGAAAGGGTTAAAAGAAAAACTAACGTTTCTCTTTTTTTTTTAAAATTTAGTAATATATACAAGAGAAAGGGTTACTAGCCCCTTGCATTTTAGTCACCTCTTACGACATGCATGGCTTATGGAGGAACAATTCTATTCCACTTCCCCATGGAGATAAGAGGAAATAAACAAGAACTAGTAAGAAAATAGAAGAAAAAGAGAGGGGTGTATACAGTCTCTGCTCACTTAGCAGCGTACTCGTTTACCGACAACTCGGAGTTACAACAGGTTCTCCAACCAGCATGCATACCTAAATAATATATATTAGAGCTGACTTCCTCTTTTCTGTTTATTACAGTATACAGTACACTATTGTATAAACATTTAAAAATATACCAAAGGTGACATTAAAAAAATATGTAAAGATGGTTGACACAAACCCACTAACGGAATAGTATGATGGTTGACACAAACCCACTACCAGTATAGTATGCTCCTCACTTAGTAATGAATTCATTTACTGACGTGGTCTTAGAAATGGAACTTCATCGTTAAATGAGGAGAGTCTGTATATATATGCTTGTACATGCATGTGTAGTGAGACCTATGTGTCAGTAGATGTAACAAGACATACCTAAAATCTTGCAAGTTTATTAGACAGAAAAAAGACACCAGCAATCTTACCATCATGTAAAACAATTACGGTTTCTGTTTCACGCTCACTTGGCAGGACAGTAGTACCTCCCTGGGTGGTTGCTGTCTACCAACCTACTACCAGGATTTAACCCTTTCAGGGTCCAAACCGTAGATCTACGCCAAAATTCTAGCGGCGTCAAATTTAGTGTGAGAAGGCTGGTAGGCCTACATCTGAGAGAATGGGTCTGGGTGGTCAGTGTGCACACCATAGAAAAAATCTGGACGCCCGCATGGCATTGTGGGAATGCCAGCAAAGTAGCTTTGTCATTGTGCCTGGCGGCAAGGAAGCTCTCACTCCCCACTCTCTCTCTTCACAACTTACAGTTCTAAGACTGATGGAAGTGGAGCTGAAGATGAATTCTATGATTTTGAACCATATGGTACCATTGTGTCATATGGTACAATGGTGCCATGTCATACAATGGTATCATATGGTACAATGGTATCGTATTGTAGAGTGGTACCATATGGTACAATGTACCATATAGTACATTGTACCATATGGTGCATTATACCATATGGAACAGGGTACAGGGACCCTAATGAAAATAAGTCTGTCTGACTTTTTTGGGTTATCCTAGGTACTCCAAACATATGCTGCTAAGTATGATATTCTATGTAACTTTATTTGTATATAACTAAATAAACTTACTTACGATGCCACATGCACTTGAGTAAGTTTATTCAGGTGTACAGAAATACAATTACATAGATTATCATACATAGCAGCATATGTATAAAATCCTAGGATAACCCAAAAAAGTCAGGGTGACTAATTTCCATAGTTATCCCTGTATCTGTACCATATGGTGTCCTGTACTGTATGGTACCCTGTACTGTATGGTACCCTGTACCATATGGTACCCTGTGCCATATGGTACCCTGTACCATATGGTACCCTGTGCCATATGATACCCTGTACCATATGTTATCCTGTACTGCATGGTACCCTATACCATATAGTACAGTGTACCATATGGTACCCTGTAGCATATGATACTGTGTACCATATGGTCAACAGGTGTTGGTGGCATGAGACACCAGTCAAGACTGAGTGAGTGTCAACGCACGCTAGCTACTGACTCCGCAGTTTCCGAGACAAAGTGCTATGTCATCCACCTCAAGGAACACGTCAAGTTCCTGTACACTTGTAAATATATAATAGAACATTACTAATATACAACATTTTTGCATATTTTTGTTGTAAACAACTATTGTAAACAAAATAATAATGAAAATATTAGTGTGTTTTTGTGTTGAATACAACAGTACCATATTTATTTATTTATTTTATTTATTTATTACAATTTGAGCACACATACAGAGGTACAAAAAAAAATACAGATAAGAGCAGCATGCCAAAGCCACTTATACTATGCATAGCATTACGGGCTGGCTTAAAATTAACTTAAGATTAACTAAGCAATGATGAAATCAGTGATAAAACATTAATGTAAACAGATTACTATAAAGCACAAGTGAGTATTACAAAGACAGGTCATATGGTTGCATGCATTGTTGTACATTCAGTCGTATGGAGAATTCTGTTAGGTAGTTTATTTAAAAAAATAGTAAAGTTAGATTGGGTTTTAGGTTTAACATTTATGTGATATAATTGTGAGAAACATTTAAGATATACAATTTATAAGGTTGAGTTATTCAGTATTTATTTGGTTTTGGGTGAGTAAGTGATCTTTGAGAAGAGACTTGAATTTATAAACAGGTAGTGTTTCTTTTATATTTACAGGTAATGAATTCCAGATTTTAGGGCCTTTTATGTGCATTGAGTTTTTGCATATGGTACAATGAACCATATGGTATCATTGTACTGTATGGTACAATGTACCATATGGTACCATTGCATCATTTGGTACCATTGTATCATGTGCCATTGTACCATATGGTACCATTGTATCATATGGTGCCATTGTACCATATGGTACAATTGCACCATTGTACCATATGGTACTATATGGTACCATTGTATTCAACACAATAACCGCACTAATATTTTCATCATTTTGTTTACAATAAACTTGTAAACAAGTTTTGTAAGCAATATAATGATAAACAAATTAGTGCAATTATTGTGTTGAATACAATGAGTGTACACTTATACAATATACATTATACTGGTCTCACAGGCCACAAATGTTATTAGAAAAAGAAAAAATTAGAAAAGAAAAGAAAAAAGTATAAAAATGTAAAAAAAAAAAATGGGATTTTGAGGAAGTCATTGATGTTACCACCACCCGGTCATTTTGGGTCAACTTCCCGCTGCTGTATCTCGATAAGTACTGATCAGAAAATTTTTTTTTTGTCTTATTACCTTCACAAAAATATACTCTTTAATTCTGTAAGAAAAAATTATTTTTTTATTTTTTCAAAATTTCTTGGACACTGGAGCACCACTTCAGATTTTGGCCTCGGACCCTGAAGGGGTTAACCCTTTCAGGGTCCGTCCCGTAGATCTACGGCTTTACGTTCAGGGTCCAAACCGTAGATCTACGCCATGAGCTCAGCTCACTCTGATAAACTGTGAGTGGTACATTTGGGCCTAGATATGAGAGAATACATCTATGTGGTATGTGTGCACCACATAAAACAGATCCTGCAGCACACTGTGTATAATGAGAGAAAAAAAATGAAATCATGATTTTTCCAATTAAAACAGCAACTTTGCAGTGTTTTTTCGTATGTTTTTTATAGTTGTATTTGCGATTTCTTGGTCTCATTTGATAGAATGGAAGACATATTACAGAAATAGAGATGATTTTGATTGGTTTTAGCATTGGAAATGGCTTGAAACTGAGCTCAAAGTAGCGGAAATGTTAAATTTTTGCCGATATTCAAGAGTAAACAAACGACCTCACACATCTAATACACGTCAGCTGGTGGGTCTAATATACATTCACAAATATGGTGATGATATTTATACAATTATTACAGTATTGCATAACAGTAAATCTTCTATTTTTTGGTGTGAATAAAAATTCATTATGTGAATAAAAAATCAAAAATGGAATTTATTTGTAAAGCCTCAAAACATAACTAATGAACAGAGGAAATGTTAGTTTAGTGCCAGGAATGCCTACATTGTTCATTCTGGACCCTATTTTGAAATTGGAATATTTTGAACTTTGTGTTAAATTGGCCAAATTAACAATTTCCGATCACTTTATTTTGTAGTTGAAACAGTTGACTTGGCGATTTCTTGTGCTCAATCGATAGAATAGAAGTAATACTAGTGAAATAGCTAAGAATTTGGTTGATTAGAATAATGTAATTGGCCTAAAATGGGAGTCAAAGTTGGCAAAATCGCCGATTCGTAAATATCGCTGACATATCAAAATTCGCGAGAGCATAATTTCGTCAATTTTCCACCAAATTTCGTACTTTTTGTTTTATTACCTTCACAAAAAGATTCTCTACGATTTCATAAGAAAAAATAACAAATTTTTTTTTTGAAAATTCTTGGACACTGGTGCGTGACTCCAGATTTGGGCCTTGGACCCTGAAAGGGTTAAAGAGGATGTAGTCAAAAAATCTTGTAATATAATATTTTTCACCCCTAATGTTGTTTTCTTTGAAATATTTGATATTTTGACAATTTTTCATAAGGATGAGTAAGACCCCTCCCCCTACACCCGCAGTCTGATTTATGGGTTTTTACTAAATCTGATTCAATTATTGGGATGCCATTAACCATGACCAATGATTCCTGGTTTTATTTTGGTATTGGAGAAATATAGTAAATCTTTGATTTATTGTGTGATGATGAATTCAAAATGGAGGGCAAGTGTAATATAGGAGAGGCCTAAGTTTGTGATTAATGAACAAAAGAAATGTTGCTTTAGTGTCTGGTTTGTTTTCAATTGGATTTTTTTTAATTTTGTATAAAATTGGTTGAATTACCGATTTCTGTGCCCCTTACCTGGAGTTTACCTGGAGAGAGTTCTGGGGGTCAATGCCCCCACATCCTGGTGGATCAGAGCCTGATCACCAGGCTGTTACTGCTGGCTGCACGCAATCCAACGTACGAGCCACAGCCCGGCTGGTCAGGTACCGACTTTAGGTGCTTGTCCAGTGCCTGCTTGAAGACAGCCAGAGGTCTGTTGGTAATCCCCCTTATGTATGCTGGGAGGCAGTTGAACAGTCTCGGGGCCCCTGACATGTATGGGCTAATTCAAATACAGTGGTACCTCGGGATACGAACAGCTCAAAACTCGAACAGTTATCTAAGTGTATTTATGTAAGTGCTTTTGTAAGTGTATTTTTAGGGGTCTGAAGTGGATTAATCTAATTTTCATTATTCCTTATGGGAACAAATTCGCTCAGTATCAGCATTTGAGCAGCCTTCTGGAACGAAATAAGTTCGTATCCCGAGGTACCACTGTAGTTGAATGGGAAGCATATTAGCAAAATAGCTAAGAATTCAGTCGAATTGAGCAATAGAATTGGCTTAAAATGGAGCTCAAATTGGGTGAAATCACCAGTACCTAAATTGTGCCCAGATTGCTAACTGTGCACCTGCCTGAGTTTTCCATGAAATTTTATAATTGTGGTGTTATACCTTCAGAAAAAGATTCTCTACCATTTCAGATTTTTTTTTTTTTTTTTTTTGAAATGCTGATACTGAGCACTTTTAATTTCTGCCAACCACAGTCACCCAAGAGACATGCATGGAGACCATCCTACAGCTTATCAAGGACCACTTTCACCTAAACATACCTAGTGATAAAATATAAGAGTGCAAACTGATGGGCTACCAAGCAGGGAGTAAAAAACAGTTCTATTAAAACTCAACACTGGTTTATAAAGAAATAACCTGTTAAAATCATCCATATCTATGAAATCTGAGGTATACATTAATGAGTGCCTTACCAAAACAAGACAAAACCTCCTTTATCAACTAAGAAAATTATGCCACATCCAAAAAAATCCATCAGTGCTTTGTGAGGGATGGTAAAATTGCAGTTAGGAAAGAACCCACCGGAAAGAGGTACTTTATCTCTACGGAATACAGACTAAAAAATTCCTAATTGATGCTGGTTGAACTGAGTCAGAGTAAGGTGCAGCTTATACCCACTATCCACCAGTAGTGTTATGAACCACTCTAGCTGTTATATATTGCTATAAAATTTGTTCCCTAAATCCTAATACTCTCATACTACTTTTATTACTTTTGTATATTCTGTAAATTTCCTTCTACAGTTGACTCCCGGTTTTCATAATTAGTCCATTCCAGAAGGTTGGCTGAAATCCAAAATGGCTGAAAACCGAAGTAACATTTCCCATAAGAAATAATGTAAATCCAATTAATCCGTTCCAGACACCCAAAAATATTAACAAAACATATACACCTACCATCCGATTTACGACCGAGTTCAGTTCCGAGAAACCGGTCATAAGTCGAAATGGACGTAAGTCGAACTTTACTACTGAATATCAACATAACATTTTTGTAATGACTTTATTTTATTGTTTTATTTTGGTATTTCATGTTTTACTTTACTTTTTATGCTGTTAGTACTGTATTTTATACTGTAAGGTTTAGGATAAACACTGTGTACAACACAAACACTTGTTTATTTCCCAGAAATTTGGCATAAAAAACACGGTCGTAAGTCGAGTCGTCGTATGTCGAATAGGTTGTAAGTCAGATGGTAGGTGTATTTTTTAAAGAGTAACTATAGTTTTACACACAGAAAACAATGAGAAAGAAATTTAAAGCACTAATTTTAATGATAAATGAACATTACATACCTTTACTGAAGATTTGTTGGCATATGGAAGAAGGTGAGGAAAGGAGAGGGAGGGGGAGTTTATTGTTTGGAAAGGGACTCCCCCTCCATAAGGCCTTCAGGTATCAAAGCTCCTCTCTGGGGTTACTTCCCTTCTTTGTCTTTTACTGTCCCTAGGACCAGCTTGAGAGTCACTGTACCCCTGTCGCACAAAAAATCTGTCTAGAGAGGCCTATTTCTGGCATCTCTGTAAGATTTGCCTAAAATGGGACAAGACATTGCCATTGAACATGTTGCAGACACGGCTTGCAACAGTTTTGTTAGGGTGATAATTCTCCGCCAAACTTTGCAACTCACTCCACTTTGCTCACATGTCCTTAATCACTGAAGAAGGCACATTCCCTCCCCTCTCTTCCTCCTGTGAAGCAATATCCTCAGCTGCAGTATGTTGCTGTTCCAGCTGAAGGTGTTGCAGCTCTTCAGTGGTTAGCTTTTCCGTGTGGTCGTCCACCAACTCTTCCACATCCTGGCCACTCACATCCAACTCCATGGACTTCTCGAAAGACACAGTAGATTCCACAATAGGCAGAGTTCAAAGTCCTGGAAGTCACTCCCTGCCAAGCCTTGTCTATAAGGCTTATGTAATTGTGGATATTGAAGTGATTCCTCCAGAACTCTCTTAGGGTCAATTCAATGTCCGAGGTCACTTCAAAGCACCTTTGAAACATTGCTTTGGTGTACAGTTTTTTTAAGTTTGAAATGACCTGCTGGTCCATGGGCTGGATAAAAGGAGTGGTATTAGGGGGCAAGAACTTCTCTGTGATGAAATTACACTCCTCAATCAATAGGTCTTCCAAGTCTGGAGGATGAGCAGGAACATAGTCCATTACTAGGAGGCACTTAAGTGGCAAATTATTTTCCAGGAGGTATTTCTTCACACCTGGGCCAAACACTTCATTGACCTACTCAATGAAAATTAGCCTCGTGTCCCACACCTTATTGTTAACCTTCCACATCGCACACAATTTATTCTTCATGACGAGTAAAGGCTTCACTTTGAAATCCCCACTAGCGTTACCACAGAACAAAAGCGTTAGCCTATCCTTCATAGGCTTGTGTCCTGGCAGTGCATTTTCCTCCTGCTTGATGTAGGTCCTCTTTGGCATTTTCTTCCAAAAGAGGCCTGTTTCGTCACAAGTGAACACTTGTTGGGGGAGGAATCCTTCAGCCTCTACGTACCTCTCGAATTCATCAACGAATGCTTCGGCTGTGCGTTTGTCTGAACTTGCAGCCTCACCATGCCTTACCACACTGTGTATGCCACTTCGCTTCTTGAATCTGTCGAACCAGTCTTTGCTGGCCTTAAATTCACTAACAGCAGTGCTTGTTCCCAGCATTTTCTTTACGAGATCCGCATGCAACTGCTTTGCCTTCTCGCAAATTATCCCCTCCGAAACACACTCTCCCGCTAACTGTTTCTCATTTATCCAAACCAACAACAACTTCTCCACATTCTTGATTGTTTATGATTTCTGTTTCATTAGCATATTTACCCCTTTCACAACATCAGCTTCCTTGATTTCTGCTTTCTTCATCAAGATGGAACTGATTGTTGATGTCAACTTGCCATACATCCTGGCGAGCTGGGCAACACGTGTGCCACTTTCATATTTTGGCTGTAACTTCTTTCTTGAATTCTATCGTGTTTCTCACCTTCTGTACCAAAGGGCTAGCAGTCTGAACTTTCTTTGGCCCCATGGCCTCATGGTGGCTTATTTCAGTCATAATCAATAAACAAGCACCAAAAAAAATGGATGAACGTGCGGAGTATTCCTAACTCAATGACAGAGACATGCAGACTGAGTGTGATACGAGTGAGGAAGCAGCGTCGCTGACGGGTGGATGCATCTCATACCAACGATTTCTGAGCTGATGCAAGAAATTCAGGGGAAATTTTGCCCAAAAAAGTGCTAGATTTCCGAATTGTACGATTTCCGCACTGGCCGAAAACTGGGGGTCTACTGTTCTATGTTTGTTTGTCTCATAGTTATCAACTGTCTTAATTTTTCAATCACTACTCTACCTAATAGTTTTAATTGTTCTTAATCAGTACAAGATCACCTTCTTACCCCTTTAGAAAAGTACAATGGTACACCGAGTTTCATACAGCTCCCAACTTGAACAATTATGTAAGTGTATCATTGTAAGTGCTTTTGTAAGTGTATTTCTGGGGGTCTGAAACAGACTAATCTAATTTACATTATTTCATATGGGAACAAATTCGTTTGGTAACGGCACTTGAACAGCCTTCTGGAATGAATTATGGCCGAAACTCGGGGTACCACTATGTACATACAGTGATACCTCACATATCTGACCTGCCATTATCCAAACCTCGCCAATATCTAAACAGGCCTGGGAAAGGGCAAAATTCTAAAATTATTACCGAAACATCCGAATAACCGTTTGGATACAGAAAGCTGAATCAAACTTGGCGTGCTCTTCAGTGTACCCATTGGCCACTAGGAGCTGCACTCTTCTCCTTCCTTTTAGCATTATTACAGCTTTGTTTTGTCCTAACCATCTTGTGTATGGCACCAAAGAGGGCCAGGAATGTGCTTACTCTACAAAAAAAAAGAGGGAAATATTGCCACACGTGGATGCAGGTTGGTCCAAGGCTGGGGGAAAAAACTACAGAAAGACGATGTGCAAGACTGGCTAGTGTGAGATGAAGAAGACCCTGGTGTGCAATCTCTGATGGATGCAGAGATGGCAGAATCAGTGTTGCACCTGGAACATTCTGAAAGTGATGATGACGACAACGACTCAGTGCCTCCAAGACCAAAAGCTTCAGCAACAAGGGCAGGTGTCAAATCACTTTTGGAGTATATGGAGCATCCACCATCCACAGCCCATTTGAAAAGTTATGGTCCTGTGGTCCATGAAATCCGGGAGGCTGTTATTTGAGCCCAGATTGTCTGGCCCCACTGCCAGACGATGTTGGACTCATTTTTTAAACCTACAACACTGTCACCGATGGCAGTATGATGGGTACAGATGGTGATATGACGGTACGGATGCACATTTTTCTCCCTCATGTATCTGGAAACTCCATGTTTCCAAACTGGTCTCAGCCCATATAGTTCGGATATGAGAGGTATCACCGTATATAATATCTTTGTACAGCCTCTCTTCACTTAACAATGGAGATAGGGACCTAAGACCCCGTCGGTAAATAAATTCATTGCTAAACGAGGAGCATACTATAATGCTAGTGGATTTTTGTCAACCATCTTTGATATTGTTTTAATGTTGCCTTTACACCATTTATAACATTTCTGGTATATTTTTAAATGTTTATACAGCAGTGTACTGTATATTGTAATAAACAGAATTGAGGAAATAAGCTCTAATATGCATTAATTAGGTATAAATACTGGTCAGAGAGCCCGTTGTAAGGCCGAGGCGTCAGTAAACGAGTACGTCACTAAGTGAGGAGAGGCTATATGTATTTGTATTTTACCTTATCACTGCCCTATTTTACCATTTAAAATTTTCTTAATATCTGTTGTTGCCCTAAATTACCATTTACAATTTTTTTTTAATATCTGTTCTTGCCAAATATTACCATTTATGATTTATTAATATCTGTTGCTTACTATTTTATTATAGTACTACTAAAATTCCTAGGTAGTAGGTTGGTAAACAGCAACCACCCAGGGAGGTACTACCGTTCTGTGGTAGTAGGTTGGTAAACAGCAACCGCCTAGGGAGGTACTACCGTCCTGTGGTAGTAGGTTGGTAAACAGCAACCGCCTAGGGAGGTACTACCGTCCTGCCAAGTGAGTGTACAACGAAAACCTGTAATTGTTTTACATGATGGTAGGATTGCTGGTGTCTTTTGTCTGTCTCATAAACATGCAAGATTTCAGGTACGTCTTGCTACTTCTACTTACACTTAGGTCACACTGCACATATATGTACAAGCATATATATACATACCCCTCTGGGTATTCTTCTATTTTTTTCTAGTTCTTGTTCTTGTTTATTTCCTCTTATCCATGGGGAAATGGAACAGAATTCTTCCTCTGTAAGCCATGCGTGTTGTTAGAGGCGACTAAAATGCCGGGAGCAAGGGGCTAGTAACCCCTTCTCCCGTATAAATTACTAAATTTAAAAGAGAAACTTTCGTTTTTCTTTTTGGGCCACCCTGCCTTGGTGGGATATGGCCGGTGTGTTGAAAGAAAGAAAGAAAGACTACTAAAATTCACAGTCTTTAATTTAGAACTGTGTACATTGTATTTTACTATCTATTGTAAACAGCTTATATGAGCCTTAGTGCAATTACAAGCCATAGTCTGGTGCTACATTATCTTATTCTTCTTTCTTTCAACGTACCAGCCGTATCCCACCGAGGCGGGGTGGCCCAAAAGAAAAAACTAAAGTTTCTCCTTTTAAATTTAGTAATATATACAGGAGAAGGGGTTACTAGCCCCTTGCTCCCGGCATTTTAGTCGCCTCTTACGACATGCATGGCTTACAGAGGAAGAATTCTGTTCCACTTCCCCATGGAGATAAGAGGAAATAAACAAGAACAAGAATTAGAAAGAAAATAGAAGAAAACCCAGAGGGGTGTGTATATATATGCTTGTACATGTATGTGTAGTGTGACCTAAGTGTAAGTAGAAGTAGCAAGACTTACCTGTAATCTTGCATATTTATGAGACAGACAAAAGACACCAGCAATCCTACCATCATGTAAAACAATTACAGGCTTTCGTTTTACACTCACTTGGCAGGACGGTAGTACCTCCCTGGGAGGTTGCTGTCTACCAACCTACTACCTACAACATTATCTTATTATCTTGTCTTAATAGTTTTATACTTGATTATTACTTTAGCTCATTGCGTTTACTAGTCTTTACACTCTGCTTGACCACCATGCATTAAGTGCACCCTTGTCCAAACATCCCCTATTACAGATATCATTACTGGAACTCAACACAATATAAATAATTACCAGCTAACGTAAATGCTGAATGATGACATCGACCCAGACTTAAATTTTCTTTCTTCTTCTTTCAACAAACCGGCCATATCCCACCAAGGCAGGGTGGCCCAAATAGAAAAACAAAAGTTTCTTTTTTCAAATTTAGTAATTTATACAGGAGAAGGGGTTACTAGCCCATTGCTCTTGGCATTTTAGTCGCCTCTTACAACACGCGTGGCTTACGGAGGAAGAATTCTGTTCCACTTCCCCATGGAGATAAGAGGAAATAAACAAGAACAAGAACTAGAAAGAAAATAGCAGAAAACCCAGAGGGATGTGTATATATATGCTTGTGCATGTATGTGTAGTGTGACCTAAGTGTAAGTAGAAGTAGCAAGACATACCTGAAATCTTGCATGTTTATGAGACAAAAAAGGACACCAGCAATCCTACCATCATGTAAAACAATTACAGGCTTTCATTTTACACTCACTTGGCAAGACGGTAGTACCTCCCTGGGCAGTTGCTGTCTACCAACCTACTACCACAGGACGGTAGTACCTCCCTGGGTGGGTGCTGTCTACCAGCCTACTACTACAGGACGGTAGTACCTCCCTGGGTGGTTGCTGTCTACCAGCCTACTACCTAGAAGACTTAAATTTATACAATCTAAATCCCAATCAAAATTTAATGGAAAGTAACTGCCTCTTATTATACAGCATCACAAACTAGTGCTGTCCTAAGTAATGCCAGAAATATTAGTTTTCAATTACAATATTAGGTCCCTTAGTAAACATTATGATGACCTCCTGGCATTCCTTGATTTCCTAAATACAGTAGACCCCCGAGTTTCGTGATTAATCTGTTCTAGAGAGTCTGCCGACTGGCGAAATTCACAATTGGCAAATCTATTTTTCCCATAATAAATAATGGAAACCCAATTAATCCATTTCAGACAGCCAAAAGTATTAACAAAAAATAATTTTTTTAAAGATTAAATATAGATTCACATACAGAAAACAATGACAAATAAATATAAAGCACTAATAAAATGGATAAATGAACATTTAACATCACACTTAACCTTTATTGATTCTTGTTGGTGTAGGAGGCAAGAGGAAGGCAAGTTTATTATGCTTCAATATGATGCTAATATCATCTCTACGGCTTATTTATCTATCACAATTCATCTAATATGACATTATAAACAATATTAATAACACAGAAACATGATATATACTCTAGAATGAATAAAATATGTCATAATGTATGAGAGGAGTAAATGGTGTAAGTGTTGTTGTTGGGTTTAAGGGCCGCCACTGTGAGAAGCCGTGTTAGTGGCGGTGGAGGCTTTGGCCACCACCACCATCACACTTAAACAATGTACAGTGGACCCTCGAGTTTCGGCGGCATCGACTTTCGTGAAATCTGACTTTCGGCAAGTTTTTTCAGCAAAATTTGGCCTTGCGGTTCGTGATTAGATTCGTGATTCGGCGACCGTCCGGTACCTGTCCGCCCGTCACTGCACACACAAAGCCAGTCTCCCACGCCATTCACACTCAGTGTGCCATTGTTTACCAACACGTGACGATCACCCCACGGGTTCATACGTAATAATTCATTGTTTTTTGTGATTGCAACTGCTAAATAAGTCACCATGGGCCCAAGGAAAGCTAGTGCAAGCCCTTTGGTAAAGAAAGTGAGGAACACGATCGAATTCAAGAAGGAAATCATTGAAAAATATGAGAGTGCAAACATTTATGGATGAACTTCACCCTAACAAAGCTGTTGCAGGCCGTATTGGCAACATGTACAATGACAGTGTTGTGTCCCACTTTAGACAAATCTTAAAGAAATGCCAGAAACAGAGCTTTCTGGACTGATATTTTGTGAGACAGGGTTCCAGTAACTCTCAAGTTGTTCCCAGTGCCAGTGTCTTTAAAATTTAAAAACAAAGAAGGGAAGTAACCCCAGATAAAGACTTCATACCTGAAGTCCTAATGGAAGGAGATTCTCTTTCCAAACAATAGTGTACACCTTCCTCCTATCTCCTCCTCCCGTCTTCCATCCACCCAGAAGTCTTCAGTAAAGGTAAGTGTAATGTTGTTATTATTTTTTATATGCATGTACTTGATTTCTCATTGTTTTCAGTATGTAAATCTTTATTTAATTTGAAAAAAAATATTTTATTTTAATATTTTTGGGTGTCTGGAACAGATTAATTTTATTTCCATTATTTCTTATGGGGAAAATGTTTTTGCCATTCAGCAATTTCGACTTTCAGCAGGCTCTCTGGAATGGATTAATCACGAAACTCGGGGTCCACTGTATGTAATTTATAAATAAGAAATATTCACATTTTAATTTATAAATAAGTAAGTTTATTCAGGTGTACACAAATACAGTTACATACATAGATTATCATGCATAGCAGCATATGTGTAAAGTACCCAGGATAACCCAAAAAATTCAAGAGTGACATATTTCTGTTGGTGTCCTTTTATATTTACTTATATTTACTTTTATACTTTCACTTTTATATTTACACTTACCTTGGAGGAGATGTTAGTTTGATGAAGGAGATGTTGGCAGAGGTTTAGGGTGGTGGAAGATAGCAGGGTGGTGTATGTTCAGCGGTCCTATACACATCCAGCAACATTGGAGAGTTACTCTCATGTTGTTTTTCTATCGCTTACTCGCTTAACTTACTTGCTACACTGTTAATTCTACACTTTATCACTGGCTGGAGCTATAGACTTTATCGATACCTGCTGCTTTAGTATCATACATATTGTAGAATCACTGAATCACTGCAGAAGGCACATTCTCCCCTCTTTTTTCCTCCTCTACTTTAGTACTTTGCTATGAGTTTTTTCTTGAATTCTACTGTGTTTCTCACCTTCTTTACCAAAGGGCTGGCACTAGGAGATTTCTTTGGGCCCATGGTGGCTTATTTAGCAGTTGCAAGCACAAAAACAGTGAATTATTATGAAATGTGTTGTATGAACCCGTGGGGTGATGGTCACATGCTGGTAAACAACGGCACACTGAGTGTGAATAGTGCAGGAGACTGGCTTTGTGTGCACGCTGACGGGCAGATACGTACCAGAAGGTCGCCGAATCACGAATCCAATCACAAACCATGAAGCTAAATTTTGCTGAAAAAACTTGCCAAAAGTCGGATTTCACGAAAGTTGTGGCCGCCGAATGGCAGGGGTCCACTGTACAACCTTCTGTATTATTCTCACTGAAGCCTGGCTTAAGCAAGATGCAATAGACATCTTCACACTACAAGGATATACAGCAATCCACAACTGCAAACTGTACCAAATTAGGGTTGGTATTGTCATCTATTACTCTAATAAACTGTCATGTTGTAATACCACTTTCTATAGTGATGAATATGGAGAATACATTTTTGCAAATTTTTATTATTTTTATTATTATTGACACATTGGCCATTTCTCACCAAGGCAGGGTGGCCTGAAAAAGAAAGACTTTCATCATCATTCACTCCATCACTGTCTTGCCAGAGGCGTGCTTACACTACAATTAAAAAACTTCAACATTAACACCCCTCTTTCAAAGTGCAGGCATTGTACTTCCCATCTCCAAAACTCTAAGTCTAGCCTGCTGGTTTCCCTGAATCCCTTCATAATTCCAGCAGGCCGGACTTGAGTTCTGGAGATGGAAAGTACAGTGTAAATTTTACTATAAAAAATCTTGAGACCCCTATAACAATTGGTACCATATACTGGATGCCTCATACGAACATCCCAAATTTTAGGGATAGACACTAATAACAAACAATCAAATGAACAAGCACTACCTTCTCCTACCCGGACACTTCAACATTAACCTAGGCCTAACAGATGACCAACCAGTAACTGATTTCATTAACAATATGAATAACACTACTCACACCAACTAGAACAAAACCAACCAGACTAACTGAGACAAGTGCAACCATAATTGGCCATATATGGACAAATATACTAGCTTCCCTTAAATCAGGGATAGTCACAGACATTACTACTGACTACTACCCCACCTTCCTCCTAACAAACATCTGTAAACAACCATTGGAATATAACAAGTTCTCTTTTAGACTCCATGATGAGGCATCAATAAGTAACTTCACAACAGAGCTAAGTATAGTTGACTGGACTACAGAATTTTCCAATGCCAATGGTATTGATGATTGGATAGATATATTTCTTAACAAATTACTTAGACTAACAAACACTGTCCCATTAAAACGAAACATTATGAATAAACAGCTAGGTTGCCCATGGCATACTAAGATCCACTGATAAGAAACATCAATATGAAAAGCAATATAGACAGGGCTTAATAAACAAAGATATGATTAAATATTTTGCATTAGTCCTCAACAAACTAATAAGAAAGGCTAAGCAACTGTGTTATTCTAATAGATGCACTGAAACAAGAGGAGATGTAAAAAAGACCTGGAAGACACTCAGATTCTGGGCATGCACAAACTGAAAAAAACTAGGGATATTTTTTTTTATTTTCAACAAGTCGGCCATCTCCCACCGAGGCAGGGTAACCCAAAAAAGAAAGAAAATCCCCAAAAAGAAAATACTTTCATCATCATTCAACACTTTCACCTCACTCACACATGATCACTGTTTTTGCAGAGGTACTAAGAATACAACAGTTTAGAAGCATATACGTATAAAGATACACAACATATCTCTCCAAACTGCTAATATCCCGAACCCCTCCTTTAGAGTGCAGGCATTGTACTTCCCATTTCCAGGACTCAAGTCTGGCTATATAAAAATAACCAGTTTCCCTGAATCCCTTCACTAAATATTACCCTGCTCACACTCCAACAGCTCGTCATGCCCCATATACCATTTATCTATATTCATTCCTATCTAACACACTCACGCACGCTTGCTGGAAGTCCAAGCCCTTTGCCCACAAAACCTCCTTTACCCCCTCCCTCCAACCTTTTTGAGGATGACCCCTATCCCGCCTTCCTTCCCCTACAGATTTATACGCTCTCCATGTCATTCTACTTTGATCCATTCTCTCTAAATAAACAAACCACCTCAACAACCCCTCTTCAGCCCTCTGACTAATACTTTTATTAACTGTACACCTTCTCCTAATTTCCACACTCCGAATTTTCTGCATAATATTCACACCACACATTGGCCTTAGACGGGACATCTCCACTGCCTCCAACCACCACCTCGCTGCAACATTTACAACCCAAGCTTCACACCCATATAAGAGTGTTGGTACTACTATACTTTCATACATTCCCTTCTTTGCCACCATAGATAACATTTTTTATCTCCACATATACCTCAATGCACCACTCACCTTTTTTCCTTCATCACTTCTATGATTAACCTCATCCTTCATAAATCCATCCGCTGACACATCAACTCCCAAATATCTGAAAACATTTACTTCTTCCATACTCCTCCTTCCCAATTTGATATCCAATTTTTCTTTATCTAAATCATTTGATACCCTCATCACCTTACTCATTTCTATGTTCACTTTCAACTTTATACCTTTACACACACTCCCAAATTCGTCTACTAACCTTTGCAATTTTTCTTTAGAATCTCCCATAAGCACAGTATCATCAGTGAAAAGTAACTGTGTCAATTCCCATTTTGTATTTGATTCCCCATAATTTAATCCCACCCCTCTCCCGAATACCCTAGCATTTACTTCTTTTACAACCCCATCTATAAATATATTAAACAACCATGGTGACATTTCACATCCCTTTCTAAGACCTACTTTTACCAGGAAGTAATCTCTCTCTCTTCTACACACCCTAACCTGAGCCTCACTATCCTCATAAAAACTTTACAGCATTTAGTAACTTACCACCTATTCCATATACTTGCAACATCTGCTACATTGCTCCCCTATCCACTCTTATCATATGCCTTTTGTAAATCCACAAATGCAATAAAATATTCCCTACCATAATCTAAATACTGTTTCTGGGTCTGCACCTTGACAGCAACTTGAAATTTAACTCTCATATCCAAAACATAACAAAAAAAGTATCCAAAACAGTTGGGATCCTCTCAAAGATACATTATTATGTGCCACAATCAGCCTGACTAACACTTTACTTTTCACTCATCTATCCTTACCTCACTTACGCTATTTGTGCTTTGGGATCAACAGCAGCATCCTTCCTAAAGCCAATAGTAACCCAACAAAAAGCTGCAGTTAGAAATATCATGTAATCTAATGTTAGATAACACACCCCCGCAGTCTTCAAAGACCTAAACCTACTCACTGTATAAAATATTCACACCTACTACAATGCAACCTACATGTACAGAATCATAAAGTTTAATATTAATCCTTATCTAAAACACTTTCTTGATACACATAGTTGCAACAGGACCCATAGACATAATAACAGACACAAAAATCTCTATGGCATTCCTCATGCCCAGCTAAATCTCTTCAAAAATTCAATGTATATACATAAAAGGGCCAAAAATCTGGAACTCTCTGCCCAAAATCTCCAGAACCGCTGACTCAACAATCACATTCTAAACTACCGGTAAAACACACCCTATCTTCCTAACTCGCCCCATCATGTGTTGCAGGTGTTGCACAACTTAACATTAAGATCGACAACACTCTAATTGCCAGACATAATGAGGGCAAATTCCTTGGCCTATACCTTGACAACAACCTAAATTTCAGCACCCATATCCAACACATAACAAAGAAAAATATACAAAATGGTGGGGATCCTATCCAAGATACGATACTATGTGCCGCAAACTGCCCTTCTCACACTATACCATTCACTTATATATCCATACCTCACCTATGCTATCTGTGCTTGGAGTTCAACTGCAGCAACACACCTAAAGCCAATAATAACCCAACAAAAAGCCACAGTAAGAATAATCACTAAATCCCATCCCTGGCAACACCCCCCCCCCCCACTCCATAGATCTAAACTTACTCCCTGTTCAGAACATCTACACTTACTGCTGTGCAATCTATATCTACAGGACCTTAAATTCCAATATTAACCTTGACCTAAAATGCTTTCTTGATAGTTGTGACTGGATCCACAGGCATAACACCAGACACAAACATCTCTGTGACATTCCCCGTGTTCGACTAAACCTTTACAAAAATTCAATGTATTTCAGAGGACCTAAAATCTGGAACACCCTACCTGAAAACTCTAGAACTGCAGACAAATTCATCACTTTCAAAACTACAGTTAGAAAACATCTTATCTCCTTGATACACCCCAACAGCTAACTACATGATAACCACCTGGTGGTTCACAATTACACTCACTCACCCACTGACTATAAACCCAGAAATGCTAATCTTAATCTTAAAATAATAAATCCTAACTAGTCATAAGTTTGACTATGATACTCCAATATAGACACTTTGTATTGTGCCAAAACAAAAGCATTCACATTGCTAAGCTCACAAATTATGATGTAGTCACTTAGCCTTAATACCATAATCTGTAAGGATTTAATGTTAAGAATTAATCTAAGTCTGCCCGAAATGTCTAGCCATGCTAGGTGTCCTAGTGGCCCCCTCTGTAACTAGTATTTTATAACATGTAAACCACACAATACCCAAAACCTGTAAACCCCACATTGTAACCCTTATAGAGAATAAACTTGAATTGAATTGAATTTAATTGAATCATTGAACTATATGAAAACCACACATGCTACTTTTAGTATCATGAACACATCCAAAACAAAATAGACTTACTCTAATTATCTGTAATTCTCCCAATTTTATACTTTCACCCAACTGACTGCAAACATAAAATTCCTAATCTTAAGTTAGTCCTAAGTTTACCTGAAATACTCCAACAATATAGAAACTTTCAATTACAGAAACAGCATATCATGCAGAGATAAAACCATTCCCATTACTAAATTATACTAATGGTAATACTCTTATATGTTTTGTACTACCTCACTGTTATCAGTCTTATTAATGTTAAACTTTTTAATTGCCTATTATACTAATATGCAATAATAAATATTAAAATGTACTGCTCCATAACCTGTGTCAATACAGAATAGTCAGTAAGAATTATGATTAGTCTGCCTGAAATGCTTAGGCATGCTAGTGTCTTTTTTTGTAATTAATATCCTATAATATGTAAATCACACACTGTAAGCTTTGCAAGGAAATAAAATTTTTCATTTTCATTCTGATGGTGAAGGAGTTAGCGTTAATAATATTAATAATAATAATAATTTTTATTTTAGCATGATACATGTTTGTACAAAGGAGTATAACAATTGGGTGTACATGCCAAAAGCCCCTTTATATGCCCAACATTTTGGGCAAACTTAAGACTAACTTAAGATTAATAAGGCAGTAATAGCACAAAATTGTACAAATGGTCATTAGGTGAGTTACAGTGAATACAAGAAAATTGAATATTCTATTAATTCATGCTATATGGCTTCGATAAGTTTGGTAGAAAAGAGTTACAGTTTTGATTATTAACCTTAGGTGGACACAATGGAATGATTACAATACTGTATAATAAAGGAATACACATTAGTTGTATAGTACAGGTCCGTCATCACAAATCCAGCAGTCAGACATCCAGTTCCATCAGTTATTCAGCACTAATTTTGGTTAGCATAATTTCTAATTTCCAGGGTGGCCACACCAACCTGCTGGTACTGTTTGGTGGTGCTACTTGCTGCATAAGTAATTCCAATTTCTTTTTCTCCATTTATTGTTATAACCTGCTTACTTTTAGCCCTAGCTATGGTTCCAATAAATGAAAGAAATGCTTCTCATTGTGTAAAGCACATACACAGTGCATTGTCCATAAAAGATAAGGTGGCTTTGAACCACTGTCAGTTACCATGAGCTCAGTCTCGTGTTGCAGGGGAATATACTTTATTATTACCCTAATAAGATAAGATACGATAAAATTGATTTCTTTGTAAAGGTTACAATGCGTAATTACAATTTTGATTTGCTAAGTACAAAGATATCCACTATCATGCCGGGGCATTTTGGGCAGACTGATCCTAATACACAGTAACTAATTAAAACTAGAGAAGATAATAAAAACATAGTAACTGTACTTAAAACTAGACAAGAAGTAGCGGTTAACTGTTTTACAAACTTATTTAAACTTAATATAAATGTGAGGTAGTAAGGTGGAGTAAGGCTCTGTAAAATAAACTTGAAATTGCGAACAAAATCTATATTACAAGTGATGGTTCAGGAGGTAATATTTTATGAATTGGCAGAATTAAAGCTTAGAGGTCACCCAATATCAACACTATGGGTTACTTGCCTATCACAGTTGATCTAATATAACATAATAAACAATATAAATAACATAAAAAAATTTTAAATACTCCAAAATGAATAATATTTGGCATAATACCAAGCAGTTCAACGGAGGTTTGAAGAGGATGTGGGATGCAAGTACCGTACTCCTATCCTTGTCTTGGGGGCTTATATTAGAGAAAACAGAGTATAGCACAGGGCTAACTGTGATATACACTCGTAGTGCACAATAAAACTGAAACAAAAAAGCCATTTTCTCTACATAGATTATCATACATAGCAGCATATGTCTAGAGAACCTAGGATAACCCAAAAAAGTCAGACAAAGGCACTTATTTCTAGTACCTGGCTTGGGCTTGCCATGTATGATTTTTGGTAAATAAGTTTTTTCTCAGTTGTTTGTTGGGTTGTCTTATTGAAACTTGGGCAATGTATGATGGAAAGATGCCTTTTAACATACTCCAAAAATGAAAGAAATCGGACTATAAATAACATAGTTCATTTCTCAGCCATTAGCCGACCCTTAGCGATGTATTTTTGTATGGTTTTTATGGTTGTATTCTCGTTTTTTGGTCTCAGTGGATAGAATGGAAGATATATTACAGAAACAGATATGATTTTGATTGGTTTCATGATGAAAAGTACCTTGAAATTGAGCTCAAACTAGTGGAAATGTACATTTATTTGGCAATGTTCAAAGGTAAACAAATGATGTCACCGTCTAATATGTGTCTGCCTGCCAGTCCAAATTCCAGTACGCAATCACAAATGGACTGACATTATTTATACAATTATTACAATAATGCAGTAGTCTGCATAACAGTAAATCTTCGTTTTTTTGTGTGAATAAAAATTCCAAATGGTAAGCAAGAGGGGCCTGGAGCCGTGACTAATGAAGAGAGAAAATGTTATTTTAGTGTCAGGAATGTCTCCACTGTTTATTCAGGACCCTATTTTGAAATTGGCATCTTTTGAAATTTGTGTGAAATGGGCCAAATTACCAATTCCTGACCACTTTATTGGGTCAGACAAAGTGACTTATTTCCAGTACCTGGCTTAGGCTTGCCATATATGATTTTTGGTGAATATTTTTTCTCAGTTGTTTGTTGGGCTATCTTATTGAAACTTGGGCAATGTATGATGGAAAGTTGCTTCTTAACATACACCAAAAATGAAAAAATCGGATGATAAATAAGGGAGTTCACTTCTCAGTCATTAGCTGCCTCTTAGTGGCATATTTTTGTATGGTATTTATGGTTGTATTCTCGTTTTTTTGGTCTCATTTGATAGAATGGAAGATATATTACAGAAATAGATATGATTTTGATTAGTTTCACAAAAAAAGTACCTTGAAATTGAGCTGAAAGTAGTGGAAATGTTTGATTTTTGATGATGTTCAATGAACTTTCTTGTGTAAGTAAAGTTGGTTAACTTTATTAAGTGTATTCTAACCTGACCACTCTGTAATCTGGTAAACTCAATGATCTGGCACACTATAGGTCCCAGTGATGCCAGATTTGTGATGGTGGACCTATACTGTGTTTAACCCTTTGACTGTTTTGGTCATATACAGTGGAACCTCAAATATCGAACTTAATCGTTCCAGGAGTTAGTTCTAAATTCGAAAAGTCTGAAAATCGAAGCAATATTTCCCAAAAGAAATAATAGAAATAGAATTAATCCGTTCCAGAAACCTAAAAATATTCACAAAAAAATATATTTTATAGAGATTGATAACAGTTTTACATACACACAACAAATACTATAGTGTTCAATTATGTATATAAATATAAAATAACATTTTTACTTACCTTTATTGAAGACTGGTGATGGCATCTGTAAGATAGGGAGGAGGAGAGAGGGAGTTGGGGTTAGTGTTTGGAAGGAGAATCCCCCTCCATGAGGACTTCAAGTAAAGCCCTCTCTGGGGTTACTTCCCTTCTGTCTTTTAATGCCACTTGAGAGTCACTGGACCCTGTCTCACAAAATAACTGTCCACAGTCCTCTGTTTCTGGTGCCTCTTTAACATTTCCTTAAAATGGGACATGGTTCTGTCACTGAACTGGTTCCAGGAGTTTTCTGTACCAGATCGGCATGCAACTTCCTTGCCTTTCCGCAAATAATCGTCTCTAAAACACTATCACCTGCCATCTCTTTATCCTTGATCCACACCAGCAACAACTTTTCAACCTCTTCAACTACTTGTAGTCTTTTTTTGGTTAGCATATTAACACCTTTCACAACATCGGCTTCCTTGATTTGTTCTTTCTTTGCCAGGATAGGACCGATGGTCGACCTGTTTTTCTCATACATCCTGGCAAGCTCAGCAAGTCTCACACCACTCTCATACTTCTGTATTATTTCCTTCACATCTATGGTGTTTCTCACTTTCTTTACCACAGGGGTACCACTAGCAAGTTTCTTTGGGTCCATGGTAGCTTATTTCACAGTCTCACAAACACTAAACACAATGAAATAATCATAAAATGTTTGAATGAGATCACAGGTTAGTGTTCACTCAAACATCAACAAAGCCAGACTGGCTCACAGCGCCTGCGCGGGGATGTGGACAGAGCGGGCTGGCGGACAGGTCCGGTACCCAGTGGTCCGAAAATAGGGGCGCATTCGATAAAAGGGACAAAGTTGGTTAGGAAAAAGGGTTCTATTTGTGAAACATTCGATAAGTGATACGTTCGAAATTTGGGGTTCCACTGTATATACGTCTTACGGGCCACCGTTTTTGACGTATATATACTCATAAATTCTAGCAACTTCAAATCAAGCAGGAGAAAACTGGTAGGCCCACATGCGAGAGAATGGTTCTGTGTGATCAGTGTGCACCATATAAAAAAATCCTGCAGCACGCAGTGCATAATGAGAAAAAAAAACTCCGACCATTTTTTTTAAATTAAAATACCGACTTTGTGGTCTATTTTCGTATAGTATTTATGGTTGTATTCTCATTTTCTTGGTCTTATTTGATAGAATGGAGAACATATTATAGAAATAGAGGTGATTTTGATTGGTTTTACTATGAAAAGAACCTTGAAATGGAGCTCAAAGTAGGGGAAATGTTAGATTTTTGCCAATGTTCAAAAGTAAACAAATGATGTCATTTTCCAATAAATGTCCAAGTAGCCATTCTAATATGCAGTCATGAATGGGTTGACATTATTTATACAATTATTACAATATTGCAGTATGCTGCATAACAGTAAATCTTCTATTTTTTGTTTGAATAAAAATTCATAATAGAAAGCAAGAGTAATATCAGAGGGGCCTGGAGACGTGACTGATGAACAAAGAAAATGTTGTTTTAGAGCCAGGAATGTCTGCATTGTTCATTCTGGAACCTATTTTGAAATTGTCATATTTTTTAATTTTCGTGAAATTGGCCAAATTGCAAATTTCTGACCGCGTTATTAGGTAGTTGAAATCAGTAAATGGGCAGTTTCTTGAACTCAATCAATAGAAAATATGGAGTTCTAAAGAAATAGCCATGAGTTTGGTCGACTGGAACAATGGAATTAGCCGAAAATTGGGCTCAAAGTGGTTGAAATCGCCAATTTGTAAATATTGCCGAGGTTGCTAACTTCACAAGAGCGTAATTCCATCAGTTTTCCATCAAATTTCGTTCTTTTGGTGTCATTACAATCAGGAAAAGATTCTCTTCATTTCATAAGAAATTTCTTTTTTTTTTTTTTTGGAAATTTTGCGACACCAGGAGACACCTCAGGATTTGGGGTTGCGACAGTCTAAGGGTTAACTTTTGCAGTTAAATATTTAACTACAGTAAAAGATTTTATTTTGTATGTTTTTCATTTGTTGGTTGTAATTGTCTAGAGCAGTGGTTCCCAATCTGTGGCTCATGGGTCACATGTGGCCCTTCTAGGAAATGGATACGGCCCTCACATGAAATTGTGCATTAATTTTTATGTAGGTTCCACACTGCATAGTGTCAACAAAACTGTGCAGCCCTCATCACACATTGAACCATTAAATGCAGCAGATGTGTAGGAAGGTTAAGGACCACTGGTCTAGAGGGCTCTCACCACCTCATTGTGTCCTTGTGATTTTTGTTTTGCTTTTACTACTGGCAGTCTCCCGAGGTAGAGTGTTCTAAAAATGGAAATGCATTTACAATCATTCATTCAATAACTGCCTTGTCTGAATCATATGGGCATCACCTTCTGAAATGAAGCATTGCCATCTCTCCTTCAGAGTAATCTTCCAATATTTGTGAAGAAATATTTTCATTTCTCCTGTCTGTATCACATTTTATAATTTATAAGTATGGACATGCAGCAGACACGTGTGAGCATGTTAGATAAAAGTGAATGGAGACGAATGGTTTTGGGGACCTGACGAGCTGTTTAACTCTTTCAGGGTTAGTGCCATACTAGTACGGCTTGCACGCCAAAGTTGGTGCCATACTAGTACGCATAAATTCTGGCGCCTTCAAATCTAGCGAGAGAAACCTGGTAGGCCTACATATGAAAGAATGGGTCTATGTAGTCAGTGTGCACAATATAAAAAAAATCCTGCAGCACACAATGCACAATGAGAAAAAAAACTCTGTGTTTTTGCTTTAAAACAGTGGCTTTGCACTGTATTTTTGTATGCTATTTATGGTTGTATTCTAGTTTTCCTGGTCTCATTTTATAGAATGGAAGACATATTACAGAAATTGAGATGATTTTGATTGTTTTCTCAATGAAAAGTACCTTGAAATTGAGCTCAAAGTAGTAGAAATGTTCAATTTTTGCCAAAGTTCAAAAGTAAACAAATCATGCCACGTGTCCAATACACGTCAACTGGTGAGTCTAATATTCTTCCACAAGTGCGCTGATAATATTTATACCATTTCTACACCAATGCAGTAGTCTGCATAACAGTAAATCTTCTATTTTTTTGTGAGAATAAAAATTCAAAGTGGAAAGCAAAAGAATGTAAGAGGGGCGTGGACATGACTAATGAACAGAGGAAATGCTATTTTAGTGCCAGGAATGTCTTTCTTGTTTATTCTGGACCCTATTCAGAAATTGGCATCTTTTGAAATTTGTGTGAAATTGGCAAAATTGCTAAATTATGACCACTGTATTGGATAGTTGAAATCAGTAAATGGGTTGTTTCTTGTACTCATTCGATAGAAAAAATGCAGTTCTAGCAAAATAGTTATGATTTTTGTTGGCTGGTACATTGGAATTGACTGAAAATAGAGCTCAAAGTGGGCAAAATCACAGATGCGTAAATATAGTTGAGACCGTTAACTTTGGGAGAGGATAATTCCGTAAGTTTTCCATCAAATTTCATACTTTTGGTGTCATTATGATCAGGAAAAGATTCTCTTTCATTTCATAAGAATTTTTTTTTTTTCGAGAAATTTCCGACCCTGAGAACAAGTTTAGGAGAGGGCCTGCCGACCCTGAAAGGGTTAAGTGTGAACAGGGTAATATTTTGTAAAGGGATTCAGGGAAACTGGTTAGCCAGACTTGAGTCCTGGAGGTGGGAAGTACAGTGCCTGCACTTGAAAGGAGGGGTTTGGGATATTGGCTGGCTGTTTGGAGTGACATCTAAACTGTCATGTCTGGGCACCTCTGCAAAGACAGTGAATGATGGTGAACGTGTTTCTTTTTTGGATCACCCTGCTTTGGTGGCAGATGGCTGGCATGTTGAAAAAAAAATATGACCTCTGTTTTCTGTTCATGGTCCCTAGAAATTATTATCTATTTTCTACTATCCTTGTATACTCTTGTAGCTCCCATACATGGATGCACATAGTGGAGAAGCTGGCTTGTAGCCATGATTTGATCCTGGGCAGGAGGAGAAATTTGGCATGTTTCCTTACAAGTGTTGCACCTGTTTGTCTAGCAATATAACCCCCATGCAGCTGCAGCCAGTGGGACATCTGAACAGTAAGGCACATCTGTCTGCTAGGAGAGATGTGGATGCTGAATCTTTGAGTTATGCACATCACTACATTGACCTACAATTACATTATCAGAATTTTTTTTTATGGTTTCAAGACTTAAAAAAAAATTGGGTATTTTTTTTTTTTTTATTACATGCTGTTTCAGGAATGGAACTTCTTTGTTAAGCAAAGGTCATGTGTATCATGAGTGCAAGGGCATTTGATGTTTAGGACCTCCTGTGTTTCTGCATATATGTTTCTGGTCCTGGAAAAATTAGTACAATAGCCACATAGTTGGCTCCATTCTCCCTTGCATTGCCCAATACTGTAAATCTTTTTCTGTAATTCTGTATAATATGTGCATAATTAAGGCAGTGAAACTACACATTACAAACGACTCCCAAGTGTATGAGAATAATAACTGAACTAACACACTTGTTGTTTGTTCCACAGGGCAAGTATATAGAAATTCAATTCTCAAGAGGTGGAGAGCCCCTTGGAGGACGAATATCTAACTTTCTGTTGGAGAAGTCCAGAGTGCATTCCTTAAATGCAGGGGAGAGGAGCTTTCATATATTCTACCAGATATGTGCAGGTGCTACAGCTGATATGAAGAGTAACCTGGGCATTGCATCTCCAGACTTTTATTCATATTTACTCCAGAGTGGCGTTTATAAGGTTGATGGCACTAATGATGCTCATGATTTTCAAGAGACACTGAAAGGTTAGTAATAATTTAATTTATAATTGTGTAATTTGAATTTTATAGTGTGCAGCTTTGATATAAATGGTACAAAGAGTCAAGGTATTGGTCAAATTTGTTGGTGCTCTAGTCAGTGAGAAACTTATAAAATTTGAAATAAAACAAATGAATAAATTATTTTCATTAGGCACTGTATATAAATGGAGACTGAAAGCCTGCCATTGTTTGTTGCTGCACTTATCAGCTGATGTCAGTTTTCTGCCAATGCTGCTGTGTTGCTTTTGTTATTAAATATATTGTTTTTGTTATTAAAAATATTGTATAAAGTTACCTTCAGGTTATGTGTATAAACTGTATATGAAGCACAAATGAATTTCATATTCAGACTTGGGGTCCCCTCCCCAAGCTATCTAATTATATTCTCAAATCCAAAAAATTCTGAAATCCGAGACACTTCCGACCCCGAGCATTTTGGATACTCAGTCTGTATTGCAATGTGTAAGAGTACATACTCTTGTGATTGAGAAAATTGTAGGTGGAGTTCCTTACATGCAGCCGTCTGTTGACTGCTTGTTGCAACATGTGTTGATAAGGAGCAACTAACCACCCAACTTATACTTTCTGTTTTTTGTTTATTGTAATGCTTTATTTTGAAATTATTTGTGTGTTTCTGTATATCACACTGTTCAGTGATATTCAGCATACAAAATATTTTCTTTGTTTTGTTAGCCAGTTGGGTGGTATATAAATACATGTAACTATAAAAAAAAATTGTTAAAAGCTTTCATACAATATAAATATGCAATAAGATCATGGTAAACAGGTGATATCATAGTATGCAGAACAACCATTGTGAAAAGAATAGTGAACTTTCAAGTGCTTTAGTGATTTCTTACATTATCAAGGAACTATATATAAAAACAAAGGATTACCAGAAGGCATATAAAGGGGAGATTACACCTCACAGTCAACATACAACACCTGAACCTTTTATGATGATGCAGTGAGGTGGTTAAGGACCTGTCAGACATAACTTATGTTCTACCCAAGCTTTAAGATTTTAACTTGCCAAATATATCTTAAATTCTTCCCAAATTTTATAAATTATAAATGAGTCTAATTTGTATAATCCTAAACCAATATTCATATTAATTTCAAAGCTATTTTTTATGAAGCTTGATTCTGTTATTGTATTCCTCTCAACCATGGACCTGCTTGATACAACTTTTTCGGCCTTTTCAAAATCATTTGGATTGTTAAAATCTCTTACAAGAAGTTCACTATTCTTTACATGGTGGTTGTTCTGCACAATATAAATGTACTTATATTTCCCACTTATTGTGTGCCACCTTAAATTTTTACTCAGCATAGAATTTTATTTTTCTTAAAACTGTTGCTGTGAAATTACCCTTTTTTTAATTAGTAGTCTTTAAACCTAATTAATGTAATGAATATTTTCTAGCAATGACTGTGATGGGCATAGCAGAAGATACACAGATGGATATTCTCCGCATTGTTGCAGCAATTCTTCACATGAGCAACATTTCGTTCAATGAAGAAAATAATGCATCCTTCATCACTGATCCAGGCTGTGAGTCTCACCTTCATAGTAGTGTACAATGTAATGACATTAAGAGACAGAAGAAACATACATACAGTGAGACCACTTGGGTATTATTAGCTTTAAATTAACCCCTTGACTGTTGAAACCCCAAATCCTGAGGTGTCTCCTGATATCAGAAAATTTTTGAAAAACGAAAATAATTTTTTCTTATGAAATGATAGAGAATCTTTTCCCGATGGTAATGACACCAAAAGAATGAAATTTGATGGAAAACTTACGGAATTACGCTCTTGTGAAGTTAGCAACCTCGGCTACACTTACGAATCGGCGATTTCAACCAATTAGAACCCTATTTTCGGCTAATTCCATTGTCCCAGTCGACCAAACTCATAGCTATTTCTTGAGAACTCCATTTGTTCTATCAATTGAGTACAAGAAACTGCCCATTTACCAATTTTAACTTTCCAATAACGTGGTCAGAAATTTGCAATTTGGCCAATTTCATGCAAATTAAAAAATATGCCAATTTCAAAATAGGGTCCAAAATGAACAGTGCAGACATTCCTGGCTCTAAAATAACATTTTTTTTGTTCATCAGTCATGTCTCCAGGCCCCTCTGATATTACTCTTTGCTTTCTGTTTGGAATTTTTCTTCAAACCAAACAAATAGAAGATTTACTGTTATGCAGACTACTGCAATATTGTAATGATTGTATAAATAATGTCAACCCATTCATGACTGCATATTAGAGTGGCTACTTGGACATTTATTAGACAATGATGTCATTTTTTACTTTTGAACATTGGCAAAAATCAAACATTTCTCCTACTTTGAGCTCCATTTCAAGGTACTTTTCATAATAAAACCAATCAAAATCACCTCTATTTCTATACTATGTTTTCCATAATGAGACCAAGAAAACGAGAATACAACCATTAATACTATACGAAAATACACCACAAAGTCAGTGTTTTAATCCAAAAAAATGTTTGGAGTTTTTTTCTCATTATGCACTGCGTGCTGTAGGATTTTTTTTATATGGTGCACACTCACCACACAGACCCATTTTCTCACATGTAGGCCTACCAGCTTTCTCCTGCTTGATTTGAAGCCGCTAGAATTTTTGAGTATGTATACGTCAAACACGGTGGCTCGTAAGACGTATATATATGACTGAAACAGTCAAAAGGTTAATATTAATCTTAAATTAGCTTTAAGTGATTCCTGATTTGCCCAAAATAAATTGCATAACTAGTAGCATTGTAAAATGCTGTTATTCACTTTGTAATTCATTGAGTTAAGTAATTTTTATAATAACTCTGCAGAGCTTTGGTTGTATGAACTCAAACTATTGATTAATTTTCTGAGAACAATTAGAGGAACTGTATTTATGTAGGTCAGTTTGTAAGAGAGGAAATAGAATTAATTGTAATGCAGATAATTAGTAAAGACTAAGGATTAAGGATTTTACAATGTGTAATTACAGTTTTGATTTGGTAAGTACAAATAGAGCCACTATCATGCTGGGGCATTTCGGGCAGACTAAACCTAATGTTTAACAGACTATTTAATACTAGGCATATATAACATAGTTGGTTCGAATTGAACATCGTTTTTTTTTATATTTAAAGAGAGGTAGTTAATGGTTTAACAGTAATTGAATTTATAATTGAGATGAATTGATTAACAGGTTGCAGTATTATATTTTCGCACATTTTACATAATGAGATTGGAACCATTTTAATACTGAAATAATCTTAAAATATTTAGGAATTTTTGAGTTGGTGGCAATAATATATATAGTGTTTGTATGGTTAATTTTGGAAGATTAGGTAATTTCTAAGCAGGGGTCATAAAAACATATAGTATATTATACACACAAAACAAAGGAAGAGATAAAAGACGCGGTGGCTTCTCACAAAGTGAGATTGCTAATCCCAAGTGAGGTTCAAGGAGTGGTCATTATCCAGAGTGAAGTCATAGTTGCTTAGGTATGAAGGCTTCATGTGGTACTGTAATATGTCATATCCTCATGACCTTTTTTCACCTTTAGTGCTGTATATCATATTGGTTCCAGGTGCAAACTTGTTTACATAAGGTGACCACATATCTGGCAGTTGTGTTACTGCTGTATTTGCCAATATAGGACAACACTCAGTGGAAATTAAGTGTTTATGGATTTTACGTATTGTTGGCTTCCGTAGAATTTTCCAAAGCCAGCTTGACTTACAGACAGGTCTTGGTAAAAAGCTGTTTTTCTGGAAGAATATCTTTTGACTTAAAGCTAAGATTGTACAGGAGGGCTCCATATGTACAGCACCCTCTTTTTGGTGTTCCATGATTTTGTTGGCTTTTAGTCAAGTAATTGTTCATTATGTTCAGTACTTTTGCTGCTTTTTTGCCATTTTCATATAACAGTTGTATAATGGAAGGGCAAATGGTGCTATATTTTAAAGTAAGTATTGTATGTACTGTGTATTTGTTTTACTTTTTTACCTACTTTTTTATGCCTAGCTGTATTAAGCACTTAATATATGATACTGTAAACACGTTATCAGGCATTTTAGATGTAATCGATAATTAAAAACTGCTCTTTTCCACCCACCGGCAATTTTCACTTATCGTACAAGGTCAGGAACTCCTGTACAGTAATCCCTTGTATCTGCAAGAAACAAATGAAAGCTTGTGAATGTCAACTCTCTTGTTCATAGATGGTGTTGAGGCTTCATCATCTTTTTTTTTTTTTAGCTGATAAAAATATCACTGGGTCATGACACTGTTATTCATGGTTTTTAGATCTTCACTAAACTAAGTGTGTTCATGTATCTCTGATATGGTCTTTTTTTTTTTTTTTTGATGGTTTGAGCTACCACAACTATTTTCTTGTATTTTCAGATGTTAATTGGAATAAAAAAGCTCTAAGCTTTAGTTCAGGATTTGGATATGGATAGACTAAATGAAGGCTGCTTCAGAGTGAATGTTCAGTAAAGGTGGAAGAGTATGAAATAAGAGTTTGTTTATGTACATAGATGGAGTGACAGTGTGGAAATGTATTTGGAGTGGCAAAGAGATATAATGCTAGCTACTAATATTCTATGGGCCACTCTGCTGTACTTTGGAACATGAATATATAATACACATGGTTTTGTTTACCTAATTTTTTTTTTTTTTTTATTTTATTCTTTGCTGTTTTTAGCATCATGGTGGAGAGAAAATGATAGCAGTTCTAGCTGCAAGAAGCAGTTCTAATTATTTGTATGCTTTATATAATTAACTCTTAAACAGTCCAAACATATATATATGTTCTCTGACGTAGCACCCCAAACGTATATTTATGTTTCCTTTGTCATTCATTCAACATTGCCACGATAAGCCTGAGTTGCCTAGACATGAGAGAATGGGTGGGCGCACTCACTGTGCACCATATGAAAAAAAATTGGGGACACCTGGGTACCATATGCTCTTTTTTCCTATTAATTTTTTTTTTTTTTTTTTTCAAAAAATTTGGGGAACTACGCGAGAGAACGTATATATACATTTGGACCATTTAAGGGTTAATCGTGAAAGTTTTTAGTGCATTAAGTTAAACTTTTAATATTATTCCTTCTTTCGTTGTGTAGATTTGGAATTCCCAGCATTTCTCCTGGGCATTGATGCTCAAATCTTGGGTCAGAAGCTCATCAGCCGAGTGTTTGACAGTAAATGGGGTGGAAAATCAGAGAGGGTGGACGTGACTCTAAACACAGAGCAGGCACAGTTTACACGAGATGCCTGGACCAAAGGATTATATTCAAGATTATTTGACTATATTGTAGAGGTAGGAAAGTGGATTATGCATTTCTTATTCAGAATCATTTATTACATTTGTAATTTGCCAAATAATTTTAATAAATACAGTAAATGTGCTTTGTTTGCTTAGTAGGTGATATAAAAAGACTACCCATACAACCAATTTTTAATTACTCAGGCAATCAGTAGGTAGGAATTTGTTTTGAAGTCCCCAATTTGTACATCTCTTATTGTATGTTTCAGGTTTCACAAACAATTAACTTGATATGTATGTACAGCTTCTCCTCACTTAGCGACATACTTGTTTACTGACAACTCAGACTTATAACAGGCTCTCTGACCAGTATACTTATCTAAATAATGTATATTAGAGCAGATTTCCTCTATTCTGTTTATTACAATATACAGTACACTACTATATAAACATTTAAAAATATACCAGAAATGTTATAAATGGCACAAAGGTGACATAAAACATTATCAAAGAAGGTTGACATAAACCCACTACCATTATAGTATGCTCCTCACTTAGTGATGAATTCATTTACCAATGTGGTCTTAGGAACGGACCTTTGTTGTTAAGCGAGAAGAGGCTGTATATACATTTGAATGTCCTGGAGGTGGGAAGTACAGTGCCTGCACTGTGAAGTTGGGGTGGAAGTGGGAAGTACAGTGCCTGCACTCTGAAGGAGGGGTGAAGGTGGTAAGTACAGTGCCTTCACTGTGAAAGAGGGGTGGAGGTGGAAAGTACAGTGCCTGCATCTGGTGGAGGGGTGGAAATATTTGCAGTTTGAATGGTCGTCTGAACTTGTAATAACACATTTGCAAACAAATCGAGTGATTTGTTTGAAATTTTGTTATTATGATTTTGTGAGTCATGGCAGCTATGAAAGGACTTGAGCAAGATCACGCTACAACCATGCTGGTGTGGGATTTGTCTGTATCGGCATGCCTCTGGAAAGACAGTGATGGAGTGAATGATGGTGAAAGTGTTTATTTTTTGGGTCACCCTACATTAGTGGGAGAAGGCAAGTGTATTAAAATAAAAAAATATATACAGGAAGGCCCCACTTATACGGCGGGTTAGGTTCCAGGCTACCGCCGTAAAGCGGAAACCGCCGTAAAGTGGAACACCCTGTTTTTCCACTTACAAATGCATACAAACACTAGATAACAAGTTTACACTAACATATATTATGTTAGCAATAGAACCAGGCATCAAAAAACAATAAAAAAGTACAATACACACATAGTGCACTCATTACTTACCTTAAAATATTTATAGTCTTAATCTAGGGTGAGACAAGTAGTATTTATTGTAAGAAATCAAGTGTGGTATGTATTGTAATAGCCAGGCTACCTCACCAGGCCACCCCACCCACACATACTATTCTATGATATTTAAGCATCCCAGAGCGATAAAATGTATATACAGTTCACTCATTACTTACCTTAAAATATTTGTAGTCTTAATGTAGGGTCAGGAGTAAGTAAATGAGATAAAACGAATAAATGAGAGAGAGAAAGAATGAGTACATGAGAGGTAACAGGCGCAGAGTTATGTAAACAAACCAGGCTCCCACATCTTATATTTATGTTTATTTATTCTATTGTGGGGTGTATTTATCATCTTTTTATGTTATGTATCGTGTTTATTATATAATTTTGAAAAAAATATCATGGATGGATTAATGAAAATGTGTATATTACCGTAATATACGACATTTAATGAGACTCGGTGAGTATTGTTATTATGGCGTCACTTGTGGAAGTCGTCTGCTCACATCTCACATTTATGTTTATTTATTCTACTGTGGGGTGTATTTATCTTATTTATATGTTATGCATCGTGTTTATTATATAATTTTGAAAAAAATATCATGGATGGATTAATGAAAATGTGTATATTACCGTAATATACGACATTTAATGAGACTCGGTGAGTATTGTTATTATGGCGTCACTTGTGGAAGTCGTCTGCTCACATCTCACATTTATGTTTATTTATTCTACTGTGGGGTGTATTTATCTTATTTATATGTTATGCATCGTGTTTATTATATAATTTTGAAAAAAATATCATGGATGGATTAATGAAAATGTGTATATTAACGTAATATACGACATTTAAATGACTCGATGTATGTAAGTTTATTTAGGTACAGGTATACATAAGTATAATTATCAGAGTATATATAAAATATGAAATAACTTTTAAAAACATTTGAAATTTTGGAGTTTCCAGACAAAATGGAGAGACTTAGTGCTTACTGAGCTCATGGAGAATGTAAACAAACAGGGTGGGGCACGGTGACCGTATTAGAAAGTCAGGTGGGGGGAGCCGTATAGTGAGTTTTGGTCATAATTTGAAATGTCCGTATTAGCGGAACGCCGTAAAGTGAAACGCCGTAAAGCGGGGCCTTCCTGTACTAGGGTGTTGGGGAAAGGGGTGGGATTAAAATATGCAGAATCTAATACAAAATGAGACTTGTCACAGTTAATTTTTACTGACGACACTGTGCTTTTGGGAGATTCTGAAGAGAAGTTGCAAAGTTTAGTCGATGAGTTTGGGAGGGAGTGTAAAGGAAGAAGGTTGAAAGTAAACATAGGTAAGAGCAAGGAGATGAGGGCAACAAATGAGTTAAATAATGGAAGATTCCATAGCAGATTAGAGGGAGGGAGTATGGAGGAAGTTATTATTTTCAGATATTTGGGAGTGGGCTTGTTGGCAAATGGATATATGAAAGACATGGTGAACCATAGAACTGATGAAGGGAAAAAAGTGGGTGGGTCATTGATGTGTCTGTGGAGACAAAGAATATTATCTATAGAGAGACAGAGAGAAATGTATTAGAGTATAGTGGTACCAAGCATGGGTTATGAATGTTGTAGCAAGGAGGATGCTGGAGGCAGTGGAGATCTTGTGTTTGAGGGCAATGTATGGTGTAAATAATATAGAGAGAATTCTTAGTTTAAAGACTAGGAGGATGAGGAGGTACAGAGGCACCAAAAGTATTATCCAGAAGGCTGAGGAGGGGTTGTTGAGGTGTTTTGGTCATTAAGAGAAGATGGAACAAAATAGGAAGACTTAGAGTGTGTATAAATCTGTAGTGGAGGAAAGGTGGGGTAGGGGTCATACTAGGAAAGGATGGAGGGAGTGGGGTGAAGGAGGTTTTCAAATTTAAATTCAAATTTATTTATTTATTTGCAAGTAGTACATTAAGGGTAGGTATTTACAGTAATGGGTTGCAGTGCAAAGAGAGAACTTCTATTATGCCTAGGCATTATGGGCCGACTTAATTTAATGGCTTACTGACTACTTAACACTAAAGAAATTTATCATAGTTGCACAATAGTTCTATTAATTATAAGTTAATCTAATTTATATAAACCAAAGGATATATTCTTGTGACAATGGACACTAGGTTCAAAAGTAATTATTGAAATTATATATATATTTTTTTTTTAACAAGTCGGCCATCTCCCACCGAGGCAGGGTGACCCAAAAAGAAAGAAAATCCCCAAAAAGAAAATACTTTCATCATCATTCACCACTTTCACCTCACACACATAATCACTGTTTTTGCAGAGGTGCTCAGAACACAACAGTTTAGAAGCATATACGTATAAAGATACACAACATATCCCTCCAAACTGCTAATATTCCAAACCCCTCCTTTAGAGTGCAGGCATTGTACTTCCCATTTCCAGGACTCAAGTCTGGCTATTAATAATAACCGGTTTCCCTGAATCCCTTCACTAAATATTACCCTGCTCACACTCCAACAGATCGTCAGGTCCCAAATACCATTTGTCTCCATTCACTCCTATCAAACACACTCATGCATGCCTGCTGGAAGTCCAAGCCCCTCGCCCACAAAACCTCCCTTACCCCTTCCTTCCAATCTTTTCGAGGACGACCCCTACCAAACCTTCCTTCCCTTACAGATTTATACGCTCTCTATGTCATTCTACTCTAAATGACCAAACCACCTCAACAACCCCTCTTCAGCCCTCTGACTAATACTTTTATTAACTCCACACCTCCTAATTTCCATACTCTGATATTTTCTGCATAATATTTACACCACACATTGCCCTTAGACAGGACATCTCCACTGCCTCCAACCGCCTCCTCGCTGCTGCATTCACAACCCAAGCTTCACACCCATATAAGAATGTTGGTACTACTATACTTTCGTACATTCCCTTCTTTGCCTCCATAGATAACGTTTTTTGTCTCCACATATACCTCAATGCACCACTCACCTTTTTTACCTCATCAATTCTATGATTAACCTCATCCTTCATAAATCCATCCGCCGACACGTCAACTCCCAAGTATCTGAAAACATTCACTTCTTCCTTACTCCTCCTCCCCAATTTAATATCCAATTTTTCTTTATCTAAATCATTTGATACCCTTATCACCTTGTTGAGTTAGGCATAAGAATTAACAACTGGGCGTCTACACTGCAAACTGAATTGTTTGCAATCCTAATGGCGCTAAAGCTAACCTATGACACTGAGCTTGACTCTATCATCATTACTGATTCTATGTCATCACTGAAGGCTCTTGACTCATATAATGACTCCAACAACATGCTCATTGGGGAAGCCAGGTATAGATACTCAAAAATTAGGGACAAAGGAATTAATGTACAATTGCTATGGATCTCATCACACATTGGATTACTCCTTCATGATAAAGTTGATATGTTAGCCAAGAAGAGTATCGAGAAGGAGAATGTAGAATATAACTTTGGTATAACTGTGTCTAGCATTAGGAATAATATTAGGAGAGAAGTAAATAATGAAAATGATTGTTATAGGAATGCAGTTAGAAGCCTGAGTAGATCTATAACCCACTATGATAACATGAACGTAGATAAGTATGTTTATGGAGCAACTTGCAATGTGAACAGACTGACTGATGTTGTAGTGGCCAGGCTTAGGCTTGGTTACAAGTACTTCTGGCAGTTTGGGAGACACACAGATGATGATCAAACTAAATGTAAATTATGTGATCAGGCATATGGTCACTCTCTTGAACACTATGTGCTTAATTGTCCACTTATTGAGGAATACAGAGACAGACAGTATAATAACCTATGTGACATGTCAAGATATCTTATTAATGAAAATAAGATACCAGATATACTAAGCAAATTTCCTAAATTTGCTTGTAACAGATAAGTGAACTATAGATATGTAGATATAAATCCATATGTATTCCTGTTAACCCTTTGGGGCCTAGTTCCTAGGCCTTTTGTGTATCCATATGCTCTCGCGCTACCGTCCACAGAATGGATAGGGGGTGCACAATAAACTAGCCACTTCGGTGGCAAAATCTAATCCTCATCACCTTACTCTTTTCAATGTTCACTTTCAACTTTCTACCTTTACGCACACTCCCAAACTCATCCACTAACCTTTGCAATTTTTCTTTAGAATCTCCCATAAGCACAGTATCATCAGCAAAAAGCAACTGTGCCAATTCCCATTTTGTATTTAATTCCCCATAATTTAATCCCACCCCTCTCCCGAACACCCTAGCATTTACTTCTTTTACAACCCCATCTATAAATATATTAAACAACCATGGTGACATTACACATCCCTGTCTAAGACCTACTTTTACTGGGAAGTAGTCTCCCTTTCTTCTACACACCCTAACCTGAGCCTCACTATCCTCATAAAAACTCTTTACAGCATTTAGTAACTTACCACCTATTCCATATACTTGCAACATCTGCCACATCGCTCCCCTATCCACTCTATCATACGTCTTTTCTAAATCCATAAATGCAATAAAAACTTCCCTACCTTTATCTAAATACTGTTCACATATATGCTTCAATGTAAACACTTGATCTACACATCCCCTACCCACTCTAAAACCTCCTTGCTCATCTGCAATTCTACATTCTGTCTTACCTTTAATTCTCTCAATTATAACTCTACCATACACTTTTCCTGGTATACTCAGTAAACTTATTCCTCTATAATTTTTACAATCTCTTTTGTCCCCCTTCCCTTTATATAAAGGGACTATACATGCTCTCTGCCAATCCCTAGGTACCTTCTCCTCTTTCAAACATTCATTAAACAAAAATACCAACCACTCCAACACTGTATCCCCCCCTGCTTTTAACATTTCTGTCATGATCCCATCAGTTCCAGCTGCTTTACCCCCTTTCATTCTACATAATGCCTCACGCACCTCCCCCACACTCACATCCTGTTCTTCTTCACTCCTTAAAGATGGTATACCTCCCTGGCCAGTGCATGAAATTACCGCTTCCCTTTCTTTATCGACATTTAAAAGTTCCTTAAAATATTCTCGCCATCTACCCAAAACCTCCATCTCCCCATCTACTAACTCCCCTACTCTGTTTTTAACTGACAAATCCATTCGTTCTCTAGGTTTTGTTAACTTGTTTAACTCACTTCAAAATTTTTTCTTATTTTTCATTAAAATTCCTTGACAGTGCCTCTCCCACTCTATCATCTGCTCTCCTTTTGCACTCTCTTCACCTTTCTTTTACTCTCCATATACTATACTCTTCTTACAACACTTCTGCTTTGTAAACACCTTTCTTTTACTCTCCATATACTATACTCTTCTTACAACACTTCTGCTTTGTAAAAACCTCTCATACGCTTGCTTTTTCTCTTTTATCACACCCTTTACTTCATCATTCCACCAATTATTCCTCTTTCCTCCTGCACCCACCCTCCTATAACCACAAACTTCTGCCCCACATTCTAATACTGCATTTTTAAACCTATTCCAACCCTCTACAACCCCCCCACTACTCATACTTGCACCAGCCCACCTTTCTGCCAATAGTTGCTTGTATCTCACCTGAACTTCCTCCTCCCTTAGTTTATACACTTTCACCTCCCTTTTGCTTGTTGTTGCCATTTTCCTCTTTTCCCATCTACCTCTTACTCTAACTGTAGCTACAACTAAATAATGATCCGATATATCAGTTGCCCCTCTATAAACGTGTACATCCTGGAGCCTACCCATCAATCTTTTATCCACCCTTACATAATCTAACAAACTACTTTCATTATGTGCTATATCATACCTTGTATATTTATTTATCCTCTTCTTCATAAAATATGTATTACTTATTACCAAGCCTCTTTCTACACATAGCTCAATTAAAGGCTCCCCATTTTCATTTACCCCTGGCACCCTAAATTTACCTACTACTCCCTCCACAACACTTTTGCCCACTTTAGCATTGAAATCCCCAACCACCATTACTCTCACACTTGGTTCAAAACTCCCCACGCATTCACTCAACATTTCCCAAAATCTCTCTCCTCTACACTTCTCTCTTCTCCAGGTGCATATACGCTTACTATAACCCACTTTTCACATCCAACCTTTATTTTACTCCACATAATCCTTGAATTCATACATATATATTCCCTCTTTTCCTGCCATAACTTATCCTTCAACATTATTGCTACTCCTTCTTTAGCTCTAACTCTATTTGAAACCCCTGACCTAATCCCATTTATTCCTCTCCACTGAAACTCTCCCATCCCCTTCAGCTTTGTTTCACTTAATGCCAGGAAATCTAGCTTCTTCTCATTCATAACATCCACAATCATCTCTTTCTTATCATTTGCACAACAACCATGCACATTCAGACTTCCCACTTTGACAATTTTCTTCTTCTTATTCTTTTTAGTAATTATTACAATAAAAGGGGTTACTAGCCCATTGTTCCAGGCATTTTAGTTGACTTTTACAACACACATGGCTTATGGAGGAAAGATTCTTATTCCACTTCCCCATGGATATAAAAGGAAAAGTAATAAGACCAAGAACTATTAAGATAAAATCAAAGAAAACTCAGATGAGTGTGTATAAATAAACATGTACATGTATGTGTAGTGTGACCTAAGTGTAAGTAGAAGTAGCAAGACGCACCTGTAATCTTGCATGTTTATGAGACAGACAAAAGACACCAATCCTACCATCATGAAAAACAATTACAGGCTTTCATTTCACACTCACTTGGCAGGACGGTAGTACCCCCCTGGGTGGTTACTGTCTGCCAACCTATTATGGGAATATAATCTGTAGTGGAGGTAAAGTGGAGTAGGGGTCATACTAGGAAAGGATGGAGGGAGTGGGGTGAAGGAGGTTTTCAAATTTAAATTCAGGTTTATTTATTTCTTTGCAAGTAGTACATTGAGGTTATGTATTTACAATAATGGGTTGCAGTGCAAAGAGAGAACTTCTATTATGCCTAGGCATTATGGGCCGACTTAATTTAATGGCTTACTGACTACAGTGGACCCCCGCATAACGATCACCTCCGAATGCGACCAATTATGTAAGTGTATTTATGTAAGTGCGTTTGTACGTGTATGTTTGGGGGTCTGAAATGGACTAATCTACTTCACAATATTCCTTATGGGAATAAATTCGGTCAGTAGTGGCACCTGAACGTACTTCTGGAGTGAAAAAATATCGTTAACCGGGGGTCCACTGTACTTAACACTAAAGAAATTTATCATAGTTGCACAATAGTTCTATTAATTATAAGTTAATCTAATTTATATAAACCAAAGAATATATTCCTGTGACAATGGACACTAGGTTCAAAAGTAATTATTGAAATTATATTATGGGAATATAACATTGATTTACTAAAAGTAGTTTACAGTATGAGAATGCTACAATTTGGTTTAGGGCAATACTGTTTTGGGTAGGTATTTATACTACTTCTAGGTAGTAGGTGGTTAGACAGCGAAATCCGCCCAGGGATTGGAGATTACCGTCCTGCCAAGAGTTAAACGTAAAGCCTGTAATTGTTTTACATGGATGGTAGGATTGCTGGTGTCCTTTTTTTCTGCTCAGTTAACATGCAGATTTCGGTATGATTGCTACTTCTACTTAAACTTTAGGCACATTCTACATGTACAAGCTATATATGTATGTATATATAACATCCCTGGTTCTTCTTCTTTTTTCTAGTCTTGTTGTTATGTTGAGTTTATTTTCCTTCTTATCTCCATGTGGGAATGATAAGTGGAACAGATTTCTTCATCGTAATCTCTATGCTGGTGTAAGAGGCGACTAAAATGCCAGGAGCACAGGCAGTACCCTTCTTTCCTATAATTATAAATTTAAAGAGAAACTTTCGTTTTTCTTATTGGGCACCCTGCCTTGTGGATAACGGCCGAGTTTGTTGAAGAAAAAAAAAAAAAAAAAAAAAAAAAATTTATACATAGCTTAGTATTAGTCAATGTATGAACTTGGTCGTTCTATCTTGAAATTTTAAGATTTATGTGATTGGGAGATTATTGGTAAGTTAAATATTGAGTATGGATACTTAGGTGATTAAGTGCTTTTGAGAAGATCTAATTGATTTTCAGACCAGGTTCTTTAGTATTTTCTGTAATGAATTCAATATTTGGGCCCTTTATGTGCCTAGAGTTTTTACACAGTGTAATATGGACACGAGGTACATCAAAAAGAGATCTATGTCTTGTGTTATGGTCGTGTGTCCTGTTAATGTTGGTGAGGAGAAGTTTGAGTGGAGGGTTTATGTTTGTATGTATTGTTCTATATATGTAGTTGGCACATGAATAAGGATGGATGTTCTTTATGGTGAGCAGATTTAGATTTTTGAATATTGGTGGAGTATGCTGTTTGGAGTGGGAATTTGTTATCATTCTGACTGCAGCCTTTTGCTATGTTATTAGTGGTCTTAGGTGATTTAATGTTGTTGATCCACATGCACAAATTCCATATGTGAGATAAGGGTAGATGAGTGAATGATACAGTGCAAGGAGAGCTGGTTGTGGAACATAGTACCATAGCTTTGATAGTATGCCTACTGTCTTAGAGATTTTCTTGGAAATTTGTTGTATATGTGTCTGGAATTTGAGGCTACTGTCAAGGTGGATTCCTAGGAATTTTCCCTCTGCGAGTCTTGTGACGGGTGATCTGTTTAGCGTTATGTTAAGTGGAACATTTGCAGCTCTGTTTCCAAATTGAATGAGATAGGTTTTGTCAGTATTCAAGGTAAGTTTATTAGTCATCATCCAGGCAGATATTTTCTGCAATTTGGAATTGATAGTGTTGGCGAGTATGACTGGGTTTGGGTGAGAGAAGACGTATGTAGTGTCATCTGCAAATAATATGGGTTTGAGTAGCTGTGATGCATTCGGTAGCTAATTGATGTAGATGAGAAAGAGGAGTGGTCCAAGGACACTTCCTGGTGGGACTCCTTCTGTGATTGGTTGAGTGGAAGAGTTTGCACCATTTGTGTACACACATTGGCTTCTGTTACTAAGGTATGACTTTAGGTAGTTGAGGGAGTGGCCTCTTATACCATAGTGTGTTAATTTTGTGTGCAGCAATTTATGGTTGACTGTATCAAAAGCTTAACGTAAATCAATGAAAATTCCCAGCGGGACTTCTTTCTTCTCGAGAGCAGTATATATTATTTCTATCATGTGTATGATAACATCATTTGTGTTTTTATTATTCCTGAATCCAAACTGACAGGGGTTTAGCATGTTGTGCGAGACGAGGTAGGAATAGATCCGTCTATGAATTAATTTTTCAAAGATTTTAGAGAGCAGTGGTGTAAGTTAGATATGTATTGGTCTATAGTTATTCAGGTCAGCTTGGTCACCTACTTTGTGGATCGGGGTGACCCTCACTATTTTGAGAATTCCTGGGAAGGTAGAAGATTCAATGGATTTGTTAAAGTGTGTTGCAATAATTGGTGACAATACATGAGAAGCTTTTTTGTACATAAAAGTTAGCAAGTTGTTTATGTCTCCTGCCTTGTTTTTATAGGTGTTGATGATGAGCGAGACTTCTGTTGGGTTGGTAGGAGCTAGGAATAGTGTATTTGGGTAGGTGCCCATGATGTAGTCTGATGGACGGGTGTTTGAGCTTGGGATTTTGCTCGCTAGGTTCTTTCCTATGGTGGAGAAGAAAACATTGAGTCTGCTGCCAGCAGTTGGGTCTAAGAAAGATGAGGTGAATCATAGAATTGATGAGGGGAAAATGGTGAGCAGTGCACTTAGGAGTCTGTGGAGACAAAGAACTTTGTCCTTTGAAGCAAAGAAGGGATTGTATGAGAGTATAGTTTTACCAACGCTCTTATATGGGTGTGAAGCATGGGTGATGAATGTTGCAGCGAGGAGAAGGCTGGAGGCAGTGGAGATGTCATGTCTGAGGGCAGTGTGTGGTGTGAATATAATGCAGAGAATTCATAGTTTGGAAGTTAGGAGGAGGTGCGGGATTACCAAAACTGTTGTCCAGAGGGCTGAGGAAGGGTTGTTGAGGTGGTTCAGACATGTAGAGAGAATGGAGCGAAACAGAACGACTTCAAGAGTGTATCAGTCTGTAGTGGAAGGAAGGCGGGGTAGGGGTCGGCCTAGGAAAGGTTGGAGGGAGGGGGTAAAGGAGGTTTTGTGTGCGAGGAGCTTGGACTTCCAGCAGGCATGCATGAGTGTGTTTGATAGGAGTGAATGGAGACAAATGGTTTTTAATACTTGATGTGCTGTTGGAGTGTGAGCAAAGTAACATTTATGAAGGGATTCAGGGAAACCGGCAGGCCAGACTTGAGTCCTGGAGATGGGAAGTACAGTAAAGCACCCTTCTGGCAAGACAGTGATGGAGTGAATGATGGTGAAAGTTTTTCTTTTTCGGGCCACCCTGCCTTGGTGGGAATCGGCAAGTGTGTTAATAATAATAAAAAAAAAAACGTCCTTATGACTCATCTGAGTTTTCAACTTCCAATTGTGTCCCCTTCTTCCTGTGTCTCATCTCCGAAACATTCTGGGCCTGTTGTCCACCTTATCACTTAGTCTCAGTATTTTATACATCATTATCATGTCCCCCCTGTCCCTCTATTCTCTGGTGTCATCAGGTTGAGTATCCTTAGCCTCTCCTCGTAAGACATACTCCTTAGCTCCAGAACTAGTCTTGTTGCAAATTTCTGCACAATCTCCAATTTCTTGATATGTTTGACTAGGTGTGGTTCCATACCGGAGCTGTGTACTCCAATGTGGGCCTGACGTACACGGTGTACATTGACATGAAAGACTCCTTACTTAGATGTTGAATCACTATTCTTAGGTTTGCCAGGCCTCCATATGCTACTAAGGTTATTTGATTGATGTGCACCTCAGGAGATGTGCTTGGTATAATGCTGACCACAAGATCCTTTTCCTTAAGTGAGGTTTGCAGCCTTTTACCCCCTAGCCCAGAGGTTGGTGAACTTTTTTTGGGTATTGCCCCCAAAAAATTTGTGTACAGTGACTTGAAAGTCCACAGAATCTGGAAGACAAGAAACATTCAAATTCAAAACAGTTTATTGAATCCATCTGTATGGAAAATACAATTATGCAAGCTGAAAAGTATGTATCATGCACACACGCACACACGTGCACACACATACGCTCTTTGTCTCTGAGAGTGTGTGTGAGAGACAGTGAGTGAGAAATATTACTCATGGTTACCCTTACACTACTTGAAAAGTAATTAATGTTAAGTATGCATATTCATCAGTTTTTTAATTACCTTTTTACTTCCATTTGCCACAGGTAACATGTTTACAAAAAATTCCTTATTATTCCAGACTGTAAATAAAGCCATGGTTACTGATGCCAATTTGATAAGTATTGGTATTCTTGACATCTATGGATTTGAAATATTTACCAAGAATGGATTTGAACAATTCTGCATCAACTATGTTAATGAGAAATTACAGCAAATTTTTATTGAGCTTACCATGAAGAGTGAACAAGAAGAATATAAAACTGAGGTAAGACCAACACAGTGGAGTAGACATAAATTGCATGAAAAGAAAAAAATGAAGCACAGGTGCATTACTAGGCTTATGTAACAGTAAGCCTAGTAATAAAGATTTAAAAAAAAGGCCTTAAAATAATGAAAAAAAAAATTCCTTGAAACTTAACCCTTAGTAAATATAAACATTTCCCATGGTTTCTTTCTTTTTGTTTTTATTACAAAAAATGCTATTTCTAATAAGCATAGAGATCTCCAGTGAATACTAGAAAGGACTGCCCTTCTAGCATCCAGCCTGTTACTGGGTTTTTGTAACAAGTAGTCAGTAATAGTGCTTCAGGATTACAACTGGTAGGCTACTAACTAAAGAAATTAAAATTTAATAAATTTATTAATAAAAAGGTTGTCTAGGCATATATTATGAAAGTAAATTATTGTAATCAACATAATCAAAATAATCACTTCTCTCGTGTACAGTAGTATTGTGCTGAAGGCACATATCACATCTTTATGGCTTAAGTACCGCCTGGTACATTGTTAGCATTTAATAACATAATACAAATATATATAAGTAAGTTTGTGTGTATGTATGTAAGTGCTCTAAGTAGTTCGTTATGTTGCAAGACTCAACTAGACTTTACCAGTGACTGACTAAAAGTCCTCACATAAACTAACTTCTTGACCATCCTGTTAATCAGAACAGCTTACTTGAACAATAAAACGACTGATAAGCCGAACAGCAATATAGCAAGCAGCACCGACACAGAATCAGGAACAAGGAGATAATATAACAACACTAAGTAGGGACCATCTGCAGATCCTCCACAAGTCACAAAACTCCTCTACTACTGAATCTAAGTTCAGCATAAGAAAATCCCCGACTGTGACAGTACACATATACCAGTACAAATTAGGTCAGAAGTTACAGCTCAGGACCTGAGTTTCACAGAGTGTCTATGCGACACACAACCTCAGTACAACGTCGAAAATCACTAAGTCTAGACTATGTTCTGTGAACAGAGTTACACAGAACCAACAACAAGAGAGCAACAGAGACTATCTTCCAACAAGAGCCCACAAGGAAGAGGAGTGTGGGACGCCTTGTTAGGAGAACGTCCAACCGACAAGAGCTTGAGAAACCCATACAGACTACTCCAGGCGAGGTGTGATCATCCCCCCTCATCACTGAATAATATATAAATGTTACATCCTACCTAATAATACAACTAAGTCAAATAATAATATAAAGCAATATATTTACAATTTAGCTAATATCACAAATATAAGCAATATAAAATTATATGAACAGGTGATATACATTATATACATTGTGACTCATTCAGGGGTCACAATAGTTTTGCCTCCAAAAATAGTCAGAAAAAGATAGGTGAATTAGACTCTGTAATATTAGCTTCATGTTATTAGTAGTACCTTTTAGATGCATGTGTAGTAGCTGTTGACTGTGAGGGAAAAAACTAACTCAAATTCTTTCTTATATTTTAAATGGAAACTAATTTACAACACTGAGTGTGAAAGCTTTCATGTTAAAGAGATGAGATTATAATATATACTTGCAGGGTATCCACTGGTCACCAATAACGTACTTTGACAACAAAATAGTTTGTGATCTTATAGAGAGCAAACGACCACCCGGCATCATGTGTATCCTAGACGACACTTGTGCAACCATGAGTGCCAAGTCTGAAGGTGCTGATGAAGATTTTCATCGCAAAATGGAATCACAGGTAAAATTGATGCGTCTCTTAACCCTTTCAGGGTCCAGAGGCCAAATGTCAGAGTAACAGCCAGGGTCTAAGAATTTTCCAAAAAAATTATTGTTATTTTTTCTTATGAAATAGAAGAGAATCTTTATCTGAATATAATAAAGCAAAAAGTATGAAATTTGATGGAAAATTGATGAAATTATGCTCATGCCAATTTTAATGTGTCAGCAATATTTACGCATTGGCGATTTTGCCAACTTTGACTCCTATTTTAGGCCAATTACATTATTCCGGTCGACCAAATTCTTAGCTATTTTGCTAGTAGTACTTCTGTTTTATCAGTTGAGCACAAATTGCCCAGTCAAAGTGATAGGAAATTGGTAGTTTGGCCAATTTAACACAAGGTTCAAAATATTCCAATTTCAAAATAGGATCCAGAATAAACAATGCAGGCATTCCTGGCACTAAACTAACATTTCTTCTGTTCATCAGTTATGTTTTAAGGATTTACAAATGAATTCCATTTTGATTTTTTATTCACATAATGAATTTTTATTCACACCAATGTTGTAATAATAATAATTATATAAATAATATCAGCACACTCATGAACATATGTCAGACCCACCAGCTGACGCGTATTAGACTTGTGACAACATTTGTTTACTCTTGAACATCGGCAAAAATTTAACATTTCCGCTACTTTGAGCTCAGTTTCAAGCCATTTTCTGTATTAAAACCAATCAAAATCATCTCTATTTCTGTAATATATATTCCATTCTATCAAATGAGACCAAGAATTCACGAATACAACTGTAAAAAGCATGTGAAAAACACCAGAAAGTAGCTGTTTTAATCCAAAATTATGGTCACAGTTTTTTCTCATGCACTGTGTGCTGCAGGATTTGTTTTAGTGGTGCCCACTTACCACATAGATGTGTTCTTTTATATCTAGGCCCAAATTTATCACTCACAGGTTATCTGAGTGAGCTGATCTCATGGCGTAGATCTACGGTTTGAACCTTGGCTTCAAAGCCGTAGATCTACAGGATGGACCCTGAAAGGGTTAATTTTCTTTTCTCCATATATTTAAATAATATGAGAGTTTGTATAATGTAATACATACTGTGAATAAAGACTTAAAAGATATACAAAGACAATATGGACAGTTAATTCCTGTTGGGGCTACAGTTTGCTCAGGGTAGAACTAAAGTTATACAGAGTATACTTCTTACATGTATGCGTGCATGCACTTGTGCACATGCATGCACATGCGCGAGTTCACGTGCACATACACTCAAGTGTGCATCCACACACATGCATTCAAGCGTATGCACACACTCATGTGCGTATGCACACATGCACTCATGTTTGCATGTGTACATACATGCACACACAAACACACACACACACACATTCTGTTTTTTAACACACTGGCTGTCTTTCACGAAGGTAGGGTGACCTAAACATACTCCACCTCTTTTCAAGAGTCTTAACTTGCTAAATACACAAAACATCTACACTTATTATTGTGCCTACTACATACACAGAACACTATACTCTAATGTAAACTCTCCTCTCAAACTCCTCCTTAATAACTATAACAGAACACACAACCATAATACGAGACACAGATCACTCTTTGATATCCCCCCATGTTCATCTCTCCCTATGCAAAAATGCTATGCACGTAAAAGGCCTGAAGATCTGGAATTCATTGCCAGAACAAACTAAAGGACTGCTGTCTGCAAATCAGTTTAAGGCCCTAATAAGAAATCACCTCATCACCCCAAAACTAACCAGACAAACCGTACCTAATCACTACCAGTTTTTCAAAAGCTACTCATATTGTGCTAATGAATGCTCAACCACTCACTACTTCGAAATTAGGATGTCTGTTTTTTTTTCATTGTTTTAAATAGTAGTAGATTGTAATACAGTACATCATAATGTAAATTGTTCCATTGTAATAGCAAATTTCATTGTTTTAAATAGTACTAAACTATAATACATCATTTTGTAAATTGTTCTAAATTGTTACATTGTAATTCTGTAATCTGTAATACTGTAATATTTAGTTCTCCTGTACTTACTGTAACTCATCTAATGACCATATGACTTATGTATATTGCCTTACTATTCTTAAGTTAATCTTTAAGTTTGCCCAAAATCCTTACCATACAAAGGGGCTTTTGGCATGTACATCCAAGTATTATATTCCTCTTAATCTTAATCATTCACTCTATTACTGTCATACCAGAGGCATGCTGATTCTACAATTCAGATGCCCTTCCAAACTGCAAATATTCCCATCCCTCCTTCAGAGTGCAGGCACTCTGTTTCCCACCTACCGGACTCAAGTCCGGCTAACTGGTTTTCCTGAATTCCTTCGCAAAATGTTACCTTCCTCGCACTCCAACAGCTCGTCAAGTCCCAGATACCATATGCTTCCACTCCTATCTAATGCACAAAACCTCCTTTACCCCCTCCCTCCAATCTTTCCTTGGGCAACCCCTATCCTGCCTTCCATCCATTACAGATTTATACACCCTCCAAGTCATCTTTTTTGTTTCATTTTTAAATGTCCAAACCATCTTAATACAGTGGAACCTCAAAAATCGAACTTTCTTCGGTCCAGAAGGCTGTTTGAGTGCCACTACCGAACGAATTTATTCCCATCAGGAATAATGTAAATTAGATTAGTCCATTTTAGACCCTCAAAAATACACTTATAAAAGCACTTACAAAAATACACTTACATAATTGGTTGAGTTGGGAGCAGTTCGATTTTTGAGGTTCCACTGTAACTCCTCATCAGCCCTCTGGATAATATTTTTAGCAACCCCACACCTAATCTCCAAACTAGGAATTCTCTGCATAATATTTACACCATTGCCTCCAGTCACCTCCTCGCTGCAGCATTCACAACCCATGCTTCACACCCATATAAAAATGTTGGTACAGGTCCACATCCCTTTATCGAAAACCCTTGGGGTCAGTATTGTTTTGAATTTTTGAATTTCAGAATGATTCTCAATGTCGCCACTTGGCGGCAATATGGACAATAGCATTGTGATGACTGACGCTCCACACACTACGAAAAAACTTCGGTTTTCAGAACTTTTCGAATTTCAGAATTTCGGATAAAGGAATGTGGACCTGTACCACTATACACTCATATGTTTCCCTTTTCGCCTCCATGGGTAACATTCTTTGTTTCCACAAATGTCTCAATGCACCACCCACTTTTTTCCCCTCGTCAGTTATATGGTTCACCTCGTTCTTCATAGACCCATCCACTGACAGGTCCATTCCCAGATATCTGGGCACATTCACTTCCTCCATATTTCCTCATGATATCCAATCTTCCTTTTCCTAAATTGTTTATTACCCTCTTCACCTTGTTTTTTTCCTGTGTTCACTTTTAATTGCCTTCTTCTAAATACCCTCCCAACTTCATCCACTAATGTTTGTAACTTCTCTTCAAACTCCTCTAAAAGCACAGTGTCATTAGCAAAAAGCAACTGTGACAGCTCCTTTTCTTTTTTACCATATTCTGCATATTTTAATCCTACACCTCTCTTCAACACCCTAGCATTCACTTCTTTTACAACCCCATCTATAAATATGTTAATGTTTTGACTGTCAAGACTCTGACCTAAAGTCCCTCATCTGTGTCGAAATATTTAAAAAAAAGTATTTTTCTTCAAAATGTAAGAATTTTTTGTGAGTTTTAAAGAAATTTTTTTTTTACAATCATACTTACCAAGAATATTAGAAGGATGTGAAGTTGGACTAAAGTGAACTGCTTAATGGCAACATCGTGACTGCTGCTCACTCGGTAAATTAATTTTTGTAAAGTAAAAGACACAAGTGCAATCTATGTGATTTTATTGTAGGCAATGTTTTGCTCTCCAGAGCTTTGTCAAGCCGTTACAAACATACATGACAGAGAGGGTATTTTATAGGCTTAGAGTGAGGTTAATGTTAGTGGTATTAGTAGTAGTTGTGATTTAAATTGTAGTGTGATTAATATGGCAAAACATTAATCTCGACATAGATAAGGTATTAGAAGTTTACTTGGGTAGCATAAAATAATAGTTAGACAAATATTTCTATTGGAGGTTGATTAGAGAGGCTATTTCATGTTTCATCATCTTAATGTCTTGTGTAGCATTACCAGGAGAGACTATGTGATGGCAGGATTTACTGTTTCCAGGAGGATTCTTGCTAAGACTTCAGAGATGGTGAAGCTGCCTTTGTTTTGTTTAATTGTATTAGACACAGCAATTAGTGATGATTCAAGGCACTTGTGTCTGTGGAAATTAGTTTCTTTGATCACTAATTGGGTGTCCCTGAATTTCATGAGATGAGTGGTGGAATTTCAGTGTTGTATGCAGGCGTTGTTCAAGTTATTATTCCTACATGCATAAATGTGTTCATTGAGGCAGGTGTCGAGGTTTCTTGTTGTTTCACCTACATAAATCTTGTCGCAACCTCCATAGGGTATAGTGTAAACCCTTGCATTGACTGGTTCATGGTGCTTGGATTTTGTCCTGGCTAGATCCTTTATTGAAGTGCTGGAAGTGATGGCTACTCTAGTGTTTGCATGTGAAAGTACTTTAGAAACGTTCAATGCAACCTGGCTGTTGGGAAGAATTATAACTTAGTTAGGAGTGGTGTTGGTGCATGAAGAATTAATGATCTGAAGAGCTCTTTTCTTGCATTCTTTGATGAAAAAGGAAGGAAAATGTAAACCAGTGAAGGTTTGGTGAATGTATGTACATTCCTTGTCAAGAAACTCAGGACTACAAATTCGGTATGCTCTTAGGAAAAATCTGATGATGATGCCTCTTTTGGTCTTAGTATCTTGACTGGAATAGAAGTGTGTGAGATCATTATTATTTGTAGGTTTCCTGTAAACTTGAAATCTTAGGTTGTTATCTACTTTGTGAATGATGACATCTAGAAAAGGTAGCTTGTCATTGGATTCTTCTTCTAGGGCAAACTGGATTGCCGGTTCAACTGCGTTGAGCCTTGCCTGAAGATTCTGTACATCAAAACATATGGGAGTTATTATGAGGACGTCATCCACTTAACATAGCCAAGTGATGCTTGAGGGGATGATGTTGGAGAAGTGTTCAGCCTCTAGGTGTTCCATGTACAAGTTGGCTAAGACGGCACTGATGGGGGACCCCATTTCCATGCCGTAGGTTTGCTTGTAGAGCCTGTTATTAAAAGAAAAGCAGTTGAAATTAACACAGTTCAATCAGGTCAACAAAATCTCTGGGAAGTAGAGGAAGATTAAGGTCCTGATTGACTTTACGTCGTAGAACCTCGATGGTTTGTGTGGTAGTACTTTAGTGAAGAGGGAAGTCACGTCCAAACTGCTTAGTTTCTTGTTACGGATGGATAGGTTTTGGATGCGGTTGAGAAGGTTGCCTGAATGCTTAAGATGAGTGGGGCTGATAGTCCCCAGAAGGCAGGAAAGATGTTTGGCAAGAACTCCGGCTAGTTTGTGTGGTGCACTGCCTATACCTGACGTGACTGGTCTGAGAGGAATATTATGTTTATGGATCTTGGGTAAATCATACATATATGCTGGTTTAGGATTGCTGGGTAACAAGTACAGAAGTTTCTTCCCTTCTCTAGTGCATTTGAGTATTTGTCTGGTTTTGTGTAGAAAATCTTTAGTGAGTGTCTCCCACTGTTGTGTGCTCATGGGTTCGTATGTAGACTGGTCATTCAAAAGATCCATCATTTTGAATCATCACTAATCACTGTTTATAATACAATTAAACAAAACAAAGGCAGCTTCATCATCTCTGAAGTCCTAGCAAGAATCCTCCTGAAAACAGTAAACCCTGCCATCACATTGTCTCTCCCACTAATACTACACAAACACATTACAGAGAATGAACATTGAAGCAGGCCTTCTCTATCCAGCCTCCAATAGAAATATTTGTCTAACCTATTTTTATGTTACCCAAGTAATAGCTTTTATATCCTTTTACTCATGTGCAAGTTAATTGTTCTACCATATTGTATTACTACTACTACAACTTATATCACTACTACTACTACTACTACTATCACTAGTATGGCACCTCACTCTGAGCCTATATATACCCTCTGTGTCCATGTATTGTTTGTAACGGCTTGACAAAGCTCCTGGAGAGCGAAACGTTGCCACAATAAAATGTCACATTAGTTGCACTTGTGTCCTTTTACTTTACATATTGTCGATAATTCTACTAACATATATACAATATTATTATTGCTTTTATTCTACTTTTTTCTTTTATTTTTTAATATTTTATTTTTTCAAGCAACTTTTGTGGCCTGTGAGAAAAATATAGTACATAATGTATGTATATCCACTCGTTTGCAAAACAATAACCGCACAAACATTGTTATTATTATAATGTATACAAAACATGTTTACACAAACCAACAATAAAAAAAAGTTGTTTATTACTATTTCTTCTTTTCTTTCAACAAACCGGCCATATCCCACCAAGGCAGGGTGGCCCAAAAAGAAAAACAAAAGTTTCTCTTTTTAAATTTATTAATTTGTACAGGAGAAGGGGTTACTAGCCCCTTGTTCCTGGCATTTTAGTCGCCTCTTACAACACGCATGGCTTACGGAAGAAGAATTCTGTTCCACTTCCCCATGGAGGTAAGAGGAAATAAACAAGAACAAGAACTAGTAAGAAAATAGTAGAAAACCCAGAGGGGTGTGTATATATATGCTTGTATATGTATGTGTAGTGTGACCCAAGTGTAAGTAGAAGTAGCAAGACATACCTGAAACCTTGCATGTTTATGAGACAGAAAAATGGACACCAGCAATCCTACCATCATGTAAAACAATTACAGGCTTTTGTTGTACACTCACTTGGCAAGACGGTAGTACCTCCCTGGGTGGTTGCTGTCTACCAACCTACTACCTAGGAGGGGTGTATATATACACCTACCATCCGACTTATGACCGAGTTCGGTTCCGAGAAACCGGTCATAAGTCGAAATGGTCGTAAGCCGAACTTTACTACTGAATATCAACAAAATATTTTTGTAATGGCTTTATTTTATTGTTTTGTTTTGGTATTTCATGTTTTACTTTACTTTTTATGTTGTTAGTACTGTATTTTATACTGTAAGGTTTAGGATAAACAATGTGTACAACACAAATAGTTGTTTATTTCCCAGAAATTTGGCATAAAAAACACGGTCGTAAGTTGAGTGGTCGTAAGTCGAGCAGGTTGTAAGTCGGATGGTAGGTGTATATATATACACCTACCATCCGACTTACGACCTGCTCGACATACGTCCACTTGACTTACGACCGTGCATCTGGCAGCTGGGCTGGGCCGGCTGATGCACACCACTGTACAATATATGACAATACTCGCGGCGGCAATACGTCATGCAGGCAGCATCAGTTTGAGTAACCCAGTCCTATCAGCAGCATCATACTGTATTAACTGTACTAACTGGACAGTAAATTTCACCATGGCCCCTAAGATGAAGTCTGAATCTTGTACTGGAGATTGTGGCAAGAAAGGCTCTTACTCTTGAACTCTCTATTTGTTTTCACTGTTGCACATAAACCTGTCTGTATCTGTCTGCCTATATATCTGTGTATCTCTGTGTGTCTGTTTATCTGTCTGTCTACCTGTGTGTCTGTCTGTCTGTCTACCTGTGTGTCTGTCTACCTGAGTGTCTGTCTGTCTACCTGTGTCTGCTTGTCTGTCTCAGAGCCACTCATTAAGAGTGTAATTGGTCTTGAAGATGCCATATTAATAATGATAATAACACAATAATAATCATTGAGGTGCATTAAATGTGTATAAAATGTTGATATAGACATTTTGCTTAATCCATCTATGATTTCTTTTTCAAAATTATATAATAAGCATGCTACATAACATATAAACATATAAATTAACAAATATGAGATGTTTTTCTGGTCGGCTTGACAGAGTGAACAGAAACCATTCATGTCCGGGCTGGAAACAACAACAACAACAACAACATTTGTTTACATAGCTCGCCAACCTTCTACACACTCATTCGTTTATTCATTTAATCTTGTTTACTTGCCTCTCACTCTACATTAAGAGTACAGATATTTTAAGGTAAGTAATGAGTGGACACAATTATTATATTATAGTTTAATAATAATAATAATATTAATATTAGTGCATATGTATTATTGTAATAATAATAACAATAATTATTAATCTTTCTTTCAACACACCGACCGTATCCCACCGAGGCGGGGTGGCCCAAAAGGAAAAACGAAAGTTTCTCCTTTCAAATTTAGTAATATATACAGGAGAAGGGGTTACTAGCCCCTTGCTTCCGGCATTTTAGTCGCCTCTTACAACACGCATGGCTTACGGAGGAAGAATTCTGTTCCACTTCCCCATGGAGATAAGAGGAAATAAACAAGAACAAGAACTAGAAAAAAAATAGAAGAAAACCCAGAGGGGTATGTATATATATGCTTGTACATGTATGTGTAGTGTGACCTAAGTGTAAGTAGAAGTAGCAAGACGTACCTGAAATCTTGCATGTTTATGAGACAGAAAAAAGGACACCAGCAATCCTACCATCATGTAAAACAATTACAGGCTTTCGTTTCACACTCACTTGGCAGGACGGTAGTACCTCCCTGGGCGGTTGCTGTCTACCAACCTACTACCTTAATAATTATTAATATTATTATTCATTTAGGGCACTGGAGCACAGATCCACTGTATAGCACTTTGTCTGGAATATTTGGGTTATCCTAGGTAATTTATACTATGTATGATAACTTTACTTATGTGTACCTGTGAGAGAGAGAGAGAGAGAGAGAGACAGCCACATTCAGTCAGCCAATCACTCACCCGGCCACCCACCCAGCCAGCTACGTATTACACATGTTCCAGAGTTGTTTCTCTTTACTTAGGGTATAGGTTATACTGCATTCTGGCAGGATGACACTACCAGTGGTATTCTCCCATTCACTGTGTCGACAATACATGAAGATAATAGTAACATATGATACTGTATGCGATGTAAAATTTACAATACAGTTCACTACCATGTATACATTATATACAGTAAATAAATAATTAAAATATAACAGTAGAAGTAAATTATGGTAAAAAGAATGAAATAATGATTGTACATTACATTACAGTACTATGTAGGTAGTTTATATAGGAAAAGTTTGACATTATGCCCTACCCAGTATGTCGGCAATTTTCAAAGGTTCGACTTACGTCCATTTTGACTTACGACCGGTTGGTCGGAACCAAGCTTGGTCGTAAGTCGGATGGTAGGTGTATATATATATATGCTTGTACATGTATGTGTAGTGTGACCTAAGTGTAAGTAGAAGTAGCAAGACGTACCTGAAATCTTGCATTTTCATGAGACAGAAAAAAGGACACCAGCAATCCTACCATCATGTAAAACAATTACAGGCTTTTGTTTTACACTCACTTGGCAGGATGGTAGTACCTCCCTGGGCAGCTGCTGTCTACCAACCTACTACGTATTTTTTTTTTTTTCAACAAACCGGCCATATCCCACCAAGGCAGGGTGGCTCAAAAAGAAAAACGAAAGTTTCTCTTTTTAAATTTAGTAATTTATACAGGAGAAGGGGTTACTAGCCCCTTGCTCCCGGCATTTTAGTCACCTCTTACAACACGCATGGCTTATGGAGGAAGAATTCTGTTCCACTTCCCTATGGAGATAAGAGGAAATAAACAAGAAGAAGAACTAGAAAGAAAATAGAAGAGAACCCAGAGGGGTGTGTATATATATGCTTGTACATGTATGTGTAGTGTGACCTAAGTGTAAGTAGAAGTAGCAAGATGTATCTGAAATCTTGCACGTTTATGAGACAGAAAAAAGGACACCAGCAATCCTACCATCATGTAAAACAATTACAGGCTTTTGTTTTGCACTCACTTGGCAGGATGGTAGTACCTCCCTGGGTGGTTGCTGTCTACCAACCTACTACCTATATGTTCTATAATATATATTTTTTTTTTTTTTTCAACAAGTTGGCCGTCTCCCACCGAGGCAGGGTGACCCAAAAAAGAAAGAAAATCCCCAAAAAGAAAATACTTATAAATAATAAAACAACTTTCCACCACACTCACAAAATTATCCTGTTTTGCAGAGGTGCTCAGATACAACAGTTTTAGAAGCTATATGTATAAAGATACACAACATATCCCTCAAACTGCCATATCTATAATATAATATAATACACATATAGAGTCACCTGGCCCACATTCCTAGAACTCTACAGCTTCTGGAAGGTTGTGTGTAGGTGGCCTCATTTGTCATGGAAGTCCTTGATAGAGTTGCGTTGGCTGGTGTCACAAGATCTGCATACCCACCCTTACCCAAACACTGTCTTCCCCAAGAAGCATGGTGCTTCCTCACACCCCACATGGAAATAAGTCACTTTATTTTTTGGGTTTCCTAGTTATGTTGTCTGGGTAACCTTCCTACCTACCTACCTCTCCTTCTTCCTTCCTTCCTTCCTTCCTTCCTTCCTTCCTTCCTTCTACCTCCTCTCCTCCCTCCCTCCCTCCTCCTCCCTCCCTCCCTCCCTCCCTCCATCCTCCCTCCCTCCCTCCTCCCTCCCTCCCTCCCTCCCTCCCTCCCCTCCTCCCTCCCTCCCTCCCTCCCTCCCTCCCCTCTCTCCCCCTCCCTCCCCTCCCCTCCCCTGCCTCTCCCTTCCCCCCTCCTCTCCCCTCCCCTCCCCTTCCCTTCCCCTTCCCTCCTCTCCTTCCTTCCTTCCTTCCTTCCTTCCTTCCTTCCTTCCTTCCTTCCCTCCTTCCTTCCTTCCTTCCTTCCTTCAAGTTTCCTGGGCATTGCTTTCAGTCACAAACTGCTCAAAACCATGAAATTCATCTTCACTGACACCTCCATCTGTGTTAGATCTATCACTTGGGAAGAGAAGAGTCCCAGATTCACCGGGGAGTCAGATATTTCTTTCCACTAGGCATGCTGAACTAGGACTACTAAAATGGTGTTCCCACAGTGCACCACTGGCTCCCCAATTTTTTTTTATACCGCACACACTGACCATGTAGACCCATTCTCTTACATGTAGGCCTACCAGCTTTTTCCTGCTAGATCTGAAGCCACTAGAATTTTGGCGTATTAATACATCACCAACACTGGCTCGTATGACGTATCTATACGGCACCAACAGTGAAAGGGTTAAGCAACAATGATGACATCACACATTCCTGTTTAAGGCCTACTTTTACTGGAAAATCCTTCTGGATAAGCTAAATTATATTCTCTACAAAGTTAATCACTCTTTTCATTACTCTTAATATCTAGTCTAGCAGAAATTTTTTGGACCCAACAATTCCGAACGATCGAGATTCAGTGGCATTTTGTATCTCTTCAAACATTTGTTTTTGCCATTAATATTTAACATATTTTTTGCAGGTTGGATTGAACCCTCATTATCAGAAATTCAGCAATGGCTTTATCATCAAGCATTATGCTGGCAATGTCTCATACCACATTGAAAATTTCTGTGAGAAAAACCGGGACGTTCTCTTCGCTGACATCATAGAGGTGCTGTAAATGGAATTTGTGATTTATTGTAATAGTTTCCAGTGTTGGATAAGCTTGTAAGATATACTGGGTTTTTCAATACCAACACAAGAGGTCAAGATGAAATGAAGAGTAAACTTAAATGTGTCAGATAGTCTAAAACAAAAATAAATGGCTGCAAGCTTTATGAAAAACAAGTCAGAAAAAATTAAAATAATTTTTTAGGTATAATGACAGTATTGACTGTTTAACTTATAAATATATTGAATGATAGTGAAAGTGAACAATATACCTTAATAATGCTCTTCAGACATGGTAGAACTGAATAAAAAATTTATTAGCAAAATACAGTAATAGACTGGTGGTTGCCCATGACAGCATTATCATTACCAAGTTACTTTGGTAATGATAATTTTGGTTAGTTTCTTCACTTGACCTTTGTAATGATAGTGTTGACTTAGTGTTTTTGGTTTAATAATTAAGATTTATCTTTCTTCTTTTTCTTACATTTTCCTTTTACTTTATACATAATTTTGAATATGGGTTGTGTGTGGTGTTTAAAACTAGAAATTGATATAGTTTTGATGTATGTCATTTCTGCAGTGATTGGCTTTATTTATTTATGAAGAAGAGCCGAATACTAGCACAAGTAGGGAAATATGTCTTTATTCACTCTCATCAGCATTCAGTGTTCTTTGGAAAAAGAATCTAGGTGAAATCAGAGAGGCCTTAACTTACACAGAACTTTGTGCACAAGAGAGGCTGTAGAGTGTTGGCCAAATAATACAGACCAGTAGCACTAACATCACACATCATAAAAGTCTTTGAAAGACTGATGAAATGCCAAGTTTCAAAATTTGTGGTACAGTGTGACCTGCACAACCTGAACAAAATTGAATTTGGAGCAAGATCATGCTTGTTGCAACTACTAAACTATTACAACAAAATTATGGAGATGTTGAAAGAAAACCAACATGCAGATGTGGTCTGGAGTTTACCTGGATGGTCTACACAGATTTCATGAAGGAATTTGACAAATGTAATCATATAGTGGTAGCAAATAAAAGGAGGTAAGTATATTGGGAAATGTAGGCAAATAGATATTAAATTTTCTGACTAAGAGTATGGGTAAATAAAGCAATATCTAGCCTTAGCAAAATAAAAAGCTCAGTACCCCAAGGCACAGTCCTGGTTCCTTGACTTTTTCATCCTCTTAGCAGGGATACATGAAAACACCAACTAAAACTTCATATCATCATTTGCAGATGAAACAAGAGTAATGATAAAAGTTTCTGCAGTAAGAGGGTACAAGAAAAAGTCTTCGATGTGTAATAGAAAATAAAGTAATACTCATTGGGGACAGACTAACTAGTTAGATATGGAAGGAACTAATAACTCTAAAGGGGCACCGTGTATAAAATGCAGAGCTACCTAAGTTTAATACCCGAGTTTAATAATGTCAGTTGACTTACCTTTTATTGAACACAATAAGGCAAATGTTGTGACAACCAGAAAATGAAGAGGTGGATAGTGAGAACTTTCAAAACAAGAGAAATGGTGTCACTATTCAAAACACTTTCAGAGAATTGCTCGTTTACGGCTTCGTTGAAGACATGAGAGTATCAGAGCTGGAACAAACAGATCATTTACCATATGCATAGAGGCAATAAAATATTCAAACTATTCTTCTTCTTATGACCAGAGCTTTGGTAAGATGGGTAAGGAAGAAGGATGGGTAAGGGTAGAAATATTGGAAAAGGGTGGGAGGGGGGAGAGAGGTAGGATATAAAAGGTAAGTGGCCCAACCACTTTGGTGTAATTTAAAATGTGTATGTGAAATAATAAGATATTCTTAAAGGGGTATAATACTAACCCATCAGAGTCACATAGATATAACAGATATATAAGTACATGACTCTGAATTGGCAGTACAGTGGACCCCCGGTTAACGATATTTTTTCACTCCAGAAGTATGTTCAGGTGCCAGTACTGACCGAATTTGTTCCCATAAGGAATATTGTGAAGTAGATTAGTCCATTTCAGACCCCCAAACATACACGTACAAACGCACTTACATAAATACACTTACATAATTGGTCATATTCGGAGGTGATCGTTATGCGGGGGTCCACTGTAATTATACAAGTTGCAATTGCATTTTTTTTTTTTTTTGCGATTGCACAACGGATATTTAAGCGACAATGAAGACAATAATTTCCTGGCCAGTTTATAAAGAATTACTTAACAATGGCTTCTTACAGGTGGTGTCCCACCATCGTAAATTTAGCATAATTTTTACAGTAGAATGTTATATAAGATGTCTCCCTAATTGGGGGCGATGATTTTCTCAGTAAACATAGAAGGGTTCTGGTGTTACCCAATCATCTTCATCAGGAAGGTTGCTCAATATCATTGGTCGATGGTAATCATCTTTATGGATAAAACAATGGACCCTCTGTGGGAGTCATTCTTTGAGTCCTGTGAGGAGGAGTATTGATGATATAATCCGTGGTATTTACAACTTGTAGAGGATGTTCTCTATCTGGCATGTAGAGTTCTTGCATTGCATAGAGTTGTTTCTTTTCCAGGGTGTCAAGGCGTACATTTAAGGCAGTAATATCTTGTTGTACGTGTAAATCTGCCATTTTAACTCTGTCTCTCCTCCTGGTACCCGTAATGAAGCGAAGAGCTCTATTCTGGACCCGTTGCAACCATAGCTTGTTGGTCTTTGTTGTTAATGTCATTGGGACACATGGATATTCGAGTATAAGTCTTATTATCATTTTATATAGATGTTTTTTGACATGTGGAGGGGCTTGATTGAATCAAAAGAGACTGCTAAGACCGGCTTTGTCTATGTTGATCTTTTTAGTTACATGAGATGTTAAGTGGAGCAGCTTGTCTATTTCATATCCCAAGATCTTGTTAGGGTTTCTAATGGCTACAGGTGTACCTCTGATGGAGATACCTCCTTTATCTTCGATGGTTGATGCAAAACATCCTGTTGTGCTAACAAGGACTTTGTCAGGATTAGTCGTAATTCTCCACTTCTTTTCCCAATTAGATGTTCGACGAAGTTCAATATTAATTTTTTCTATGACTCTCTCATACTTGTATTTTCCTGTTACCAGAGTTGATGAGATGACATGGGTAACATCATCTGCAAACTCTGTTATAATTGTATCATTAAACTCTGGTTGAGGAAGGTCTTTCACATAAATGTTGAAGAGAATTGGACTAAGACAAGAGCCTTGTGGGACACCCGCTGTTGGTGTAAAAGGCTCTGTCGACCTGCCATGAAAGGTGGGAATGATTTTTCTTTTGAGTTAAGAAATTATATATTAATCTGAGAAAAGTCCAGTTATGGTCTGGTAGGTCAATGAGTTTGTATATAAGACCATCATGCCATAAGCTATCAAAAGCTTTATGAACATCTCTGGTGACAATTAGGGCAAGATTGCCCTGATGTTTTAGACTTGCTACAGTATCGAAAATAATATTTATTGCATGATGGGTACCTCTATGTGTTCTAAAGCCAAATTTTTTTCAGTAAAAAGGTGATTAAATTCCATATAGTAGTTCAGTCTGTTTGACATGATCTTCTCAAGAACTTTTCCAGTGACTTCAAGTAAAGATATAGGTCTATAGTTCCCTGGTTGGTGGATGTCTTTATTGGGCTTAGCAAGAAAGATCATCCTAGCAGTCTTAAAAACCACTGGAAAATGTCCTGAGGCCAAGATGGTATTAAAGATATTAACCAAAGACTGTTTACAATTTCTGGGTAGGAACTTTATTTGCTTCATTGTTATTCCAGAGAGACCAGGGGCTCTATTTCGCATTCTTCCAATAACCTGACTCATCTCAAGTAATGTAATAGGTCTAGTAAGCGGGTGGGTGTCTTCAAGAGTTGATGTATCAATGGAAGGTAGTGGTTGTAGATCATCTAAGTTCTCATCTCTCCATTCATTTACCAACTGATAGTGATTATTGTTAAATCGACGACTGTTATTGTGGGAGAGAATTTCCTCCTATACATCACCCATCAAATTAGCCTTGTCCTGTGGATCATCAAGTTTAATCTCAACATCTTCATCATCCTCATCAGTGAAGGTATGAATTAGGTAGTTAGGGGCCTTGTGCTTTGCCCCTAACAGTTGTCGGATCTTACTCCAAAATTTTGCTGGCTCACGTTTATACTGATTAGCTTGGAGAACTAGCAATTTCCATAAATCACATTTGTGATGACTAATCATGTTAATTAATTCTTGCCTCAATCTGTGCAATGTAACTACTGGTGGTTGTCGCATTTGAAGATGCCTTTGACATTCTGCTTGATAATTTCTTAAAGCATCTCTAATTTCCCTAGTAGGTTTATATTGTTGATAGATCTTTGTGGAAGCTAATTGGCAAGTTGCATTAGTAGCTTCAATTATTCGATTGTGAAGGGACCTGATTGCGTCATGAATTGTAGTGGAAGGTAGATATTCCAACGACACAATTTCATCTTTACCCAGAAATTCCCTGAAGGGGTCAAATCCTAGGGTGTTAAGATTGGGTTTAGGAGTTACAGGTATTCTAAATGGAGAAGTTTGTAGTTGTATTATAACAGGGATATGGTCAGATCCTCTGTTTCCACCAGGAGAGATATGACAATGAAAGAGGTCACAGTCTCTGTTTGTCAGGACTATATCTGGTGTCCCTGGATGAGGTCCAATATACGATTTAAAGAATGGGCCTTGAAATGACAAGTTTCTGGCTGTCATGATATTAAATAGTTGTTTTCCTTTTAAGTCACCCAGTGGAATACCAGCTTCGCAGTTAAAGAGGGCAGGGTGATGAGCATTAAAATCTCCCGCTAGAATTGTTGGAATATTTCTGCTTAATATCCTATGTTGAGGAATTGGCTCTATATATTGTTGTCTCGGGGGAAAATATCCAGTTCCTATCACTAGTTAGCCATGAGACATTGTCATTTCTGTTGCAAGAATGTTATCTTCATCAATATGAATATTTTTAAATGTATAGCCTAATTTAACCCTTTCAGGGTCTGTCCCATAGATCTACGGCTTTACGTTCAGGGTCCAAACCATAGATCTACGCCAAAATTCTAGCGGCGCCAAATTTAGCACGAGAAGGCTGGTAGGCCTACATCTGAGAGAATGGGTCTGGGTGGTCAGTGTGCACACCATAGAAAAAATATGGACGCCCACATGGCATTGTGGGAACACTGGCAAAGTAGCTTTGTTCATAGTGCCTGGCGGCAAGGAAGCTCTCACTCCCCACTCGCTCTCGGGGCGAATTCTGACTCTCCTCTTCACAACTTACAGTTCTAAGACTGATGGAAGGGGAGCTGAAGACGAATTCTATGGTTTTGAACCATATGGTACCATTGTGCCATATGGTACAATGGTACCATATGGTACAATGGTGCCATGTCATACAATGGTATCATATGGTACAATGGTATCATATGGTACCATATGGTACAATGTACCATATAGTACATTGTGCCATATGGTACATTATACCATATGGTACAGGGTACAGGGACCCTAATGGAAATAAGTCTGTCTGACTTTTTTGGGTTATCCTAGGTACTCCAAACATATGCTGCTAAGTATGATATTCTATGTAACTTTATTTGTGTACAACTAAATAAACTTGCTTATGATGCCACATGCACTTAAGTTTATTCAGGTGCACAGAAATACAATTACGTAGATTATCATACATAGCAGCATACGTATAAAATCCTAGAATAGCCCAAAAAATTCAGGGTGACTTATTTCAATAGTTATCCCTGTATCTGTACCATATGGTGTCCTGTACTGTATGGTACCCTGTACCATATGGTACCCTGTGCCATATGGTACCCTGTGCCATATGGTAACCCTGTGCCATATGGTAACCCTGTACCATATGGTTCCCTGCACCATATGTTATCCTGTACTGCATGGTACCCTATACCATATAGTACAATGTACCATATGATACCCTGTAACATATGATACCGTGTACCATATGGTCAATAGGTGTTGGTGGCATGAGACACCAGCCAAGACTGAGTGAGTGGTGACACATGCTAGCTACTGACTCCGCAGTTTCCCAGAAAAAGTGCTTTGTCATCCACCTCAAGGAACACGTCAGGTTCCTGTACACTTGTAAATATATAATAGAACATTACTAATATACAATATTTTTGCATATTTTTGTTGTAAACAACTATTGTAAACAAAATAATAATGAAAATATTAGTGTTTATTGTGTTGAATACAACAGTACCATATGGTACAATGAACGATATGGTATCATTGTACTGTATGGTACAATGTACCATATGGTACCATTGCATCATATGGTACCATATGGTAACATTACACCATATGGTACCATAAGGTACCATTGCACGATATGGTACCATTGCACCATATGGTACCATTGTATCATATGGTAACATTGTACCAAATGGTGCCATTGTACCATATGGCACCATTGTATCATATGGTGCCATTGTATCATATGGTACCATTGTATCATATGTACATGGTACATGGATAAATTGTCATTTTTGTGGAAATTGGTGCCACGCCCCTTGTGCAGATATCCAAGAACTAGCTACAAGCAGTATTAAAACAGGGAAGTGTTTTTGGGTATGCCCAAATGAGGAAAATCTGTGGACTAAAATCACAAGGGTATTAAAAGAGGATAACATCAAAGCTGCTTTCATAGACAACCTGGAAGCTTTCTACAGCAGATGGGAACATAAAAAGTCTGGGCTGAATGGTACTGCCCTTGATACTGGCCATGTAGTCAGAAATTGTAAGGCTGGAGGTGATGTCCTGATAGTCAGTAAATGTGGGGCTGATAGTGCTGTCCTGGGAGACAGTAATGGTGAAGCTGGAGGTGCTGTCCTGGGAGACAGTAATGGTGAAGCTGGAGGTGCCGTCCTGGGAGACAGTAATGGTGAAGCTGGAGATTTTGTCCAGGTAGTCGGGAATTATACGCAGGAAGGAATACATATAAATGACCTCATAGGGGACAGGAGCCGTAGTGGGGAAACAAGTGTAGTCAAAGTTAAGATAAAACCAATATTGCAAACTAGAAATACCACAGGAAATAGCAAACAAGAGGATTCCACTAGCTATAGTGAGGATATATTACCAAAAACAACTGGTGGGAGCTCCATTGTTGGTGCTAGAGAGGATAGGAATAAGACAGGGAAACATGCACCAACAGGGAATACAGTCACAGAAACCCAAGGCAAACGGAAACCAAGCCTGTGCACATACTATGCACTTGGTATCTGCAGACATGGGAAATCTGGAAAAACAGATGGGACGTGCAACTATGACCACCCTAGAAAATGCCTTGCCCATATGACAACAGGAAAATGCAAACTCCCTTCCTGTAAGCTTTTTCACCCTGAAATGTGTACCTCTTCAGTACAGGAAAGTGTGCTATAACTTAAATTGCCAGGCACACCATCTAAAGGGTACAAAAAGATACAAAACATCCAGGCCATGGGAAAACCTGGGTAGCCACAGCCACTCAAGAGGGAGAGGTTTTTTAGTGCCAGGAAGGAAAAAAAACTGGCAGGAAATGGCAGAAATCGTACACCAAATCCAATCATTCCTGGAGTGGAACCACAGTCGGTGGCCTCCACTCCAAACCAACAGATACAGATACTAATGCCGGAAAAAAAATCCCCCCCCAGTACCAACAATACCTCCAGTCCGATGACATTCTTCTTTGCAAATATACAGGGTCTAAAGCCAGCAACAAACAACAAAATACCTTTCATCCGTGGACTGCTTGCAGAGGCAAAGGCAATGTTCGCGGCTTTCACTGAGACCCACATAAAGGATCACTTGGACAATGAAATATGGATCCCAGGTTGCAACCTATACAGATGTGACAGAGTGAACAGGCAAAAGGGGGGGGGTTGGCCTGTACATTGCAGAGTCACTTGTTTGCACAGAACTGCAAAATGCATCAAATGATGTAGTGGAAGTTTTAGCTGTAAAGGTCGAGAACCAAAACCTAGTCATTGTGGTAGTCTACAAGCCTCCGGATGCAACATCCCAGCAATTCCAGGAACAGCTGTTAAAAATTGACCACTGTCTGAAAAATCTTCCAGCTCCTGCACCCAACATCTTGCTCCTGGGGGATTTCAACTTAAGGCACCTAAAATGGAGGAATATAGCAAATAATATTGTTGCAGTAATAACACCAGGAGGCAGCTCTGATGAAAACTCACACTCACACGAGCTTTTAAATCTCTGCACAAAATTCAATTTAAACCAGCAAATAATAGAGCCTACTAGACTGGAGAATACACTAGACCTCATCTTCACTAACAATGATGATCTGATAAGAAATGTCACCATATCAAAAACAATATACTCAGATCACAACATAATTGAGGTTCAGACGTGTATGCGTGGAGCCCCAGACCGACATAATGAGACTAGTCACGAGGGAGCATTCACCAAATTCAACTTCAGTAACAAAAACATAAAGTGGGACCAAGTAAACCAAGTCCTAACCGATATAAGCTGGGAAGATATACTAAGCAACACAGACCCCAACGTTTGCCTAGAACAGATTAACTCGGTGGCACTCGATGTATGCACAAGGCTTATTCCTCTAAGAAAAAGGAGGAGTAGATGTAAAACAGAAAGAGACAGGCGCTCCCTTTACAGGCGATGGAAAAGAATAACAGAGCAGCTAAAAGAGGTCAATATATCTGAAATGCGTAGGGAGACACTGGTCAGAGAAATAGCAAGCATCGAACTCAAGCTAAAGGAATCTTATAGGAGTCAGGAATCACGGGAAGAACTAAAAGCCATAAATGAAATCGAAAGAAACCCAAAGTATTTCTTCTCCTATGCCAAATCAAAGTCGAGAACAACATCCAGTATTGGGCCCCTACTTAAACAAGATGGGTCCTACACAGATGACAGCAAGGAAATGAGTGAGCTACTCAAGTCCCAATGTGACTCAGTTTTTAGCAAGCCGCTAACCAGACTGAGAGTCGAAGATCAAAACGAATTTTTTATGAGAGAGCCACAAAATTTGGTTAACACAAGCCTATCCGATGTTATCCTGAGGCCAAATGACTTCGAACAGGCGATAAATGACATGCCCATGCACTCTGCCCCAGGGCCAGACTCATGGAATTCCGTGTTCATCAAGAACTGCAAGAAGCCCCTATCACAAGCCTTTTCCATCCTATGGAGAGGGAGCATGGACACAGGGGTCGTCCCACAGTTACTAAAAACAACAGACATAGCCCCACTCCACAAAGGGGGCAGTAAAGCAACAGCAAAGAACTACAGACCGATAGCACTAACATCCCATATCATAAAAATCTTTGAAAGGGTCATAAGAAGCAAGATCACCACCCATCTAGAAACCCATCAGTTACACAACCCAGGGCAACATGGGTTTAGAACAGGTCGCTCCTGTCTGTCTCAACTATTGGATCACTACGACAAGGTCCTAAATGCACTAGAAGATAAAAAGAATGCAGATGTAATATATACAGACTTTGCAAAAGCCTTTGACAAGTGTGACCATGGTGTAATAGCGCACAAAATGCGTGCTGAAGGGATAACAGGAAAAGTCTGTCGATGGATCTATAATTTCCTTACTAACAGAACACAGAGAGTAGTCGTCAACAGAGTAAAGTCCGAGGCAGCTACGGTGAAAAGCTCTGTTCCACAAGGCACAGTACTCGCTCCCATCTTGTTCCTCATCCTCATATCCGACATAGACAAGGATGTCAGCCACAGCACCGTGTCTTCCTTTGCAGATGACACCCGAATCTGCATGACAGTGTCTTCCATTGCAGACACTGCAAGGCTCCAGGCGGACATCAACCGAATCTTTCAGTGGGCTGCAGAAAACAATATGAAGTTCAACGATGAGAAATTTCAATTACTCAGATATGGTAAACACGAGGGAAAATTAAATCTTCATCAGAGTACAAAACAAATTCTGGCCAAAAAATAGAGCGAAACACCAACGTCAAAGACCTGGGAGTGATCATGGCGGAGGATCTCACCTTCAAGGACCATAACATTGTATCAATCGCATCTGCTAGAAAAATGACAGGATGGATAATGAGAACCTTCAAAACTAGGAGGCCAAGCCCATGATGACACTCTTCAGGTCACTGGTTCTATCTAGGCTGGAATATTGCTGCACACTAACAGCACCTTTCAAGGCAGGTGAAATTGCTGACCTAGAAAATGTACAGAGAACCTTCACGGCGCGCATAACGGAGATAAAACACCTCAATTACTGGGAGCGCTTGAGGTTTCCTGAACCTGTATTCCCTGGAACGCAGGCGGGAGAGATACATGATTATATATACACCTGGAAAATCCTAGAGGGACTAGTACCGAACTTGCACACGAAAATCACTCACTACGAAAGCAAAAGACTTGGCAGACATGCAACATCCCCCCAATGAAAAGCAGGGTGTCACTAGCACGTTAAGAGACCATACAATAAGTGTCAGGGCCCGAGACTGTTCAACTGCCTCCCAGCATACATAAGGGGGATTACCAACAGACCCCTGGCAATCTTCAAGCTGGCACTGGACAAGCACCTAAAGTCGGTTCTTGATCAGCCGGGCTGTGGCTCGTACGTTGGTTTGTGTGCAGCCAGCAGCAACAGTCTGGTTGATCAGGCTCTGATCCACCAGGAGGCCTGGTCACAGACCGGGCCGCGGGGGCGTTGACCCCCGGAACTCTCTCCAGGTAAACTCCAGGTACCATTGTATCATGTGCCATTGTGCCATATTGTACCATATGGTACCATTGTATCATATGGTGCCATTGTACCATATGGTACCATTGTATTCAACACAATAACCGCACTAATATTTTCATAATTTTGTTTACAATAAACTTGTAAACAAGTTTTGTAAGCAATATAATGATAAACAAATTTGTGCAGTTATAGCATGGAATACAATGAGTGTACACTAATACAATATACATTATACTGGTCTCACAGGCCACAAATGTTATTAGAAAAAGAAAAAATAGAAAAGAAAAGAAAAAAGTATAAAAAACGCAAAATAAAAAAAATGGGATTTTGAGGAAGTCACTGATGTTGCCGCCACCCGGTCATTTTGGGTCAACTTCCCGCCGCTGTATCTCAAATTCAAATTCAAATTCAAATTCAAAGTTTATTCTCTGTAAAGATTACAATGTTGAATTTACAGAATTTGGTTGTTGTGTGGTTTACATGTAGTTAAATAATGATTACAGAGTGTACCACTAGAACGCCTAGCGTGGCTAGGCATTTCGGGCAGACTTAATTTAATTCATTATTTTAAAATATTACAAATTATGAGGTAAGTTGGTATTATGGCTAAGTGACTAAATACTAGTTTGTGAGTTTAGCAATGTGAATGCTTTTGTTTTGGCACAGTACATAGTTTCAGTATTGGAGTATCATAGGATTCATTATTTTAAGATTGAGATTAATATTTCTGTTTATGGTCAAATGGGTGAGTGAGTGTAAGTGTGAACCACCAGGTGGTATTCGTGTAGTTAGTTGATGGGGTTTATCAGGGAGATAAGATGTTTTCTAATGGTAGTTTTGAAGGTGATGAATGTGTCTGCAGTTCTAGAGTTCTCAGGTAGGGTGTTCCAGATTTTAGGGCCTTTGACATACATTGAATTTTTGTAAAGGTTTAGTCGGACATGGGGAATGTCGTAGAGATGTTTGTGTCTGGTGTTATGCCTGTGGGTTCTGTCACAACTATCAAGAAAGCGTTTTAGGTGGATGTACTGAACAGGGAGTAAGTTTAGATCTATGAAGAGTGGGGGGGTGTGTTGCCAGGGATGGGATTTAGTGATTATTCTTACTGCAGCTTTTTGTTGGGTTATTATTGGCTTTAGGTGTGTTGCTGCAGTTGATCCCCAAGCACAAATAGCATAGGTGAGGTATGGATAAATAAGTGAGTGGTATAGTGTGAGAAGGGCATTTTGCAGCACGTAGTATCGTATCTTGGAGAGGATCCCAACTGTTTTGGATACTTTTTTGGTTATGTATTGGATATGGGTGCTGAAATTCAGGTTGTTGTCAAGGTATAGGCCTAGGAATTTGCCCTCATTATGTCTGGTAATTAGAGTGTTGTCGATCTTAATGTTAATTTGTGCATCTCCTGCTCTGCTACCAAACATAATATAGTAGGTTTTGTCAGTGTTAAGCGTAAGTTTATTGGCTGTCATCCAAGTCGATATTTTGATCAGCTCCTCGTTAACAATGGTGTTGAGGGTGGCAAGATTAGGGTGAGAGATGACATAAGCCGTGTCGTCAGCAAAGAGAATGGGTTTCAGGTGTTGGGATACGTTTGGAAGATCATTGATGTATATGAGGAAGAGCAGGGGACCAAGGACACTTCCCTGCGGAACTCCAGTATCAAGTGGCCATGTTGTTGATGCTGTGTCTTTAATGGTAACATACTGATACCTATTAGTAAGGTAAGATTTGAAATAAGCAAGCGCATGGCCTCTTATACCGTAATGGTCAAGTTTGTGGAGTAGGATGTCGTGGTCTACTGTGTCAAAAGCTTTTCTTAGGTCAATAAAAATTCCTAGTGGATATTCCTTATTTTCCAATGCTGTGTAAAGCAGATCTAGCATTTTTATGATTGCATCATTAGTGCTTTTATTTTTCCTAAATCCAAATTGGCAGGGGTTGAGTCTCGGTAAGTACTGATCAGAAATTTTTGTCTTTTGTCTTATTACCTTCACAAAAATATACTCTTTAATTCTGTAAGAAAAAATAATTTTTTTTTTTTTTCAAAATTTCTTGGACACTGGAGCACCACTTCAGATTTTGGCCTTAGACCCTGAAGGGGTTAACTAAGATGGCTACACCACTATAGGGTCCTCTCGATTTCTCCACAGTAGAGTAACCACATAATTTAATATGTTGATCAACTCTTGCATTTAAACTATTAGGTAGTTTAAAAACTTTCTATTAGTGCTATATAGCTTTAATAAGTTACATAGAGAAGAATTACAGTTTTGATATAGTATGTAAAAAATACAGTTACAATTTAGCAAAATTTAAAACAATGAAATTGAAACAGTTTTTAAGTATGAAGTAGTGATTAAATAGTTGAGCAGTCATAAATTATTTAAAAGTTTTTTGAGTAATTGGTAGGTGTTAAGTATAGTGTTTGTCTGGTTAATTTTGGGTGATGAGGTAATTTCTAAGTAGGGCCTTAAATTGATTTACAGGCAGGGGCCCTTTAGTGTGTTCTGGCAATGAATTCCAGATCTTCGGGCCCTTTAACCCTTTGAGGGTCGACAGGCCCTCTCCGAAACTCGTTCTCAGGGTCGGCCAAATTTAAAAAAAAAAAAAAATTATTTTCTCTTATGAAAAGATAGAGAATCTTTTTCCGATCATAAAGACACCAAAAGTTTGAAATTTGATAGAAAACTTACGGAATTATGCTCTCGCAAAGTTAGCGGTCTCGGCGATGTTTACGCATCGGCGATTTTGCCCACTTTGAGCCCAATTTTCGGCCAATTTCACTGTACTAGTCGACAAAAAACATGAATATTTCGCTAGAACTCCATTTTTTCTATCGAATGGGTGCAAGAAACCACCCATTTATAAATTCAACTATCCAGTACAGTGGTCAGAATTTAGCAATTTTGCCAATTTCACACAAATTTCAAAAGATGCCAATTTCCGAATAGGGTCCAGAATAAACAAGAAAGACATTCCTGGCACTAAAATGACATTTCCTCTAGTCATTAGTCACGTCTCAAGGACCCTCTTATATTCTTTTGCTTTCCACTTTGAATTTTTATTCTCACAAAAAATATAAGATTTACTGTTATGCAGACTACTGCATTAGTGTAAAAAATGGTATAAATATTATTGGTGCACTTGTAAAAGAATATTAGACTCGCCAGTTGACGTGTATTGCACGCTTGGCATGATTTGTTTACTTTTGAACTTTGGTAAAAATCGAACATTTCTGCTACTTTGAGCTCAATTTCAAGGCACCTTTCATTGTAAAACCAGTCAAAATCATCTCAATTTCTGTAATATGTCTTCCATTCTATAAAATGAGACCAAGAAAACTAGAATACAACAATAAATACCATACGAAAATACACTGCAAAGTCGCTGATTTATTAAAAAAAAATGGTCAAAGTTTTTTTTTTCTCATTATGCATTGTGTGCTGCAGGATTTTTTTTAGACTGTGCACACTGACCAGATAGACCCATTCTTTCATATGAAGGCCTACCAGCTTTCTCCCACTAGATTTGAGGCCGCTAGAATTTATGAGTACTAGTACGTCAAAAACCCCTACGCGTAAAACGTACTAGTACGACCAAAACCCTCAAAGGGTTAATTGCATAGCATTTTTGCATAATGAGAGGTGGACACGTGGGATATTGAAGGGTGATTTGTGCCTTGTGTTATGCCTGTGTGTTCTGTTGTAGTTATCAAGGAGGAGTTTCATAGGAGGGTTAATGTTGGAGTATAGGTCCGTATCCCTTTATCTGAAATTCTGAAGTTCGAAAAGTTCCGAAAATCGAAGTTTTTTCGTGGAGGTGTATGAATAGAAAACAGGAATTAATAAAAGGGATGTAAATAGCGTGCTAAAAATATCTACCTAGCCTAGACCTGACTAGCTTGTGCTACTAGGTCAGATGCCGCGTTGCTTCCTTGGTTGGATAAACATGTTCAGTTGGATAAACACATGAGTGAGAGGGGTTGGATTTGAGTGGGACTTGCACATAAGTAAATAGAATTATCAAAACTTATTGCTTGGATAGCATTGAAAATTGAGTTGGGCAAATGTTCTGTTAGTGGGATAGATTGTGAAAGACCTGTCTAGTATGGGTCATCAGGCTTGCTGCAGTGTTCCTCCTTTCTTATGACCTTAAGTGAATGTGACCTGACCTGACTGTTTAAGCATTTGCTTAAGCCGGTGGGAGAATTGGACCAGCCTCGCATGGGCCAGTAGACCTGCTGCAATGGTCCTTCTTTCTTATGTTCTTATGTGTGGAGCATCAGTCATCTCTACATAACTCCAACACCGCCACATGGTGGCACTGACAGCCAAAGTGGCGTCAGTTGTGTCTCAGCGCTTGTAGTGTTCACACATGCATCTGCTGTTCGCTGAGAACATAGACGCATGTTCCTGGTCTATAATTATGCCATTATTTCATTTATCAGTATATTATTTTATAAATTAGCCGTAGTAGTATTTGTAGTCATTATCTATCCCACTTAGTGTGAGCATTCATATGTTTTTGCTGGAGTGTTAATGTTTGATTATGGGGTGCTGCCCTAGACCCCACCTTCATTCTGAAATTCGAAAAATTCTGAAATTCGAAACACTGCTGGCCCCAAGGGTTTTGGATAAAGGGATATGGACCTGTATAATGTTCTGTGTATGTAGTAGGTACAATAATAAGTGTGGATGTTTTGCATATTAAACAAGTTAAGGCTCTTAAAAAGTGGTGGAGTGTGCTGTCTAGTGCAGGAGTTGGTAAGCAATCGCACAGCAGCTTTTTGTTGGGTTATTAAAGGTTTAAGATGATTTGCTGTGGTTGAGCTCCATGCACAAATACCATGGGTGAGGTAAGGGTAAATGAAAGAGTGGTAAAGAGCAAGAAGAGCCATTTGGGTTACATAGTACTGTATCTTTGAAAGGATGCCTACTGTTTTGGAGACTTTCTTGGATATTTTCTGTATGTGGGTCTGGAATTTGAGACTGCAGTCAAGGTGAAGAGCTGGAAATTTGTCCTGTGTGTGTCTTGAAATGGGTGAACCATTTATCAATATGTTTAGCCATACATTTAAATCTCTTTTTCCAAATAGCATGAAGTATGTTTTGTCTATATTGAGAGTTAGTTTGCTGATAGTCTTCCAAGTAGGTATTTTTAGTATACCTTTGACCTTTGAAGAGTTTCGAGAGTTTCACTACTCTCGGAGCCCGGCCATGGGCCAGTCTCGTCTGGTGCTTGCCTGGTCAACCAGGCTGTTGCTGCTGGAGGCCTGCTGCCCCACATAACCACCACAGCCTGGTTGATCTGGAACCTGGTGAAGATACTTGTCCAGTTTCCTCTTGAAGGCTTCTACATTTGTTCCAGCCATGTTTCTGGTAAGATTAGTGCAGTGGTACCTAGACTTATGAATTTAATGTTGTGACGGTGTATCTATAGCTTGCTCGTAGCTTGGATTTTGGCTTTCAACTCAAAGCAAAAAATCGACCGAGTGACAGCTCATAACTCGTAAGTCAAGATACCACTGTAGTTCATTATTTACAGTGTCTGTTAGTATAGTTGGGTTTGGGCGAGAGAAGACAAAAGTAGTGTCATCTGCAAATAAAATGGGTTTAAGAAGTTTAGATGTATTTGGGAGGTCATTGATGTAAATGAGAAAGAGAAGTGGGCCAAGGACATTACCCTGTGGGACTTCAACAAGAACAGGTTGTGTAGTGGAGTTAATGCCATTTATGTATACATACTGGTTTCTATTGCTATGATACCTGAGTTGAAGGAATGATGGAGCAAGAACAGGAACAATATTGCGTGAAAGACAGGTTTCCAAGTTTCAGGAATTGTTCAGCATAATAAATTGTTGTTAGGGTCACATTAAGGTAAGGAGTTATTTTTTAGCAGTAGCTTTAAAGTGGCTGGCAGATAAAGAGACTCGGGAATCTTCAGGCAGAGTGTTCCAGACTTTAGGTCCTTTTACGCTCATTGATTTTTTACACAGGGTGAATCAGACACATGGAATATGATAAGAGATTTTTGTGTCTGGTATTTTGCCTGTGAGTTCTGTTGCAACTATCAAAAAAGAATTTTTGGGGAAAATTGATATTAGAATTGATTGTCCTTGTTTGTCCTGTTTTTTTAATAGTACTGGGTATGAGTATTGTATAGAAATTTGTTTTCCAAATGTAATGCTAAGAAGTAACATTCATATTGTATTGTTTATTATTATTATTATTTTTTTTTTTTTTCAACAAGTTGGCCGTCTCCCACCAAGGCAGGGTGACCCAAAAAAGAAAGAAAATCCCCAAAAAGAAAATGCTTTCATCATCATTCAACACTTTCACCACACTCACACATAATCACTGTTTTTGCAAAGGTGTTCAGAATACAACAGTTTAGAAGCATATACGTATAAAGATACACAACATATCCCTCCAAACTGCCAATATCCCAAACCCCTCCTTTAAAGTGCAGGCATTGTACTTCCCATTTCCAGGACTCAAATCCGACTATATTATTATTATATTATTATTATTATTATTATTATTACTGTACCATATTATGATGATTATTAAAAAATAGCTTCTTATCAACATTCATATTAATTATCTTTATTATTATTATGTGGATGAGACTCATACTTCTATATTAGTACATTAATCACCCTTGTTCATAGTGGATATAAATTTATTAAGCTGTACAATGTTATACTGCAATTTGTTTATATATAACTAAAAAACATAAACAATCCAATATGTCCCACAGGTCATGCAAACGAGCAACAATGAATTCATCCGCAGCCTTTTTCCTGATGTGATTAATGCTAGTACCAAGAGTAGACCCTCCACAGCTGGCACTAAGATTCGAACTCAGGCCAATGAACTAGTCACAACCCTCATGCAGTGTGTACCTCACTACATTCGCTGTATTAAGCCAAATGAGACTAAAAAGCCTCACGACTGGGATGACCAGATGGTGAAGCATCAGGTGAGGAACAAGTGTAATATAATTCCTCAATAAGTAAACTCTTAATGTGATCAACTAATGATGGGGGATTTTTCTGTCTGTTTAGTTGGAATAATTTTTAAAAATTACAGAAAAAGCATGAAAGTACTCCACTGTATATCAGATATAGTACTGTACACACAATTTACAATAAACTGAAAATAAAGGAGTTCAAATTATAATTTACCCAGCAGGTTTTGTCTGTTATCTCGGAAGTCCTCTGTAATGAGGTTTTACATGTTCTCTGCCTTGATTCACCATGTTTAACCATAAAATTATTGATGTGAATTGTTAACACACCTTTTATTTTATCTATTAACCCTTTCAAAAGTCTGTTAATCCTTAGTCTCTCTTCAGATTTCCTCATTCTTTTTTGAAACCTTTTATTTTACTGTTTTGGAATTTCATTGAGCTATTTTTCAGTATTAGGTGTTCCAGACATTTGTATTCCATATGGTTCACCTCATCTTTTGTAGACTCAACTTCCAACATATCCACTCCCGAACTTTTTTCTTCTTTTTCTTCCATCAAGGCAGGGTGACCCAAAAAGGAAACACTTTCACCATTATCCACACATAATCACTGTTTTTACAGGGGCGCCCAGATACAACAGTTTAGATGTCGCTCCTAACAGCCAGTATCCCAAACTCCTTTAAAGTACAAGCATTGTACTTCCAACCTCAAGAACTTAAGTCTGGATAACTGGCTTCCCTGAATCCCTTCATAAACCCTGGTGTCCAAGCTCCTTGAGCACAAAACCTCTTTTACCCTCTCCCTCCATCCTTTCCTGATAGGCTGGTAGACAGCAACCACCCAGGGAGGTACTACTGTCCTGCCAAGTGAGTGTAAGACAGAAACCTATATTTGTTTTACATGATGGTAGGATTGCTGGTATCTTTTTTCTGTCTCTCAAACATGCAAGATTTCAGGTACGTCTTGCTACTTCTACTTACACTTAGGTCACACTACACATACATGTACAAGCATATATATACATACCCCTCTGGGTTTTCTTCTATTTTCTTCTAGTTCTTGTTTATTTCCTCTTATCTCCATGGGGAAGTGGAACAGAATTCTTCCTCCATAAGCCATGCGTGTTGTAAGAGGTGACTAAAATGCCGAGAGCAAGGGCCTAGTAACCCCTTCTCCTGCATAAATTACTAAATTTAAAAAGAGAAGCTTTCGTTTTTCTTTTTGGGCCACCCTGCCTTGGTGGGATACGGCTGGTTTGTTGAAAAAAAAGAAAAAAAAGATGATGGTAGAAGTGCTGATGTCTGTTTTCTCTCCCATAAACAAACATGATAACAGGTATATTTTGCTACTTTTAATTATAATTAGTACACATGCATGTACAGTGTACACATTTATGTATACACACTCATCTGAGTTTTTTTTTCTTAATAGTTCTTTCTTCTTTCAACACACCGGCCTTATCCCACTGAGGCGGGGTGGCTCAAAAGGAAAAACAAAAGTTTCTCCTTTTACATATAGTAATATATACTGGAGAAGGGGTTACTAGCCCCTTGCTCCTGGCGTTTTAGTCACCTCTTACAACACGCATGGCTTACAGAGGAAGAATTCTGTTCCACTTCCCCATGGAGGTAAGAGGAAATAAACAAGAACAAGAACTATAAAGAAAATAGAAGAAAACCCAGAGGGATGTGTATATATATGCTTGTACGTGTATGTGTAGTGTGACCTAAGTGTAAGTAGAAGTAGCAAGATGTACCTGAAATTTTGCTTGTGTATGAGACAGAAAAAGAAAGACACCAGTAATCCTACCATCATGTAAAACAATCACAGGCTTCTGTTTTACACTCACTTGGCAGGACGGTAGTACCTCCCTGGGTGGTTGCTGTCTACCAACCTACTACCTAGAACCATTCCCATATATCAGAATATATTTTCTTCTCTCATACTCCATGGAGGCAAAGAAGGGAATGTATGACAGTACAGTGGACCCTCGACCAACGATATTAACCCTTTGACTGTCGAAGGGCCCAATCCTGAAGTTGCTCCTGGTGTCGCAAAATATTCGAAAAAAAAAAAATTATTTTTTCTTATGAAATGATAGAGAATCTTTTCCCGATTGTAAAGACACCAAAAAAACGAAATTTGATGGAAAACTGACGGAATTACGCTCTCGCGAAGTTAGCGACTTCGGCGATATTTAAAAATCGGCAATTTCGCCCACTTTGAGCCCTATTTTCGGCTAATTCCGTTATTCCAGTCAACCAAACTCATAACTATTTCTTCAGAACTCTATTTTTTCTATCGATTGAGCACAAGAAACTGCCCATTTACCGATTTCAACTACCCAATAACATGGTCAGAAATTTGCAATTTGGCCAATTTCACGAAAATTAAAAAATACAATTTCAAAATAAGGTCCAGAATGAACAATGCAGACATTCCTGGCTCTAAAATAAGATTTTCTTTGTTCATCAGTCATGTCTCCAGGTCCCTGTGATATTACTCTTGCTTTTTATTTTGAAATTTTATTCAAACAAAAAATAGAAGATTTACTGTTATGCAGACTACTGCAATACTGTAATAATTGTAAAAATTACATCAACCCATTCATGACTGCGTATTAGAATGGCTATTTGGACATTTATTGGACAATGACATCATTTGTTTACTTTTGAACATCGGCAAAAATCAAACATTTCCTGTACTTTGTGCTCCATTTCCAGGTTCTTTTTATAGTGAAATTAATCAAAATCACCTCCATTTCTATAATATAGTTTCCATTCTATCAAATGAGACCATGAAAACGAGAATACAACCACAAATACTATACGAAAATAGACCACAAAGTCGGCATTTTAATTAAAAAAAACGGTCGGAGTTTTTTTTTTCTCATTATGCACTGCGTGCTCCAGGATTTTTTTTATGTGGTGCACACTGACCACACAGACCCATTCTCTCACATGTGGGCCTACTAGCTTTCTCCTGCCTGATTTGAAGCCGCTAGAATTTATGAGTATACATATATATATACGTCAAACACGGTACCTCACAAACGTATATATACGGCCGCGACAGTCAAAGGGTTAATCCATTCCTTAGAGCTCATCGTTAATCAAAATTATCGTTAGTCGAGTTAATTTTCCCCATAAGAAATAATGGAAATCAAATTAATCCATTCCTGACACCCCAAAGTATTGAAAAAAAAATTTTTTACCACATGAAATATTAATTTTAATACACAAACTGAAGAAGACATGCACAGTTACATGACACTTACCTTTATTGAAGATCTGGTGATGATTGATGGGATGGGAGGAGAGGAGAGTGTTGATGGTCTTAGTGTTTAGAAGGGGAATCCCCTTCCATTAGGACTTGAGGTGGCAAGTCCTTTTCTGGGGTTACTTCCCTTCTTCTTTTAATGCCACTAGGACCAGCTTCAGAGTCACTGGACCTCTGTCGCACAACATATCTGTCCATAGAGGCCTGTACCTCCCATTCCTTTATGACATTCCTAAAGTGTTTCACAACATTGTCAGTGTACAGGTTGCCAACACGGCTTGCAGTAGCTGTGTCAGGGTGATTTTCGTAAAAAAAGGTTTGCACTTTAAGCCACATTGCACACATTTCCTTAATTTTTGAAGTAGGCAACTTCTTCAATTTCTCTATCCCCTCCTCCAAAGCAGTTTCCTCAGGTATGGCCTCTTGCTGTTGAAGATTATCTAGCAGCTTATCAGTGGTTAGTTCTTCATTGTCCTCCTCCACCAACTCTTCCATATCCTCCCCACTAACCTCCAACCCCAAGGACTTCCCCAATGCCACAATGGATTCCTCAACTGGCATAGGATTCCCAGGGTTAGCCTCAAACCCTTCAAAATCCCTTTTGTCTACACATTCTGGCCACAGTTTTTTTCCAAGCAGAGTTCAAGGTCCTCTTAGTCACTTCCTCCCAAGCCTTACCTATAATGTTTACACAATTGTGGATGCTAAAGTGATCTTTCCAAAACTCTCTTAGAGTCAATTGAGTTTCTGAGGTCACTACAAAGCACCTTTCAAACATAGCTTTTGTGTACAGATTCGTGAAGTTTGCAATGACCTGCTGGTCCATGGGCTGCAGGGGAGTGGTATTAGGAGGCAAAAACTTCACCTTAATGAAGCTCATGTCCACAGAAAGTCGTTCTGCCAAGTCTGAAGGATGACCAGGAGCATTGTCTAATACCAGGAGGCACTTAAGGTCCAATTTATTTTCCAGGAGGTAATTTTTCACATTGGGGCAAATGCATGGTGTAACCAGTCATAGAAAAAGTCCCTAGTGACCCATGCCTTACTGTTTGCCCTCCACAGCACACACAAATTAGCCTTGAGGACATTGTTTTTCCTGAACACTCTGGGAGTTTCAGAGTGATACACCAATAAAGGCTTCACTTTGCAATCACCACTAGCATTGGCACACATCAACAGAGTAAGCCTGTCTTTCATAGGCTTTTGTCCTAGGAGTGCCTTTTCCTCCTGAATAATGTAGGTCCTGCTTGGCATTTTCTTCCAAAACAGGCCTGTTTCGTCACAATTAAACACTTGTTCAGGTTTCAGTCCTTCACTGTCTATGTACTCCTTGAATTCCTGCACATATATTTTAGCCGCTTTGTGGTCCGAACTGGCAGCCTCACCATGCCTTATGTATGCCACTACGACTCTTAAATCTCTCAAACAACCTTTGCTGGCCTTAAATTCACTCACATCACCACTAGTTGCTGGCATTTTTTTAATTAAATTGTCATGCAACTTCCTAGCCTTTTCACATATGATCGCTTGAGAGATGCTATCTCCTGCTATCTGTTTTTCGCTTATCCACACCAATAACAGTCTCTCAACATCTTCTATCACTTGCGATCTCAGTTTTGAAAACATAGTTGTACCTTTGGCAAGAACAGCTTCCTTGATTGCCGTTTTGTTGCCCACAATAGTAGCGATGGTTGATTGGGGTTTTGTGTACAACCTGGCCAGCTCGGAGACACGCACTCCACTTTCATACTTAGCAATGATCTCTTTCTTCATATCCATAGTAATTCTCACCCTTTTTGCTGTAGGGTTGGCACTAGAAGCTTTCTTGGGGCCCATGGTGACTTATTTTTCAGGTGCAATCGCTACAAACGCTGTGATAATGTGAAATGTTCAGATTGTATGTTTGGATGGGACCGCGGTGGCTGGCTGGCTTGTAAACACTGGCACCCACAGGACAAGTGAGGCGCGCTCAGGCCACAAGTGGACGAGTCTCGAATGGAAAGAATAGCGTTGGTCGGTTTTTTTAGCGCTAGTCAAGGCAAAATTTTTCCGTTAAAATGTATCGCTAGTCGGATTTAACATTAGACGATGCCAACGTTGGTCGAGGGTCCACTGTATAGTGGTATCAACACTCTTATATGGGTGTGAAGCATGGGTTGTGAATACTGCAGCGAGGAGGCTGGAAGCACTGGGGATGTGTCTAAGGGCAATGTGTGGTGTAAATATTATGCAGAGAATTCATAGTGTGGAAATTAAGAGAGGTGTGAAGTTACAAAAAAGTACAGTCCCCATCCCTTTTCCGAAATTCTGAAATTCGAAAAGTTCCAAAAACCAAAGTTTTTTCATGGTGTGGAGCATCAGTCATCTCTACATAGCTCCAATGCTGCCGGTTGTGTCATAAGAACATAAGGAAGGAGGAATGCTGTAATAGGCCTGTTGGCCCATACTAGACAGGTCCTTCACAAATCTGACCCACTAACAGAATAAACTCTACCCAAGCAATAAGCTTTGACAGTTATATTGCTTGGATACAGTTAATTCTGTTAGTGGGTTGGATTTGTGAAGGCCTGCCTAGTATGGGCCAACAGGCCTGGAAATGTAAACACATATGCAGTATAACATAATCCTATATTGACAACGTTTCACCTATGCAGTGGGCTTTATCAAGTCACAGACAGATCTACCTGGGTGAAACATACGTGAGTATAGGATGATGAAATGCTGGGTCAGGTGGAGAAAGCTGCATGTGACAATCTTCCAGGTAGAGTGATAGAGTCTAAAAACTTGGGTAGCTTTTAAAAGAGATGTGATAAGTATATGAGTAGACCTTCTTCAGTATTCCTCGATTCTTATGTTCTTATGTGGGATAATGATGAAGTTTCTTGGCAAGAGGTTCAGCTATGTTATAGAAGCCATTGTTCTGGTTGAAGTTCGATGTACAGATAAGTGATGATTCCAGGATTCTTCGGTATTGAGTGTTGTCTTCTTTGGCGATAAGTCTTGCGTTTCTGTAGTTGATTAAATGGTTGTGTGAATTTTGGTGTCGAACACAGGCATTCCTTGGATCGTCAGATCTGCCTGCATACTGGTGTTCTGAAATACGTTTTTGGAGGTCTCTTGATGTTTCGCCAATGTATAATTTGCTGCAGTCATTACAAGGGATTGTATATACCCCTGCAGAGGATTGAAGCTTGTCCTGTCTATTACTGGTAATGTCCTTGATGGTGGTGGATGTGGAGGTAGATACTTGAAATGAGTATCTACATCCAAAACCCCATTCCAAGTATCTACCTCCACATCCACCACCATCAAGGACATTACCAGGACAAGCTTGTCCTGGATTGAAGCTTGTCCTGTCATTAGACAGGACAAGCTTCAATCCTCTGCAGGGGTATACACAATCCCTTGTAATGACTGCAGCAAATTATACGTCGGCAAAACATCCAAAGACCTCCAAACATGTATTTCAGAACACCAGTACGCAGGCAGATCTGACGAACCAGGGAATGCCTGTGTTCAACACCAAAATTCACACAACCATTTAATCAACTACAAAAACGCAAGACTTATCGCCAGAGAAGACAACTCTCAATACCTAGAGTTTACCTGGAGAAAGTTCCAGGGGTCAATGCCCCCATGACCTGGTCTGTGACCAGGCCTCCTGGTGGATCAGAGCCTGATCAACCAGGCTGTTACTGCTGGCTGCACACAATCCAACATGCGAGCCACAGCCCAGCTGGTCAGGTACCGACTTTAGGTGCTTGTCCAGTGCCTGCTTGAAGACAGCCAGGGGTCTATTGGTAATCCCCCTTATGTATGCTGGGAGGCAGTTGAACAGTCTCGGGCCCCTGACACTTATTGTATTGTCTCTTAACATGCTAGTGACACCCCTAACACGTTAAGAGACAATACCGAAGAATCCTGGAATCATCACTTATCTGTACATCCAACAACTTCAACCAGAACAACGGCTTCTGTAACATAGCTGAACCTCTCGCCAAGAAACTACTTCATCGCTATCCCACATAAGAGCATAAGAATCGAGGAACACTGAAGAAGGTCTACTCATATACTTATCACATCTCTTTTAAAAGCTACCCAAGTTCTTAGACTCTATCACTCTACCTGAAAGATTGTCACATGCAGCTTTCTCCACCTGACCCAGCATTCTCATCCTATAAATACTCACATATGTTTCACCCAGGTAGATCTGCTTGTGACTCGAAAAAGCCCACTGCGTGGGTGAAACGTTGTCAATAAAGGATCACATTATACTGCATATGTGTTTATATTTCCATTATGCTGGTATTTTATACCATTTATTGCCAACAAGCTTATTGCAGTGTTCCTCATTTCTTATGTTCTTATGAGTGAGAGGGGTTGGATATGAGTGAGACTTACACATGAGTAAATAGAATTATCAAAGCTTATTGCTTGGATAGCATTGAAAATTGGGTTGGGCAAATATTCTGTTAGTGGGATGGATTGTGAAGGACCTGCCTAGTATGGGCCAACAGGCCTGCTGCAGTGTTCCTCCTTTTTTATGTTCTTATGTTCTTATAACTATACTAGGCAGACTGTTCCACTCATCAACATAAGAAAGGAGGAACACTGCAGTAGGCTTGTTGGCCTATATCCTAGGTTCTCTATGCATATGCTGCTATGTATGATAATCTATGTAACTGTATTTGTGTATGCCTGAATAAACTTACTTACTTGGCAGGTCCTTCACAAATCCAACCTACTAACAGAATAAACGTTACCCAAGCAATAAGCTTTTATAATTCTGAAATTTGAAACACTGCTGGCCCCAAGGGTTTCAGATAAAGGGATGGTGACTGTATTATTCAGAGGGATGAAGAGGGGTTATTGAGGTGGTTTGGTCATTTAGAGAGGATGGAGCAAAATAGAATGATTTGGAGGGTGTACAAATCTGTAGTGGAGGGGAGGAGGGGTAGGGGTTGTCCTAGGAAATGATGGAGGGAGGGGGGTAAAAGAGGTTTTGTGTTCAAGGGGCCTTGACATGCAGCCGGTATGTGTGAGCATGTTAGATAGGAGTGAATGGAGATGAATTGTTTTTGGGAACTGATGAGCTGTTGGAGTGTGAGCAGGGTAGTATTTTATGAAGGGATTCAGGGAAACCTGTTAGCTGAACTTGAGTCCTGGAGGTGGGAAGTACAATGCCTGCACTTTAAAGGAGGGATTTGGGATATTGGCTGTTTGGAATGACATCTAAACTGTCATATCTGGGCACCTCTGCAAAGACACTGGTTATGTATGAATGATGGTGAAATTGTTTCTGTTTTGAGTCGCCTTGCTTCAGTGTGAGATGGCCGGCATGTTAAAAACAAAAATACTCCCTCCATCGAGATTGATGGACTGACCACATCGACTCAAGGCTGAGGGACTGACTACCTCATTCTCCTCCTGTTCTTCACATTTTTCCTTTGTATGGACTGGTGAAGCCACTGTGTGGTGAAACATTTCCTCAATAAAGATACCCAAGAGTTGCAACCATTCATCTACATGGTTAGGATTGCTAAGTCATGCATAGAGCTCATAAGTTACAGCTTGGTGGTTAGCTTAGATTATCACAGCCTTAAAGGTAGCTAGGCAAGTTGTGAAAGGCAGTCAGTTTTGAAGTTATTTCTATATCACCAATACATAGGAATTTTTGCTTAAAGTATTAGCACAAACTTTACAACTTTAATTGGAAGGAGGGACATAGCCAGCCAACACAGGCCCTGTACCAGGCACAGAGTTGGGCTCTCACTTTATTGAAAATCATAGAAGTATGTCACATTTTTGAGATGCAGAGTGTACACAGATTAACCCTTAAAATGTCCAAATGTAGATCTACTTTTGCATGCATAGCACTCTGACCTTGATTTTCTCCGTAAGAAAGCATATATAAAAAAACGTAGATCTATGTTCGGAGTTCTATGTGAGCAAACGTAGATCTATGTTTGGACAGTTTAAGGGTTAATAAAAGACAAACAATATACTTACAATTAATTTTTTTAATTGAAAAATAGAGCAAATTTTGAAATTTATATTGCTAATCTCATCACTTACTATAATAAAGTTTTAGGCTTATACTATATTCAAAAACAAGTTATTTAAAAATAAATAAAGACAAAGGTAGCAATTAGAAACTTTATCAAGATGACTTTTCAAGTGCATAGCAGATTTTAGCAAGTGTAATAGATCATACCTGGCAGTAGCACACTAAGTAGGATGAAGAAAGCAGTCAGGAGTAATTTCTTGTATGTATTTACATCTGATCATGTTTTTCTCTTCTATCTATAAATTGTGCTACCACCAAGTATGATAAGTCAGACTTGATAAAGACTGCTGTACAGGCAAAATGTTTTTTTTTCTTTTGTTTGTTTTTTCATCAAACCGGCCATATCCTACCGAGGCAGGGTGGCCCAAAAAGAAAAACAAAAGTTTCTCTTTTTAAATTTAGTAACATATACAGAAGGTGTTACTAGCCCCTTGCTCCTGGCATTTTAGTCACTTCCTACAACACGCATGGCTTATGGAGGAAGAATTATGTTCCACTTCCCCATGGAGATAAGAGGAAATAAACAAGAACTAGTAAGAAAATAGAAGAAAACCCAGAGGGTTGTGTATGTATATGCCTGTACATGCATGTGTAGTGTGACTTAAGTGTAAATAGAAGTAGCAAGACATACCTGAAATCTTGCATGTTTATAAGGCAGAAGAAAGATGCCAGCAATCCTCCTTCTTCTTTCAATAAACCGGCCATATCCCACCGAAGCAGGGTGGCCCAAAAAAGAAAAACGAAAAGTTCTCTTTTCAACTTTAGTAATGTATACAGGAGAAGGGGTTACTAGCCCCTTGCTCCCGGCATTTTAGTCACCTCCTACGACATGCATGGCTTACAGAGGAAGAATTCTGTTCCACTTCCCCATGGAGATAAGAGGAAATAAACAAGAACAAGAACTAGTAAGAAAATAAAAGAAAACCCAGAGGGATGTGTATATATACACTTGTACATGCATGTGTAGTGTGACCTAAGTGTAAGTAGAAGTAACAAGATGCACCTGAAATCTTGCATGTTTATGAGACAGAAAAAAGACACCAGCAATCCTACCATCATGTAAAACAATTACACTCACTTGGCAGGACAGTAGTACCTCCCTGGGTGGTTGCTGTCTACCAACTCACTACCTAGGTGCTTAGGACATGTTTAGTACAGATTTTTCTGTCCTGGGACCTTGGTCACATTTTGAGTGACCAATGTCCCAGGACTGAGATGTTTGCATTAAATATGTCCTTAGTGACTGCATTTTTTCTTCGTTCATCTTGTGCTCAATACTGGAGATCACCAGAGCTAATAGTAGTGCTCTTTGTCATTTTTTGAAGGCAGGCTCTGTAAACAGTTATTCCTGGTCTCTAGATTGCCACATTACTCTATAAGAGATTTATCAGCTACATTTTATAGTTTAATTTTGTGTGTATTATTGGTAAAAAGCATTTTAAAATAATGAAAACTTGACTTAACCTTTGTACTATATAGGTAGAATACCTGGGATTGAAGGAAAACATTAGAGTGAAAAGAGCTGGTTTTGCATATCGACGGCCATTCCAAAAATTTCTGCAAAGATATGCAATCATAACGAAGGAGACCTGGCCTTCATGGTCTGGTAATCCTACACAAGGTATACACATCATCATGAAGAGTGTCAACATGGACCCCAGCCAATATCAGATTGGCAGGAGTAAAGTATTTATCAAGGTACAGTACCTTTATTGAAGTTTGTTTTTATTACATGTTTGCAATTTGGTCTAAATCTTAAACATTAATCCTGTATTAATACAATTTAATACTCAAGCCTTAGGAATTTAATTTATGTTTGGAGATTTAATATTTTTATATATGAATTGCAAATGAATTGTTTTTATTAAATTTGTTAATATTGCACTCATGCTCACTAGTATGCAGCACCAAATGTTGAGAGTCAGTCAATGCTGAAAATGAATTCATCCATATGTACAACTGCATTACATGTTCAGTATGATCTCTGCTTAGTTACTACTTTCATCAAGTACAGTATATTAAATTCAGTAAATCTTGATAATTAAAAACTTATAAGTAACTTAACAGGTTTGAATGAAATAAACTTTTTTTAGAAAGAATGAAGTAGAACACTACAATACAGTATATGGAGTTAATAGCAATGCCATATGTGAGGGTTCACATGACCCCTTGTACATATTAGTCCTAAGACCCAACCACTAGTACTGTTGCCACCACTGCTATTGAAATAAAATGCAATACAAAAGCATACAGTGCTTTAATTACAAGGCAGTTGAGTAGGTAAACTGCCATATTCATTCTTTGTCCTTATGACCCATCTCTACTGTCTCTGGCTGGTAAGCAGCCCTTCCTGTCAGTAGTGACCCACCAGCATGACGAGCACTTCCTGCTCATGTTCCCAGATAAAAAAAAAATAAATATTTTCTTTGTAAAGGTTACAATGTGTATTTACAATTTTGGTTTGCTCAGTACAAAGAAAGCCACTATCATGCCAGGGCATTTTGGGCAGACTAATCCTAGTACATAATAACTACTTAAACCTAGACAAGATAAGTGGTTAACTTTTATTAAAATCTTTATTTAATCTTGACCCTTTGACTGTTTTCGACGTATAAATACGTCTTACGAGCCAGTGTTTCTGATGTATATATACTCAATAATTCTAGCGGCTTCAAATCAAGCGGGAGAAAGCTGGTAGGCCCACATGTGAGAGAATGGGTCTGTGTGATCAGTGTGCACCACATAAAGAAAATCCTGTAGCACACATTGCGTAATGAGAAAAAAAAAACTGATCGTTTTTTTGGAATAAAACGCCGACTTTGAGGTGTATTTTCGTATAGTATTTATCGTTGTATTCGCGTTTTCATGGTCTTAGGTGATAAAATGGAAAACATATTACAGAAATAGAGATGATTTTCATTACTTTGACGATGAAAACGACCTTGAAACTGAGCTCAAAGTAGCAGAAATGTTCGATTTTTACCAATGTTCAGAAGTAAACAAATCACACCACACGTCCAATACACGTCACCTGGGGAGTCTAATATTCTTTCACTAGTGCACTGATATTATTTATACCATTTTTACAATAATGCAGTAGTCTGCATAACAGTAAATTTTGTATTTTTTTGTATGAATAAAAAATCAAAATAGAAAGCAATAATAATATAAGAGGGGCCTAGAGATGTGACTAATGAACAGAGGATATGCTATTTTAGTGCCAAGAATGTCTACCTTGTTTATTCTGGACTCTATTTTGAAATTGGCATCTTTTTTAATTTGCATGAAATTTGCATGACCACTATACTGGGTAGTTCAAATTGGTAAATGGGCAGTTTCTTGTACTCAGCTGATAGATAAAATGGAGTTCTAAAGAAATAGCTATGAGTTTGGTCAACTGGAACAACGAAATTGGCTGAAAACAGGGCTCAAAGTCGGCGAAATCGCCAACACATATGTCGCCGATTCCGCTAATTCGCGGGAGCGAAATTTCGAACTTTGGGTGTCTTTACCTCGGGAATTGTCTCTATCTTTTCATAAAAAAAAAATAATTTTTTTTTTTTTGAATTTTTGGCGACAAAAAAATGACATTTTTCAAAAGGGGGCCCCTGAAACAGCCCAAGGGGGTTTACAATGAAAGGTAGCCCAAGGGGGAGACATATAAACTTATTTTGCATTAATAAAAACAATTTTAAATTTAAGGGTTTCAACAGTAATATTTCATGATTGGCAGTTTTGTTTAACCCTTTGACTGTTTCCGACGTAAAAAACCTTCAGCCAATTTTTTTCTGACGTATTTAACGCAAAAATTTTCTAGCAGCTTCAAAACAAGCAGGAAAAAGCTGCTAGGCCCACAGTGAGAGAAGGGGTCTCCAGGTCAGGGTGCCCCAAAAAAAAAAATCGGGGACCCATGGGCTTTGGGGGAATGCCATTTCAGTTGTCATTTTTCAGCATGTCTATGGTAAAAAAATATGTGTTTTCCCCAGCAAACTGGACTCTTCTTTTCCCCCAAGTATGCTCTAACCAGATGGAAGTGCAGGAAGATCAATTTCATGATTTGGAGAGTTTGAGACCAAAAGAAATGGAGGGGGAGGGGGGGAGGAGGGAGGAAGAAGGAGGAGGAGGAGGGAAAAAAAGAGGAGGGGAGGGGGAGAAAGAGGAGGGGGGAGGAAGAAGAAGATGTAAAATTTGTTCCCTTGAACAAGAAAAAAAAAATCCACCCCAGACAGGACAAGTTTAAGGGGGATAACAACTGATAAACTGACTTTGAGACGTAAAGGGAGGGTAAATTACATGACCATCCCTCCCTTTGTTTTTGGGTACAAAAAACATTCTGTCTGTCTATTTGTCTGTCTGTCAAGCCCCTTCTGTCCACTAGCTCTCTGTCTCAGAGAGAGCCACAAGACGTTTCACACGTTTACTCACATCTTAAAAGCAGAGAAAAGCACTTTGCGGGTTTTTCTTGGGTTATCCTGGGTAATTTACACTATGATACTTGTTTTTATGTTACCCCTTTGGGCAAGATAGGCAACAGAAAGAGAACAGATTGAAAAAAAAGAATAGGGAGAAAGATAATTTGATAGAATGGAGGGGGGAAGCAGCATCCGACCCCATTTTTTTGACAGGGGGAGGGTATGACTAAGAATAATATTTCCCTTTTACAGCTGCCCACTTTTGACCAAAACAAATTTTAAAACCACACACCCCACACAAGGAGGAGGAGGAGAAGAGGAGAAGGGGGAGGGGAAAAAAAGGAAAGAAGGGGGAGAAGAAGGAGAGAAGAAGGGGGAGAAGGAGGGGGAGAAAGGAAGAAGGGAGGAGAAAAGGGGAAAAAGGAGAAGAAAAGAAGGGGAAAAAAAGAAAAGAAGAAGGAAAGAAAAAAAGGAGAAAAGAAAGAAGAAAAGGAAAAGAAAAGGAGAAGAAGAAAAAGAAAAAGGAGAAAAGAAGAGAAAAGAAGGAGAAAAAAGGGGAAAAAAGAAGGAGAAGAAGAAGAAGAAGAAGAAGAAGAAGAAGAAGAGAAGAAGAAGAAGAAGAAGAAGAAGAAGGAGAGAAAAGGGGAAGGGGAAGAAGAAGGAGAAAAGAAGGAGAAGGAGAAGAGAAAGAAAAGAAGGGGAAGAAGAAGGAGAAAAAAGGAGAAGAAAAAAGGAGAAAAAAGAAAAAGAAGAAAAGGAAAAAAAGGAGAGAAAAGAAGAGAAAAAAGGAGAAGAAGAAGGGGAAGAAGAAGAAGGAAAAAGAAGGAGAAGAAGAAAAAAAGGAGAAAAAGAAGAAGAAAAGAAAAGAAAAGAAGAAGAAAAGAAGAAGAAGAAGAAGAAGAAGAATTGTTTTTTTGGGTTTTTTTTTTGTTAAAAAAGTTTGTAAACAAATTTGATAATTATGTTTTTGGGGCTTATTTTTGATACAACGAGTGTATTATAACATTCACCTTACTTTGGTCCATAGGCCAAATAAGTTATGTGAAAAAATAAAAAAGGAAAAAAACAACAAACCCTTTAAAAACAATAAACTAAAGTTTACCGGGTTTACGGCGTCGCCGCTGTTGCCATACCGGCCATTTTTTCTGCAAACTTCACGGCTCTATACTCGTAATACCAATGGCAAAAATTTTTTTTTTGGCAAAAAACTCAGAAAAAAAAACTTAACATTTTTAAAGAAAAAATAATTTTTTTTTTTTTTTTAAAATTTGGCGCATAGAATGACAGTTTTTAAGAGGGGGCCGAAACATCAAAGGGGTTTAAACCCTTTTTTTAGGGTTGACAGGCCCCTCTCCCGAAAATTTTTCTCAGGGTTGCCAAAATTTCAAAAAAAATAAAAAATTATTTTTTCTTATGAAAAGATAGTTTTTTTTTTTTAATCTTATAGGCTAAACAAAAAATTTTCACCATCAATACTTACCGAGATATGGAGGCGTGAATTGACAGAAAATGACTGGCATGTGGTAACATCGCTGACTGCCGGTCACCCGGTTTTAGTTTATTTAGTTTTTGGTATTATTTTCTATTATTTTTTTTTTTTTTTTTTTTTCAAGTAACTTTTATGGCCTGTGAGACCAATATGAGCACTATTTTGTAAGTTTTTTCTCTTTATTTACTACACAATAACTGCACAAACACTGTTGTCCTTATATTGTTTATAATTGTTGTTTACACACACAAACTATATGAAATGTTGTTTATTACTATTTTTCTATATTTTATATACACATATACAGTCACAGGGAATGTTTCTAGAAGTTCTACAGCCTGTGGAAGTCTTTGAAACATGGTGTAATGCACAGTGGTGTTTTACACTCCTCACACATAAAACGAGTGTCTCTTCATTGTTGTGGGCGTTTTTTTTGTATGTGCACAGACCTAAAACCTCTTCTGAGCCTTTTCTTGAAAGCATAGCAGGCAGTTTTATTAGGAAGTGATCACCATGCTTCAGACGAGAAGGTAGTTGTTGAAAATTTAGTGGGCGGTTTTCTATTGCAGGTGTTGTTCCTTGGTACTTGAATACTATTTGTCTGATGACAGACAAACAGAATTCGCCATATGGTGGTTTGTTTCTGGTCCTCATCTTATACATATTATAAGCATTGAGCATGGAAATGTCCAGAAGATGGAAAAAGAGTTTTATGTACCACTTATAACTCTTGCAAACACAATCACAAACCCAAACTGCATGTCACATTTGTCCACTGAGCACATATTGAGGGTGTAATCAATCACAGCTGTGGTTTTAGAATGGGTTCATTGCTGTCTCTATGCTGCCTGCCAGTGTTGGTCATTTCATTAGGGTGAACTGATGACAACAGTGTGACATCTTGTTTGTCATGCCACCGAAATGCCATGATGTCATTGGCAGCAAATGCCTGCAACTCACCTCTACGAGTGCCAGCGTCAAACCTGGGCATATGTTTACGATTTGCACGCACTGTGCCACACACACATCTGTCATGTTCACTTGCAAAAAATCACTGAGTGAAGGGCTTGTGTACCAGTTATTAGTATATAATATATGCCCCTTACCAAGGTATGGTTCTATCATTGTTCTAACCACATCACCAGAGATGCCCAATAACTTCCTGGTATTTTACAATGTATAACTTCCAGTGTACACAATAATATCCAATACAAGACCACTGTAGCACTCACAAAGCACAAACAACTTTATACAAAAGCGTTTCCTCATGCTTGGTATGTACTGCTTGAAAGAGAGTCTTCGTTTGAACAGAATCAAAGATTCGTTAATTACAAGCTTCCTGAAGGGATAAAAATACATATTGAATTTCTCTTTCAGATATACAAACACATTCCTAATCTTATATAACCTGTCGTTTCTGTTACGCCTGGTTTTGTGTGACAAGTGAAGCATACGTAATAGTAGCACAAATCGATTCACTCCCATTATATCACTGAAACCTGGGGTTGCAATCAGGTGGTCTGTTGACCAGTATGATTTCACACTGTGCTTATACACATGTGGCATAAGCATTATTGTGGCAAAGAAAAGATACATCTCAGCCACAGTTGTCTCCTTCCACTTGTGTAGACATGATTTTGGTGAAAGTATTGTGTTTGCCATGGTGTACTCGTAGTATCTGTTGCTTTCCCTGACAATAATTTCCATCAGGGGTTCGTCAAAGAATAACTCAAAACATTCCAGTTCAGTGGCATTGTTTCCCAGTGTACAATATGGCCATATTCCACTTTGGCTTTCATCAAACTGGTGGGGATTTGGAACAAAATTGGCAGCTTCCTGCCAATCCCAGGTGCGTTCTGCTGGTGGGTACTGGACATTGACAGGTGGTTGTGGTTGTGGAGTTTATGGTTGTAGAGGTTGTGGTTGTGGAGGCTGGTGTGGTGGGTGGGTGGGGGATGGTGGCTTTTGTTGTAGATCAGCTGAGGCAGCGGTGTGGGTGGCAGCGTGGGTGGTAGTATGGCCCACTGCTGGTGCCTAACGGCCGGCACCACCAGTACCACCACCATGCACATTTTCCATCCCAATTGCAACACTATCATCTTCATTTTCTCTGTCTGTTCCTGTTGTACAGCCACGGGATGTACTCCTTCCCTTTGGAATAGCATATGGCACACTACCAGAGCGCATATATCGTCGTATATACTGACACTTCACTGGAGAATATTCCACTTCACTATCACAACTGGAACTGTTTTCAAGAGCTTGTAGTTCATATTCACTATCACTATCATCACCAATGCTCACATCTGAGTCCGGGATTTGGAAAAATAGGAGGTTTCCTCTTTGATTCTCGTATAACTGAACGTGAACAAGACGGCCCAGCAGCAGAGGTAGAACGCTGAGGGTTGTCTGGGTTTTCTTCACTATTACCGGTATTATGGTCATTAGTTTCGGTCACAGTTTCATCAAAACCTTGAAACTCATCTTCACTGGCACTTCCATCTCTATTAGAACTGTCACTGGGGAACAAAAGTGTCCCAATTCGCCGAGGAGTGAGGAGCTTCTTACCGCAAGGCATGGTGAACAAGGTCTACTAAAATGGCGTTCCCACAATGCGCCACTGGGTCCCAGATTTTTTTGTACCGTGCACACCGACTACACACACCCATTCTCTCACATCTAGGCCTACCAACCTTTTCCCGTGAGATTTGAAGGTGCTAGAATTTATGCGTACAAGTACTACATCAAAAAACCTGGCGCGTAAGCTGTACTAGTACGTCGGAAACCATGAAAGGGTTAAGAATCATCCTCACGAATGTTTTACACAAGCAGTTAGTAAGAGATATTGGGCGAAATGCATTTTGTTGATTGGGCTTTGGACTTGGAATGATGAGGCTGTTGGTCCAAGATTGAGGGAGCTCCCCAGTTACATAGCTCATATTATATAATTCAAGTAATGCATTACCTGGTACTCGACCCAGCAATCTGAGTACAGTGGACCCCCGCCTTACGATATTAATCTGTTCCTGAGAACTCATCGTGAGCCAAAATTATCGTAAGGCGAATTAATTTTCCCCATAAGAAATAATGGAAATCAAATTAATCCGTGCAAGACACCCAAAAGTCTGAAAAAAAAAATTTTACTACATGAAATATTAATTTTAATACACACAAACTTAAGAAGACATGCACAATTAATACTCTACTAAGAATAGAATACATGACACTTACCTTTATTGAAGATCTGGTGGTGATTGATGGGATGGGAGGAAGGGAGTGTGCGGAAGTTGTTATTGTTTAGAAGGGGAATCCCCTTCCATTAGGACTTGAGGTATCAAGTCCTTTTCCGGGGTTACTTCCCTTTTTTTAATGCCACTAGGACCAGCTTGAGAGTCACTGGACCTCTGTCGCATAACAAATCTATCCTTAGAGCTCTGTACCTCCCGTTCCTTTAAGATTTACCTAAAATGGGCCACAACATTGTCATTGTAATAGTCACTAGCACGGCTTGCAATAGCTGTGTTAGGGTGATTTTCATCCATAAAGGTTTGCACCTCAACCCACTTTGCACACATTTCCTTAATCTTTGAAGTAGGCACAATGGATTCCACAACTGGCATAGGCTTCTCAGGGTTAGCCCCAAACCCTTCAAAATCTTTCTTAATTTCCATAGTAATTCTCACCCTTTTTACCACAGGGTTGGCACTAGAAGCTTTCTTGGGGCCCATGGTGACTTACTTTGCAGTTACAAGCACAAAAAACACTGGGATAAGGTGAAATGTACCAAATGTATGCGTGGATTCGACCGCACTGGCTGGCTTGTAAACACTGGCGCTGAGGCCACATGTGGGAAGCGTCCCGGACAAATCGCGTGAGACGAGTTTTTTAGCGTGAGGCAAGGCAAAATGTATCGTATGGCAAATTTAACGTAACGCGATGCCATCGTAAGGTGGGGGTCCACTGTATGTTGTAAGTAATACCATCCTCACCAGGCGACATGGAGTTGCCCTTAGTGCTGCATCAATTCATAATTAGTAAAAGGAATGTTGCAGTCATCTTCCTTGCTGAGCATGAAGCAAACAATTCTCTCCCTTGCATCATATTTGTCATTTAAATTTGCCTGTGTGGTACTGGGAAGATTGTCATAGCTAGATGTAGCAGCCCAAGCACTGACTAACTCATTCGCCCTATGTAAGGGATGAGGGTGCACGATCTGCCCAATTTTGCTACCTTTAATTCTATTTATGTCCCTCCATGCCCAGCTAAGTGGGGTGTGAGCATTGAGACTATTGACAAATTTAAAAAGAGTAAGGAAATAGTAAATGTATATGAACAGTGTACCTGGAAGTGGATGTATCAGCAGGTGAAGAATGAGCCAAACCACATAATAGGAAATGGAAAGGAAGTTGCAGGTGTTGAATAATCCATAGAAAGAAATTTGTTTATGGAATTAAAAGGGGAAGAGTATCAAAATATAGTGAAGCCAGTTTTTTGTAGTATGATGCATGGTCTTTGAATGTTACTATGAGGGGGAGGCTGGAAACTTGGAAAAGTCATTCATAGTTGCAGATTGCTGGGTCCTATATATATATATTATATTTTTTTTTTTTTTTATCTAAATATTATAGAAACCACTTTGAAAATGCAATTTCATTTTCCATCCAAAAATATTTCATTGATTAATTTTTTTAATTCATTGGTTGGTGACCTTAACTCTTGTGTAAAGGTCATGAGTTAAGGGTCTTGTCAGAACACCTTCACATCACATTAAATTATTTTACTAATCATTAACTTATTTTTTTTTTTTGTTTTTTTTTTACCTTTTAGGATCCAGAGTCTCTATATATGCTTGAAGAGTGCAGAGAGCGCAAGTATGACTATTATGCTCGAGTCATCCAGCATGCATTTCAGAAATACTTCAGGTTAGTTGACTTTCACACTGCATGGACATCATTCATTTGGAACCTTGCAAGTGTGGGATTACCTGTTGAATTTACAGTATTTATTAGTACTTACATGTGTGGCATATATATGCTCATGGTATCCCATTTTCATCTCCATGGGGAAGTGGAACAGAATTCTTCCTCCATAAGCCATGCGTGTTGTAAGAGGCGACTAAAATGCCAGTAGCAAGGGGCTAGTAACCCTTTCTCCTCTATATATTACTGAATGTAAAAGGAGAAACTTTTGTTTTTTTCTTTTGGGTCACCCCGCCTCTGTGGGATATAGCAATGTATTGAAAGAACGAGGAAGATCCCATTTTCAGTATTTATTATGTTATGTACTGTATATGTTAAAGGTACCTTCTATTGGATCCTTTTGCAGCAGTCTTCCATTGTATTTGTTAAGAAATATTTTATAGTGTTCTTTAGCAACTGCCTTTTTCATGATTTTGCAAGTGAGGTCTCCTGCTCTTCCTGATGAAGTTAGCAAGAAGTCCTTCTTGTCTGCTGTACTACATAGTTTTGTGACCATGTTTGTTCTTTCATATATATTTTTTCCCATTGTGCCTACCAGTGATGCCATTTTCTATTTTTATTTGAGCTCTTAAAAACTGAGTACACTAAATTTAAGCTGCATTTTCTAATCTTGATCTTGCTCTAATTTTTTCACCCTCCATATATTAAAAACTATTTTCAGACTTGCTAGTATAGTGTACAATATTCTCACTACTACCATTGCATTACTCTTCAACAAATCACTAGAAACCAACACTTTCCCGGCATCACTCAGAATAGTAAGGATTACACCAATACACAAAGGTGATGACCCAACAGATGTAAACAACTTAGGCCATTATCAAACTTTGAGAAGCTCGTACACAAAAGGTTATACTCCTTCATTACATCACAAAGCATCCTTAACCCCTGCCAGATTTGGCTTCAGGAGAAACAAAAGCACAAATGATGCAATAATAAAAATGTTAGACCTAATATAGACAGCACTTGAAAAAAAGAATACCCACTTGGACTCTTTATCAACCTTAAGAAAGCTTTTGATACAGTAGACCACAGCATCCTACTTCTCAGGCTTGATCATTATGGTATAAGAGGCCATATACCTGCATATATCAAGTCTTACCTTATTAATAGAAAGAAGTATTTCTCTATCAAGGACACAACCTCCTCAACAAGATCCTTGGACACAGAGAAGCATTCTTGGCCCCCCTTCTTTTCCTTTTATACATCAACGATCTTCCAAGTGTATCACAACAACTTACTCCTATTCTTTTTGTTGACAACACAACTTTTGTCATCTCCCATCCTAATCTAGCCTCACTCAACACTATTGTTAATGAAGAGCTCACAAAAATAGCAACCTGGATGACTGTAAACTTACACTTAATATAGAAAAAAACTTCTACATTATGTTTGGGAGTAGAGCAAGTGAGGTCCAATTAAACATTATGCTTATCAACATCCTTCTTGCTAAACAGAATGAGGGAAAATTCCTGGGTCTGCACCTTGACAGCAATCTGAAATTCAACATCCATATCCAACACATAACAAAAAAAGTATCTAAAACAGTTGGCATCCTTTCAAAGACACAGTACTATGTACCACAAACAGCATTACTTACCCTATACTGTTCATTAACCCTTTGAGGGTTTTGGCCGTACTAGTAAGGCTTACGACCCAGGGTTTTTGACGTACTAGTATGCCTAAATTCTACCGCCCTCAAATCTGGTGAGAGAAAGCTGGTAGGCCTACATATGAAAGAATGGGTCTATGTGGTCAGTGTGTGCAGTATAAAAAAATCCTGCAGCACACAGTGCGTAATGAGAAAAAAAGAACTTTGACCGTGTTTCGGGAATAAAACAGCGACTTTGCACTGTATTTTTGTATGGTATTTATTGTTGTATTCTATTTTTCTTGGTCTCATTTTATAGAATGGAAGACATATTACAAAAATTGAGATGATTTTGACTGGTTTTACAATGAAAAGTACCTTGAAATTGAGCGCAAAGTAGCAGAAATGTTCGATTTTTATCTAAGTTCAAAAGTAAACAAATCATGCCAAGTGTCCAATACACGTCAAGTGGTGAGTCTAATATTCTTTCACAAGTATGCTGATATTATTTATACCATTTCTACACTAATGCAGTAATCTGCATAACAGTAAATCTTTTATTTTTTGTAATAATAAAAATTCAAAGTGGAAAGCCAAAGAAATATAAGAGGGGCCTGGGGATGTGACTAACGAACAGAGAACTTGTTATTTTAGTGCCAGGAATGTCTTTCTTGTTTATTCTGGACCCTGTTCGGAAATTGGCATCTTTGGAAATTTGTGTGAAATTGGCAAAATTGCTAAATTTTGGATAGTTGAAATTGGTAAATGGGTGGTTTCTTGTACTCATTCGATAAAAAGAAATGGAGTTCTAGCAAAATAGTTATGATTTTTGTCGACTAGTACATTGGAATTGGCCAAAAATAGGGCTCAAAGTGGGCAAAATCGCCAATGCGTAAACATTGTCGAGACCGCTAACTTCGCGAGAGCATAATTCCGTAAGTTTTCCATCAAAATTCGTACTTTTGGTGTCATTATGATCGGGAAAAGATTCATCTTTTCATAAGAAAAAATAATTTTTTTTTTTAAATTTGGCTGACCCTGAGAACAAGTTTCGGAGAGGGTCTGTGACCCTCAAAGGGTTAATCTACCCTACCTCACTTATGCTATTTATACCTGGGGTTCCACAATGACAAATCACCTAAAGCCAGTAATAACCCATCAAAAAGCTGCAGTGCAAATAAAAACACATTCCACTGCTAGACAACACCCTTACCCCTTATTCTTCAAAGACCTAAACCTACTCACTATACAAAATATTCACTCATACTACTGTGCAACCTACATTTACAGAACAATTAATTCTAATATAAATCCTGACCTGAAGTGCTTTCTTGACAGTTGCAGTACTACCCAAAGACATAATACCAGGCACAAAAAATCTGTGACATTCCCCATGTCAGGCTAAACCTTTAAAAAAAACTCAATGTACATAAAGGGGCCCAAAATCTGGAACTCTGCCAGAAATCTCCAGAACCACTGACTCAGCTAGCATTTTTAAAACTGCAGTTAAAAAATGCTTTATATCCTTAACCTATCCTAATCCATTATAAATCTTCTTTCTTTCAACAAACTGTCCATTTTCCACCAAGGCACGGTGGCCCAAAAAGAAAAACAAAAGTTTCTCTTTTTAAATTTAGTAATGTATACAAGAGAAAGGGTTACAAGCCCCTTACTCTCGGCATTTGAGTCGCCTCTTATGATACGCATGGCTTTTGGAGGTAGAATTCTGTTCCACCTCCTCATGGAGATTAGAGAGAATAAATAAAGAGAACCAGTAAAAAAAGAAGAAAACCCAAAGGGGTGTGTGTGTGTGTGTGTGTATATATATATATATATATATATATATATACATAATATATATATATAAAATATATATATATATATATATATATATATAATATATTATATATATATATATATATATATATATATATACATGTATATATATATATATTATATATATATATATCTTTCTTTCTTTCTTTCAACACACCGGCCATATCCCACCGAGGCAGGGTGGCCCAAAAGGAAAAACGAAAGTTTCTCCTTTTACATTTAGTAATATATACAGGAGAAGGGGTTACTAGCCCCTTGCCCCTGGCATTTTAGTTGCCTCTTACAACACGCATGGCTTACGGAGGAAGAATTCTGTTCCACTTCCCCATGGAGATAAGAGGAAATAAACAAGAACAAGAACTAGAAAGAAAATGGCAGAAAACCCAGAAGGGTGTGTATATATATGCTTGTACATGTGTGTATAGTGTTTACCTGGAGTTTACCTGGAGAGAGTTCCGGGGGTCAACGCCCCAGCGGCCCGGTCTGTGACCAGGCCTCCTAAGTGTAAGTAGAAGTAGCAAGACGTACCTGTAATCTTGCATATTTATGAGACAGACAAAAGACACCAGCAATCCTACCATCATGTTCAACAATTACAGGCTTTCGTTTCACACTCACTTGGCAGGACGGTAGTACCCCCCTGGATGGTTGCTGTCTACCAACCTACTACCTAATATATATCTTTCTTTCAACACAATGGCCGTATCCCACCGAGGCGGGGTGGCCCAAAAGGAAAAACGAAAGTTTCTCCTTTTACATTTAGTAATATATACAGGAGAAGGGGTTACTAGCCCCTTGCTCCTGGCATTTTAGTTGCCTCTTACAACATGCATGGCTTACGGAGGAAGAATTCTGTTCCACTTCCCCATGGAAGTATATATATATATATATACAGTGGACCCTCGACCAACGATATTAATCCGTTCCTGAGAGCTCATCCTTAATTGAAATTATCGTTAGTCGAGTTAATTTTCCCCATAAGAAATAATGGAAATCAAATTAATCCATGCAAGACACCCAAAAGTATTGAAAAAAAAAAATTTTACCACATGAAATATTAATTTTAATACACACAAACTGAAGAAGACATGTACAATTACATGACACTTAGCTTTATTGAAGATCTGGTGATGAGTGATGGGATGGGAGGAGAGGAGACTGTGGATGGTGTTAGTGTTTAGAAGGGGAATGCCCTTCCATTAGGACTTGAGGTGTCAAGTCCTTTTCCGGGGTTACTTCCTTTCTTCTTTTAATGCCACTAGGACCAGCTTGAGAGTCACTGGACCTCTGTTGCACAACATATCTTTCCATAGAGGCCTGTACCTCCTGTTCCTTTATGGCATTCCTAAAGTGTTTCACAACATTCTCAGTGTCACAATTAAACGCTTGTTCAGGTTTCAATTCTTAACTGTCTATGTACTCCTTGAATTCCTTCACATATTTTTCAGCTGCTTTTTGGTCCAAACTGGCAGCCTCACCATGCCTTATCACACTATGTATGCCACTACAATTCTTAAATCTCTCAAACCAACCTTTGCTGGCCTTAAATTCACTCACATCTCCACTAGTTGCAGGCATTTTTCTAATTAAATCCTCTTGCAACTTCCTAGCCTTATCACGTGTGATGCTATCTCCTGCTATCTGTTTTTCGTTTATCCACACCAATAACAGTCTCTCAACATCTTCTATCACTTGCGATCTCAGTTTCGAAAACATAGTTACACCTTTGGCAAGAACAGCTTCCTTGATTGCCATTTTCTTGGCCACAATAGTAGCGATGGTTGATTGGGGTTTTGTGTACAACCTGGCCAGCTTGGAGACACGCACTCCACTTTCATACTTAGCAATGATCTCTTTCTTCATATCCATGGTAATTGGCACTAGGGTTGGCACTAGAAGCTTTCTTGGGGCCCATGGTGACTTATTTTGCAGGTGCAATCACTAAAAACGCTGTGATAATGTGAAATGTTCCGATTGTATGTTTGGATGGGACCGCAGTGGCTGGCTGGCTTGTAAACACTGGCCACAAGTGGACGCATCTCAGACGAAACGAATCGTGTTGGTAGAGTTATTTAGCGCTAGTCGAGGCAAAAATTTTTGCGTTAAAATGTATCGCTAGTCGGATTTAACGTTAGACGATGCCATCGTTGGTCGAGGGTCCACTGCATATATCTTTCTTTCTTTCAACACACTGGCCGTATCCCACCGAGGCGGGGTAGCCCAAAAGGAAATACGAAAGTTTCTCCTTTTACATTTAGTAATATATACAGGAGAAAAAGTTTCTAGCCCCTTGCTCCCAGCATTTTAGTCACCTCTTACAACACGCATGGCTTATGGAGGAAGAATTCTGTTCTACTTCCCCATGCGTGGATGTAGTGCGGATGACAAGAAACAGATGATTGCTGATGTTATGAATGAAAAGAAGTTGGATGTCCTGGCCCTAAGCGAAACAAAGCTGAAGGGGGTAGGAGAGTTTCAGTGGGGGGAAATAAATGGGATTAAATCTGGAGTATCTGAGAGAGTTAGAGCAAAGGAAGGGGTAGCAGTAATGTTAAATGATCAGTTATGGAAGGAGAAAAGAGAATATGAATGTGTAAATTCAAGAATTATGTGGATTAAAGTAAAGGTTGGATGCGAGAAGTGGGTCATAATAAGCGTGTATGCACCTGGAGAAGAGAGGAATGCAGAGGAGAGAGAGAGATTTTGGGAGATGTTAAGTGAATGTATAGGAGCCTTTGAACCAAGTGAGAGAGTAATTGTGGTAGGGACTTGAATGCTAAAGTAGGAGAAACTTTTAGAGAGGGTGTGGTAGGTAAGTTTGGGGTGCCAGGTGTAAATGATAATGGGAGCCCTTTGATTGAACTTTGTATAGAAAGGGGTTTAGTTATAGGTAATACATATTTTAAGAAAAAGAGGATAAATAAGTATACACGATATGATGTAGGGCGAAATGACAGTAGTTTGTTGGATTATGTATTGGTAGATAAGACTGTTGAGTAGACTTCAGGATGTACATGTTTATAGAGGGGCCACAGATATATCAGATCACTTTCTAGTTGTAGCTACACTGAGAGTAAAAGGTAGATGGGATACAAGGAGAATAGAAGCATCAGGGAAGAGAGAGGTGAAGGTTTATAAACTAAAAGAGGAGGCAGTTAGGGTAAGATATAAACAGCTATTGGAGGATAGATGGGCTAATGAGAGCATAGGCAATGGGGTCGAAGAGGTATGGGGTAGGTTTAAAAATGTAGTGTTAGAGTGTTCAGCAGAAGTTTGTGGTTACAGAAAGTGGTGTGCAGGAGGGAAGAGGAGCGATTGGTGGAATGATGATGTAAAGAGAGTAGTAAGGGAGAAAAAGTTAGCATATGAGAAGTTTTTACAAAGTAGAAGTGATGCAAGGAGGGAAGAGTATATGGAGAAAAGAGAGAAGTTAAGAGAGTGGTGAAGCAATGTAAAAGAGAGCAAATGAGAGAGTGGGTGAGATGTTATCAACAAATTTTGTTGAAAATAAGAAAAAGTTTTGGAGTGAGATTAACAAGTTAAGAAAGCCTAGAGAACAAATGGATTTGTCAGTTAAAAATAGGAGAGGAGAGTTATTAAATGGAGAGTTAGAGGTATTGGGAAGATGGAGGAATATTTTGAGGAATTGTTAAATGTTGAAGAAGATAGGGAAGCTGTGATTTCGTGTATAGGGCAAGGAGGAATAACATCTTGTAGGAGTGAGGAAGAGCCAGTTGTGAGTGTGGGGGAAGTTCGTGAGGCAGTAGGTAAAATGAAAGGGGGTAAGGCAGCCGGGATTGATGGGGATAAAGATAGAAATGTTAAAAGCAGGTGGGACATAGTTTTGGAGTGGTTGGTGCAATTATTTAATAAATGTATGGAAGAGGGTAAGGTACTAGGGATTGGCAGAGAGAGCATGCATAGTTCCTTTGTATAAAGGCAAAGGGGATAAAAGAGAGTGCAAAAATTATAGGGGGATAAGTCTGTTGAGTGTACCTGGTAAAGTGTATGGTAGAGTTATAATTGAAAGAATTAAGAGTAAGACTGAGAATAGGATAGCAGATGAACAAGGAGGCTTTAGGAAAGGTAGGGGGTGTGTGGACAGGTGTTTACAGTGAAACATATAAGTGAACAGTATTTAGATAAGGCTAAAGAGGTCTTTGTGGCATTTATGGATTTGGAAAAGGCGTATGACAGGGTGGATAGGGGGGCAATGTGCAGATGTGCAAGTGTATGTGTAGGAGTAGTTACTGAAAGCAGTGAAAAGTTTTTACGAGGATAGTGATGGCTCAAGTTAGAGTATGTAGGAAAGAGGGAAATTTTTTTCCCAGTAAAAGTAGGCCTTAGACAGGATGTGTATGTCACCGTGGTTGTTTAATAATTTATAGATGGGGTTGTAAGAGAAGTAAATGCAGGGTCTTGGCAAGAGCGTGGAGTTAAAAGATAAGATCACACACAAGTGGAGTTGTCACAGCTGCTCTTTGTGATGACACTGTGCTCTTGGAGATTCTGAAGAGAAGTATGCAGAGATTGGGGTGATGAATTTGGTAGGTGTGCAAAAGAAGAAAATTAAAGGTGAATACAGGAAGAGTAAGGTTATGAGGATAACAAAAAGATTAGGTGATGAAAGATTGAATATCAGATTGGAGGGAGAGAGTATGGAGGAGGTGAACGTATTCGATATTTGGGAGTGGACGTGTCAGCAGATGGGTCTATGAAAGTGAGGTGAATCATAGATTGATGAGGGAAAAAGAGTGAGTGGTGCACTTAGGAGTCTGTGGAGACAAAGAACTTTGTCCTTGGAGGCAAAGAGGGGAATGTATGAGAGTATAGGTTTTACCAACGCTCTTATATGGGTGTGAAGCTGGGTGAGAATGTTGCAGCGAGGAGAAGGCTGGAGGCAGTGAGATGTCATGTCTGAGGCAATGTGTGGTGTGAATATAATGCAGAGAATTCGAAAGTTTGGAAGTTAGGAGGAGGTGCGGGATTACCAAAACTGTTGTCCAGAGGGCTGAGGAAGGTTGTTGAGGTGGTTCGACATGTAGAGCAAAGGATCGAAACAGAATGACTCAGATGTATCAGTCAGTAGTGGAAGGAAGCGGGGTAGGGGTCGCCAAGAAGGGTTGGAGAGTGGTAAAGGAGGTTTTTGGCGAGGGCTAGGCCATCCATCTGCATGCTTGACGTGTTGATAGGATGAATGGAGACCAAATGGTTTTTAATACTTTGACAGTGCTGTTGAGTGTGAGCAAAGTACATTATGAAGGTATTTCAGGAACCGTCAGGCCGCACTGAGTCCTGGAGATTGGAAGTACAGGCCTGCCCTCTGAAGGAGGGGTGTTAATGTTTGCAATTATTAAAAACTGTAGTGTAAAGCACCCTTTCTGGCAAGACAGTGAGGAGTGATGATGGTGAAAGTTATTCTTTTCGGGCCCACCCGTGCCTTGATGGAATCGCCGTGTTAGAAAAAAAAAAAAAAAAAAAAAAAAAAACAAAAAAAATAAAGATAATACTGATATGTAATTACTGCATTAGTGTAGAAATGGAATAAATAATACCACGCACTTTTGAAAAGAATAATTAGCCTCCCAAGTTACGAATATATGGACTCTGTAGCATGATTTATTTTGTTTTACTTTTGAACTTGGTAAAAATCGAACATTATTCATGCTACTTCTGAACTCAATTTCAAGGTACTTTTCATTGTAAAATCACTCAAAATCATCTCAATTTCTGTAATATGTCTTCCATTCTATAAAAATGAGACCAAGAAAACTAGAATACAGCAATAAAAACCATATGAAAATACAGTGCAAAATCGCTGTTTTAATCCAAAAACACCGTCAAAGTTTTTTTTTCTCGTTACGCACTGCGTGCTGCAGGAATTTTTTTATACTGCGCACACTGACCACATAGACTCATTCTTTCATATGTAGGCCTACCAGCTTTCTCTCACGATTTGAGGGTGCTAGAATTTAGGCGTACTAGTACGTCAAAAACCCTTTTGTGTAAGCCGTACTAGTACAGCCGAAACCCTGAAAGGGTTAATGTAGGGTTTATGATTAAATTTTGTAATGTATTTTATTCTTTTATCAGTTTTTTTTTTAAATAATAATTTTTTTTTTTGTATAAGAAATGTAGTTTATTGTTTAATATTCTGATCCTCCTGCAATTCTCACCACTGACCATTTTGTAATTAATGTTAGCTGGGGTGAAGCATACACTGACCAGTGGAGCAAGAAGCAAAACATGCAATCTCTAGTTATTTCTTATGAACCAACACCATAGCAAAGCCTGTGGAGCAGGCCTTACTATCTTCATGAGTAGCAACACCAGTCTAGTGCATGAGTTGTTTATCGTGTGTTTGATCGTCCTGGAGGCAACAAGGTTGTAAGGTTGAAAGAGGCCATTTTGCAAGCAAAGGCAGTCCATATACAAGTACTAGTTCTATATATTTTTTCAGAATAATAATATGCGAAATTATGTTATATGAATGTTCATTACACAGGGATTAGTGTATATATATATACCTCTATGTTGTATGCTCCTTGGCTAAACACTATTGTTCTGTATCACTGATGAATCTTTCAAAATTTATCCAACAACAGATTTGTATGTCCTAGGTAGTAGGTTGGTGGACATCAGCCACCCAGGGAAGTACTGCTGTACTGTAAAGTGAGTGTAAAACAGAAGCCTGTACTTGTTTTACATGATGGTAGGATTGCTGGTGTCTTTTTTCTGTCTCGTAAACATGCAAGATTTCAAGTACATCTTGCTACTTCTACTTACACATAGGTTACACTACACTTGCATATACAAGCATATGTATATACACACACCCCTCTGGGTTTTCTTCTATTTTCTTACTAATTCTTGTTTATTTCCTCTTACCTTCATTGGGAAGTGGAACAGAATTCTTCCTCTGTAAGCCATGCGTGTCATAAGAGGTAACTAGCATGCCAGGAGCAAAGGTCTAGTAACCCCTTTTCCTGTATACATTACTAAGGTTAAAAAGAGAAACTTTTGTTTTTCTTTTTGGGCCACCCTGCCTCGGTGGGATACAGCCAGTTTGTTAAAAGAAGAGATGATGATTTGTATGTAGCTACTATCAAGTCAGCTTCATGTTCATTTTTGTGCACTAATTTGAATATTGCTTCTGTAATCATTAAAACATCCCAAACACTAGCATTTGCTCATTTACATTGATTTTTTCTTTTTTTCAGCAAGCAGCGATTTTTGAAGGAGCGATTGGAGGCTAGTGAACTCTTGTTGAATCGTAAGGAGCGCCGTAGCTGCTCTCTCAACAGGACCTTCCATGGGGACTACATCGGTGTTGAGTACAAGCGAGGCATTACTTCTTTAATCCCAAGAAGAGAAAAGGTTTGTATGCATCTTTTTCATGAGCTTCTTTTTTCTTTATAAATGTGTATATTGTATATATACATGTACAGTAGACCATCATTTAACACGGTAGTTACGTTCATGAAAATGCCATGTTAGGTAAAATCGTGTTTGATGAACTGAAGAACTTATGGGAAAAACAGGGTTATATTCCTTGGGGCTCCCAAAAAGCCAAACATTTTTTTAGACCAAACAGATCTTACAAAAATAAAAGTGAATATGTAATTGTAGTTCATTGTTGTGATATATTACTGCTTAAGACTACAACTGCAATAGAAATAATAGTATTTTTTACCTTAAATTGTGGGTAATGGTGTTTGTGGATGATTGTGAAGAGAGTGGATATGCTTGTTGTGGCCCTACTGGGCTGAGGTGGATTGTTGTTGGTTGTTGACAGAAGTGGGTGGTCGAGGTTCTGGTACTGAAGTCGATGGTTGTATTGGAGTGTACATAAATTCTGTAATGGATCTCTGGGCTCTTTTACCCTGCATTACATTATACAGTTGACAGTAAGGCATCATCAGCTGGTCCTCTTCAGTGAAAAAAGTCTGCTAGTTTAGCAGCAGCATGGAACTGCTCACATAATTGCTGCAATGTTAACTGCTTTTCTTCAGGTTCTTCTTCATCTTCTGTTGTCTCCCTCCCTTGTATCTATGCATCGAGCTCTGCCAACATTTCTTCTTGACTCCTGTCTTCATCATCATCGTTTTTGTGTAGTTACACTTGAATGACTTAATAACTGCCCGATCCAGTGGTTGAATTAGAGATGTTATATTTGGAGGTAAAAATACAACTTTTACATGTGGGGTCACATCCAGCAAAGCTTGTGGATGAGTACGGGAATTATCAAGAATAACTAGAGCCTTGAATGCAAGGTTCTTGCTGTGCAGGTAAAATTTGACTTCAGGAATAAAGTGATGCTTAAACCAGTTAATAAATATTTCCTCTGTCATCCATGCTGACTGGTTTGGCCTCCAAATTACTGGTAAGGTGCTTTTATCTACACCTTTCAAAGCATGAGGATTATTAGAGCAGTAAATAACCATGGGCTTACACTTGAAATCACCTGCTGCATTACCGCAAAGGAGCAAGGTGAAGTGATCCTTTGCTGTCTTGAAGCCTGGTGCACTTTTCTCTTGCTGACTAATATAAGTTCGTGTTGGTATTTTCTTCCAAAAAACACTTGTCTCGTCAGCATTAAACACTTCATGTGGCTCATAGCCACTCTCAGAAATAATTTCCTGCAATTCAGCACGGAAATTACTTGTTGCTGTATGATTATCTGAAGCACATACCAGAAAACGTAATATTATGTAACTTATTATGCAGCTTAAAGTTGTGGGACCAGCCTGTGCTAAACACACACACTTTTTCACACCTTCCTTCCTTATCACACACTGCTTTAAACAACTGTAAGGCCTTTTCTCTTATTAAGAGGAAATTAAGTGGTGCACCTTTCTTTGTCTTTTGTTCGATCCACTCAAGCAACAAGTTTTCTTTTTTATTCACTTGTTGTGATCAACGTGTCATTCTTTTCATGAGATGACATCTTGGGTTATTCATTACACAAGCTCGCATATTGGCCTCGTTCTTTTTAATTGTACGAACTGAAGCTTCATTAATGCCATAGGTCCCTCACTATATCCACCACATGTGAGCCACTTTTAAGCTTATCTGGTATCTTGATTTTCTTCGCAATTCCTGGATTTGAACGCTTGAACCTTTTCTTGCCACTTACAGCAAGACTTGTATGCTTACTGGGTGCCATGATTGCTTGGCAGATTTAACAAATGGCAATGAAAATATGTACAATGAATGTAAATAAACACAGCGAGGTTCCTGAGTATTTTCGTCCTACACACGTATGAAACGAACTGGAGGCTGGGAGCATGGTGTGGGTGGCAGGGAAATGGCGGTAGGTCTCCCTCATTGACTCAGTGGTGTAGCCCGCTGTGGGTGACTGGGTGACCACATGCTCAAATTTTTTTCCCCTCCCACAAACCGTATTAAATTGATTTTCCGACGTGTTACATAAAATTGTGCCACAATTCTGTAGTCGTGCTGTACCCGAATTGTGCCAAATAAACTCGCACTAAATGATGGTCTACTGTATGTATTTTAAGTGAAATATTAGATTTTTTTTTTTTTCAAAAGAATCATTCTTTAAACCCTAACACGGCGGGGATTAAACTTATGGTGAGTGAGCGTAAAACTCCAGACCAGCACATAAGCCACTGGGCTAGCTGGCTACAATAAGATTCATCCAACTAGGTATATTTATACACCATAGAGAGGTTATCACAAGCCCCACTGTGACCACAGATGCAATTTTTACAGATGAATCTCCCACCAGCATGGCTGTGACAAACTCTAGCTCTAGTTCCCTCAAAGCTGTCATCATGGCTCACGAAATCGTAATGACATGATTGCACACAAACCATACCATGGGCAGAGATTGAGCTCGTGTTGATTGAATGAGTTCAATCCCTGTCCGTGGTATGGCTTGTTTCTAGTCATGTCATTACAGTTTTGTGAGTTGAATCATTCTTTGTTTCTTTAACAGTACAGTGGTCCCTCAATAATCGTCTGGCTCGATAGTCGTTCTTTTCGGAACTCGTCCCATTATTTCGTCCAAACATTGGCTCGCAAATGGTCTGTTGACTCGCTAATCGTCTTTCGTCCTGGACGCGTACTCACGCTCTGAGCCGCCTCGGCCTCCCTTCCCAGATAGTGTGCCATTGCTTACCAGTGAGCGACGGTCCCCTCACTTGTTCATTTGAAATATTTCACAATATTCCATTCATTTTAGTGCTTGCAAGTGCTAAATAAGCTACCATGGCTCCAAAGAAAGCTCCTAGTGCCAAGCCTTTGGTAAAGAAAGTGAGAAATATGATTGAATTTAAGAAAAACATCATTGAACAATATGAAAATGGCGTACATGTGGGCGAACTGGCCAGGAGGTATAACAGATCCCGTACAACCATATCTTCCATTGTGGCCAAGAAAAAGGAAATCAAGGAAGCTGTTGTTGCAAAGGGAGTAAATATACTGACAAAAATGAGATCACCAGTACTCGAAGATGTTGAGAAATTATTATTGGTGTGGATAAATGAGAAACAATTAGCAGGAGATAGTCTTATGATGTCGATCATTTGTGAAAAGGCTAGGCAGTTGCATGACGATTTGGTAAAGAAATTGCCTGCAACTAGTGGTGATGTGAGTGAATTTAAGGCCAGCAAAGACTGGTTTGAGAGATTTAAGAAGCGTACAGGCATACACAGTGTGATAAGGCATGGTGAGGCTGCCAGTTCGGACCAAAAAGCGGCTGAAAAATATGTGCATAAATTCAAGGAGTACATAGAGGCTGAAGGACTGAAACCTGAACAAGTGTTCAGTTGTGACAAAACAGGCCTCTTTTGGAAGAAAATGCCAAAGAGGACCTACATTACTCAGGAGGAAAAGGCACTGCCAGGACACATGTTCTGTGCTAATGCTAGTGGGGATTTCAAAGTGAAGCCGTTACTAGTGTACCATTATGAAAATCCCAGAGTGTTCAAGAAAAACAATGTTATGAAGAGTAAATTGTGTGTGTTTTGGAGTTCTAATAATAAGGCATGGGTCACGAGGGAAATTTTCATCGAGTGGTTCAATGAAGTGTTTGGCCCTAGTGTGAAGAATTACTTCCTGGAAAAGAAATTGTATCTCAAGTGCCTCCTAGTAATGGACAATGCACCTGCTCATCCTCCAAACTTGGATGACCTAATTCTGAAGGAGTTTGGGTTCATCACAGTAAAGTTCTTGCTCCCGAATACCACTCCTCTCCTCCAGCCCATGGACCAGCAGGTCATTTCAAACTTTAAAAAACTCTACACCAAAGCAATGTTTGAAAGGTGCTTTAATGTGACCTCAGACACTCACTTGACCCTAAGAGATTTTTGGAAAGAACACTTCAGTATTCTCCATTGCATAAGCCTTATAGGTAAGGCTTGGGAGGGAGTGACTACCAGGACTTTGAACTCTGCTTGGAGAAACTTGTGGCTAGATGGTGTCCACAAGAGGGATTTTGAAGGGTTTGAGGTGGCCCCTGATGAGCATATGTCAGTTGTGAACTCTATTGTGGCATTGGGAAGTTCCATGGGGTTGGATGTGAGTTTGAAGGATATGGAAGAGTTGGTGGAGGACCACAACGAAGAGCTAACCATTGAGGAGCTGCAAGAGCTTCAGCAGGAACAGCAACAGATCACAGCTCAGAATCTTGCTGCAGAGGAGGAGGAAGAGAGATGGAAGAAGGTGCCTTCTTCAGAAATTAAGGAGATTTTTGAAATGTGAGGTAGGATGGAAAGATTTATGGAGAAACATCACCCTGAGAAGGATGTTGCAATCCATATCAACAACTTGTACAATGACAGAGTCTTGGCCCATTTTAGGGAAGTTTTAAAGAGATGTCAGAAACAGAGCTCTGGATAGTTTTTTGCGAGACAGGAGTCCAGTGACTCTCAAGCTGGTCCTAGTGGCATTAAGAAACAGAGAAGAGAAGTAACCCCAGAAAAGCACTAGGTACCTGAGGTGTTGATGGAAGGGGATTCCCCTTCCAAACAGTAATTCAATCTCTCTCCTCCTCCAACCTTCCATACACTAAGAAGAATCGCCAATAAAGGTAAGTGTTATGCTGTTAATGTTTCATTCATCATGTCCCATTGTATTGTTTATGTACTACATCTATATTTCATGTAAAAGTTTTTTTTGTTTTAATACTTCTTGGTGCCAGGAATGGATTAATTGTGTTTACATTATTTCTTATGGGAAAAATTGATTCGAAAATCGTCTATTTCGATAATAGTCCCACTTCCTGGAATGGATTAAGGACGATAAACGAGGGGCCACTGTATATGCTAATGTATTTATACAGATGTAGAATAGTACACCTTGTAATGTATATTAATCATTGATTTTATTTATAATGTGCTGCAATTGTCAGTCTTATTTTTAGTCATATTAGAATGTATCTAGGTAGTAGGTTGGTAGACAGCAACCACCCAGAGGTACTACCGTCCTGCCAAGTGAGTGTAAAACGGAAACCTGTAATTGTTTTACATGATGGTAGGATTGCTGGTGTCTTATTTTTTTCTGTCTCATAAACATGCAAGATTTCAGGTGCATCTTGCTACTTCTACTTACACTTAGGTCACACTACACATACATGTACAAGCATATTTATACACACCCCTCTGGGTTTTCTTCTATTTTCTTTCTAGTTCTTGTTCTTGTTTATTTCCTCTTATCTCCATGGGGAAGTGGAACAGAATTCTTCTTCCGTAAGTCATGCGTGTTGCAAGAGGCAACTAAAATGCCAGGAGCAAGGGGCTAGTAACCCCTTCTCCTGTATAAATTACTAAATTTAAAAAGAGAAACTTTTATTTTTCTTTTTGGGCCACCCTGCCTTGGTGGGATAGGGCCGGTTTGTTAAAAAAAAAAGAAAAAAAATATTAGAATGTGATAGGATAGCCTGCATCAGAACATCCTGTGCTATCTGGTGCATGTCATCCACAGGTGTACAGTACAGTAGTGGTGCCAGGATCAGCTGGTGGAATGTGGAGATCAAAAAAATCAGTGTCGGGTTAGTTGTTGGAGGGAAGGGGGGCGGGACATCTCCTATCTAAGATATATGAAGTTATGTACTAGTCATTTTCTTGCTTGTGATGGTCACTTGGGTGTTCATCATATCATAACTCAAAACCCAATAGTCCATTTCCTTGCACATTCATCATTTAGTCCTTACATTTGAGTTGTACTGAATAACTCTTACAAGCTTAACATTTTTATGTATAAAGTAAAAATAATCAATTTCAACTGAATAGGATGCTAGCTGACATTGTAACTGAAAATATAAATTTTGTCTACCAGGGAGATTTTTAATGTCCAGTGATCTCTCTGACAGCAGAATAAACTAAACAGTTAAATAAAACACAACTGTAAGGATGCATGTTAGAAATTTGATTTGTGTTATCTGAAAGTATTGAAAAATATGATAGTAGTAGTACTTAGATTATAATATTTTATATGTATTCTTAGTAATGCACTGTGTACATAACCATCAGTACTATGATAACCTGAGACATAAGTTGTCAACCTTGGAGTGCCATTCACAGTCTGATTACTCAGTAATTTACAGTTATAGGACTGAGTTATTACAGAAGGCAACATCTATTTGTAGTGCTCCTTGATGTAAAAATATTATTTTTTTGCAGGTTGAATTTGCATTGACAGTTGATAAATTTGATCGCAGGTTCAGACAAACTAAACGTGACCTGATTGTAACAAAAGCCAATATTTACTTAATTGGTCGAATGCAAATTAAGAAAGGCCCTGAGAAAGGAGATATTGTAGATGTTATCAAGAGGAAGATTGACCTGGAAAATGTTATGCAGGTAATATTAATGTTCTTCATCAGTTGGCTTAAGTGACTTACAAGCAAGATGCCCTCCTTCCCTCCCTCTCTTTTTTTTTTTTTTTACACAGGGTTTGACAAGATTAGGTTAAGGATCCCTAGCTTTATTGACAAGCTAAGAGCGTTACCTACATCAGCTCATTTGAAAGCATTTTTAGTGTTATGAAACATACAAGTAGGGAACAGGATGAAGTTGGAGCCATCTGTGGGCCAGCATTTTCATCTGATCAAAACTGACTTGATCTCGTTGACATCATAATGCTGTACGAATGTGTTCCATACTCGAGTCATCCTGGGAATAAATGATCTCAGATGAAGTGATGTTCTGGAGAATGGTACAGCCAGAGTGAAGTTGCTGCTTTCTGCCCATCTTATGGTATAGAAACTTGCTTCACGCTGTCCTCGAAGTGGATCCAAGTGTGGTACTTTTACAATATTGGCCTTGTACATAACAGTAAGGCCACTCGCATCCCTCCTGTGTTGAAGGCTCTGCTGAAATGACAGATCTATCCAGGACTGATCCAGGCAAGAGATGAAATGTCTTGCTCTGTTCTCTACTCTGTCAAGCAGTCGCAGATGAGAAGGGGGGCAGGTGAACCAAGAAAGTGGAGCATACTCAAGGTGTGAGCGTACTTGTGCCTCGTACAAAATCTTGCAACCCCTACTGTCAAACAGATGCGAGATACGGCGAAGTGCTGTAAGCTTCCTGGCTGCCTTGTTTGCAAGATTTACAACGCGGTTTTTCATAGTCAGTTTGGAGTCAAATTTCACCCCAAGGATATCAACTTCCCCAGGTGCCAACACCCTCCCATTCATCCTTACTACTGCACCGGCATTACCATCTTGGTGCCTAGAGATCATCACCATTTGTGTGTTCTCGGGTGCAAATATTACTTGTCATCTATTTCCCCAAGCTGATATAGCTCTGAGCTGGTGATTGATGTAGCTTAGAGCAGCTGGCATTTCTTCTCTTGGATAAGTGAATGTCAGTGTACAGTCGTCTGCTTATGCATGGGATTCTGGGATGAGATAAAGAAGGTCATTGAAGTAGACATTCCATAACAATGGTCCCAGAACACTTCCTTGTGGAACACTTGCCCCAGTAGGTTGTCTTGCTGATTCTGTTCCATTGAGAACTACCCTTAGAGATCTACCATGAAGGTAATCACTGAGGAGACATAGCGTAGAGCCTGCAGTTCCCTGAGCTTGCAGTTTTGCTAAGAGGGCCTGGTGCCACACCCTGTCAAAAGCACCAGCAATGTCCAGTGCTACCACACAGCTGACTTTGGTTTCATCAAGTGACTGGTGCCACTTAGTAGAGAGGTTTAACAACAGATCTTCAGCAGAGTAACCTTTCCTGAAGCCATATTGACAGTCACAAAGTAGTGAGTGGTAGTCAAAAAACTCTGTCATTTGTCTTGAGATTATTGTCTCAAGGAGCTTGCCAGTTATTGACAGGAGTGACACTGGTCTGTAGTTGCTGATTTCTGCTCTGCTCTTCTTTTTGTGAACAGGGACTACATTTGCCTCTTTCCACAGAGAAGGACATTTACACTGTACTAGGCAGTGCTGAAAGATGCGAGTTAGAGGTGCTGCTAGCTGGTCTGCGCATCTCAGCAATCTTGGGCTCAACTTGTCTGGGCCCACAACCTTTTCTTGGTCAAGTGATTTAAGAAGGAAGTGCACCTCTTCCTGCCTTATTGTTACCACTGACAGTTTTGACACAGTTCTTCCAGCTAGCCAAGGAGGGTTCCTTGCTGGATCAGGAACTTGCATTTTGGTAACAAAGTGTTCGGCAGAGAGGTCTGCTTTCTCTTAACTATTAGTAGAGGTGGTCCCATCCTGTTGATTTAGAGGTGGAATGGGTTCATCAGGCAGATAACCTTCTCTGTCCTTGACCAGGGACCACCAGGTTTTGGAGCCTACCCTACCTGATGCTAGCTTTCTTCTTGTGTCCATCTCCCATTTAGCGATGGCCCACTTTTGAACGTCACCCATATGCTTACAGGCTTGCCTGTGCAAGTTCCTGTTATAGGTGGTAGGATGTCTCTTATACCTTCACCATGCCTTGTACTTAGCAGTAGCAGCCTCTCTACAACAAAAGCCAAACCAAGGCTGATCTGTAGGCTTCATCACATATTGCCAGTGAGGAATGTGTTCTTGTTGTAGATTAAGGATGTGTCCAGTGAAGGCTTTCACTTGGTTGTCAACATCCCCTTGGAGAAGAGCATTCCAATTGGTGGTTGCGAGCTCAGAGCAAAGGGCTGGCCAATTACCTCTTACCCATAGCCAGGTTGTGTGTGTGGACTCCTCACCTCGTTCTGTTGGGACCTTAAGTGTCGTAAAAACAGCCTTGTGGTCAGATGATCCAACATAGCCGAGGGGTTGACAAGTGACTATACCTTCTTCTAGATCACTCACTACTGGGTCATGGGAGGAGCCAGAGATGTCAAGTACTGCAAGGTCATCAAAGTCCCTCTGTATAAGGTGTTGGTTGAGGTCACCAGCAATTATGACATGTTGACAGTTGTGTTGTAGCAGAAGGGAGTCCACATTTTCCATTAGGAAGTTGATGGGGTCTGCATGTTGCCACTGAGGTCTGTACATTGCACATGCTAGTACAGAGGTACTAGTGTTTATGCATAGCTTGAAGAACATCATTTCAAGATGAGTAGGGATGGCAACATCAATGTGCTGGGCATGTACACTTTTAGAGAAGCACACAGCAACACCTCCTCCTTGCCCTTGCCTGTCTCTTCTCATCCATGAGGAGTAGCCAGCAATTCTTGCAAAATTTTCTGGAGTCCTGTCGTCCAAAAATGTTTCAACAACAGCTATCATGTCGGGACATCGAGTGTTCACAAAACTGTGTACGAGCTCTCCAACATTAGTAATGAAACCTCTAAGGTTGGCTGACAGGATGCTGATAGACTGGCTCCTAATGATGTGGTCAGCTTGAGGTGGTGGGTGTGTAAGGCGTGTAAGGTGCCTGTCCTCGAGAGTAGGGCACTGAGGCAGCTGCAGGGATGTACAGTAGGGCCCCACTTATACGGCTGGTTAGGTTCCAGGCTACCGCCATAAAGCAGAAACCGCCGTAAAGTGGAACACCCTTTTTTTCCACTTCCAAATGCATACAAACACTAGATAACAAGTTTACACTAACATATATTAAGTTAGCAATAGAACCAGGCATCAAAAAACAATAAAAAAGTACAATACACACATAGTGCACTCATTACTTACCTTAAAATATTTATAGTCTTAATCTAGGGTGAGACAAGTAGTATTTATTGTAAGAAATCAAGTGTGGTATGTATGGTGTCAGCCAGGCTACCATACCAGGCCACCCCACCCACACATACTATTCTATGATATTTAAGCATCCCAGAGCGATAAAATGTATATACAGTTCACTCATTACTTACCTTAAAATATTTGTAGTCTTAATGTAGGGTCAGGAGTAAGTAAATGAGATAAAACGAATAAATGAGAGAGAAAGAATGAGTGCATGAGAGAGGACAGGCGCAGAGTTATGTAAACAAACCAGGCGAAGGTAAGTTTTGTAAACAAACAGTGTACACGTCTGGTTTGTGTACAAGTTGTCTCTACATTGATACGGTAGAATAAATAAAGAAGAACACTCCCATTCTCATGTAACATCATTTTGAGAAGAAATGATGCTCTGAGTGAAGGCAATGGAAATAAGTCACTCTGACTTTTTTGGGTTATCCTAGGTTCTCTACACATATGTTGTTATGTATGATAATCTATGTAACTGTATTTGTGTAAACTGAATAAACTTACTTACATACATACGAAAGGAATAATTTTCTACAGCTACCCCCAGTAACACATTTTCTCTTATGTTAGATTAGAGAAAATGTTATTCTTGGCATCACTTGTACAAGTTATCTGGCTACCACATCTCATATTTATGTTTATTTATTCTATTGTGGGGTGTATTTATCATCTTTTTATGTTATGTATCGTGTTTATTATATAATTTTGAAAAAAATATCACGGATGGATTAATGAAAATGTGTATATTAACGTAATATACAACATTTAATGAGACTCAGTGATTATTATTATTTATTATTATTATCATCATTATCATTTCTAATATGGCGTCACTTGTGCAAGTCGTCTGCTACCACATCTCATATTTGTTTATTTATTCTATTGTGGGGTGTATTTATCATCTTTTTATGTTATGTATCGTGTTTATTATATAATTTTGAAAAAATATCATAGATGGATTAATGAAAATGTGTATTTAACATAATATACGACATTTAAATGAGACTCGATGATTATTATTATCATTACTAATATGACGTCTGGAGACATAAGACACTCTTACTGATTTTAATGTGTACCTGCATGCCAGCACAGTATGTAAGTTTATTTAAGTACAGGTATACATTAGTATAATTATCAGAGTATATATAAAATATGAAAACTTTTAAAAACATTTGAAATTTTGGAGTTTCCAGACAAAATGGAGAGACTTAGTGCTTACTGAGCTCACGAAGAATGTAAACAAACAGGGTGGGGCGCGGTGACCGTATTAGAAGTCAGGTGGGGGGAGCCGTATAGCGAGTTTTGGTCATAATTTGAAATGACCGTATTAGCGGAATGCCGTAAAGTGAAACGCCATAAAGCGGGGCCCTGCTGTAGGTCTGTGGTCTTGTATAAGGCACAATACCACCTGTTGGGCTGAGATAGGAGTAGCTGAGTGGGTGACGTGTGAGTGTATTCACCAATTCAGAGATCCTGGTGGTTTGTTCCAAGAACAGGTCGTCCTGTCTGTCAAGTTCCTTTTTCTTTCGACACTGGTCCTCCTGATGTCCTTTCGTGTGGCAGTAATTGCACCTGGTATCTCGCAGGCAGTCGTTGGTGGTGTGCCCCTTCCGGTGACAGCGAGAGCACTGCCTCGGTGCCTGGGAGGGTGGACTATTATTTGTTGCACCGCTTGTGTTTTGCTGATTTGTCCGCAGGTTCTGCCTCTGGGACTGTGTTGGTGGAAGGTGAAACGGCTGTAGATGTCTTCCTCTGCCACGCCCCTGTGCAATTCTAACAGATGTGTCCCTGCTGTTCGTACTTTGGTGCAGTAGATGTTCAGGTGCAGTGATAGTGCCCTGATTATTAACGGCACCAATCTCTCGTGGAGAAAATCCTGACTCATTACTTGCCGATTAAGCACTGCTGCCAGATATTGGAATAATGTCGGCAGGTGTGCTGACACGTGTAGGATCAGAGATGATATGTGCACTGTCTAGTGTACTGGCAGGTGCTGAATTAACAGATCCAAGACTTGCTTCATTGCTGGAAAGAGGATCTGTTCCCTCTGTGGCGGTCAGAGATATTGTGTTAGGATTCCCAAAGGTAGTGTTTTGAACTCTGTCAATCTGTGGGGCCTTAGCAATGACAGAATTCCACCAGTTATTTACCCCTGAGTTAAGCTCAGTGTGGGACTTCCAGTCTTTGTCAATAGTGTCATCATCAGCTGAGCAGCTTATGTCGCTTGATGTAGGCTTGCACTGGCCTTCTACAATAGCTTGAAGGTTATCTAATGATTTGAGGAGCTCATGAAGTGCTTCCCTGTGATGGATTATCTTAGCTGCAACTTTACAATACAGCCCATGAGGGCAGTCTTGATCTCTGTACAAGAGTCCCTGAGGTACTTCTGAACCTTCCTCCTGTAGCACCAGGTTTGTTTCCACATATACCACAGGAGTATGGATATCCTTCAGTTTTCTGAGATTTTCAACCTGGCTGCAACAGAATTATTCTTCTGGAATGCACTCTGTGTGGCAGTAGTTGGAACACGTAGGCTCCTTACATCTAAGAAGTATTTTGTCCCTTGTAGTATACCCACAAACACTGCAGTAACTACTGGAACAGTAGCCAGATAGCGAAGATATTCTTATGCTATTTTGCGATGTGAAGTCATCACAGAGGAGGCATTGTAGGTTTACATTGAAATTCACAGTGAAGTTCACAGGAGGGAGAGGGTGGGTGGTGGTATTGTGGGGGTGTTTATAATTGGGTGGGTAGTGAGGGAGGGTGAGGGCAGGTAGTGGGCAGGCAAGCTGAAGTGTTGCCTTCTCACTATCATTTAATAAGCACTGTTTATGTTATCCATGTTTTCACTATAGGAAAATGTTACACAAATCACTCTGTTGCATTGTACAACTCACTCACTCTCTCAGTCTCTTTCTCTCTTTAACAAGGAAAGATTTCAAAACACATTTATTAATACTTGTACTTTAGTATAATTGCATTTAAATTTTAAATCTTAATTAGGTAAGTTTTCATTCATTATTATATAATGCCAGTAGTACTGAATTCATTACTATAACATAATGACAACTCTTGGGCTCTTGGCCATTTTTCTGATTAATTTTTGGGGAGTCTTAATCTCTACAAGCTAAAGAACCAACAAATACTTTTTTTATTATTATTAACACATCGGCTGATTCCCACCAAGGCAGGGTGGCCCGAAAAAGAAAAACTTTCATCATCATTCACTCCATCACTGTCTTGCCAGAGGGGTGCTTTACATTACAGTTATAAAACTGCAACATTAAAACCCCTTCTTCAGAGTGCAGACACTGTACTTCTCATCTCCAGGACTCAAGTCCGGCCTGCCGGTTTCCCTGAATCCCTTCATAAATGTTACTTTGCTCACACTCCAACAGCACATAAAGTATTAAAAACCATTTGTCTCCATTCACTCCTATCAAATATGCTCACTCATGCTTGCTGGAAGTCCAGGCCCCTCTCACACAAAGCTTCCTTTACCCCCTCCCTCCAGCCTTTCCAAGGACGACCCCTACCCCGCCTTCCCTCCATAATAGATTTATACACTCTCGAAGTCATTCTGTTTCGTTCCATTCTCTCTACAACCTCAACAATCCTTCCTCAGCCCTCTGGACAACAGTTTTGGCAATCCCACACCTTCTAACTTACAGAAATATTGTGCAAATCACAAATGAGATCTACAGTGTTGTCATGTTTGGAACAGGAATGAGAATCTATTAAAATGCTGGTACATTATAAAAAGAGTATTGTAGCAGTATTAAAAACATGGATGGGCAGAAATAGTTAAACTACAGACCAGCATATATGATGTATAAATCTTGTCATTCCATCCTCTTTACGGCAAACAATAGGGCACTGTTGTAAAAGCAGTCAAATAGGTGACTGTTGATGGAGTCATGAGCAGTTGAAAATATGACTGTTTTACATGAGCTGCACACTATGGGTGTTCATTTTCTATTCATACAGCAGATTTTTTCTAGTCTTTTTATTGTATAATTATAGTTTTTCTACTATAACTGAACATAGCGCCACCCAATCCATCCCAAGCTAACTTAAAAATGGGCTGCAAATCCTATGTGAAAGTGTGACACAGTTATTAAGAGGATGAGTTGACCTTGTAAAGTGGTAGAGAAGATTATAAAGAAACATTTGATAAACCTCCCTGTAGGGAGTAGGATTCACTGCACACTAACAACACTGGCTCAGGTAAGAGAACTCATGCTTCACTCTTACTTGTATTCTGTGATAGGATCTCTTCTTCATGATACATGAAGTTTGTTTACAAGTTCACTTCTCCCGGTGACTGCACTGTGATAGGATGATGGAAATTTTTTTTTACTACTGACTATATTAGTTGTAATTTGGCACCAATTACATATATGATCAGTATTATTAATAATGCTAATATGGATAATTGTCCTATCACTTAAGAAATTCAGTTTTAATTAGTTTGGTTTTGCAGGTTTAGTAATTTAGAATATTAGAAGGTAGGAGTACTGTCCTAGATAGTAGGTTGGAAGACAGCAACTGCCCAGGGAGGTACTACCATCCTGCCAAGTGAGTGTAAAACAAAAGCCTGAAATTGTTTTACATGATGGTAGGATTGCTGGTGTCTTTTTTTCTGTCTCAGACACATGCAAGATTTCAGGTACATCTTGCTACTTCTACTTACACTTAGGTCACACTACACATGCATGTACAATCATATATATACACACCTCTCTGGGTTTTCTTCTATTTTCTTACTAGTTCTTGTTCATTTCCTCTTATCTCCTTGGGGAGGTGGAACAGAATTCTTCCTCCTTAAGCCATGTGTGTTGTAAGAGGCAACTAACATGTCAGGAGCAATGTGCTAATAACCCTCTTCTCCTGTTTTCATTACTAAAGTTTAAAAGAAAAACTTTTTTTCTTTTTGGGCCACTCTGCTTTGGTGGGATACTGCCGGTGCATTGAAAGAAAGAAAGAAAGAAAGGAGTATTATACATATTATTCTGGAGGCTTAAGACCTGAGGGATTTACTCTTCATAAGTGGTTTTTGTAGATTTTTATTATTATTTTTTAAATAATTCTCTTCATTATGTTGGTTCCATTTGTTACTAAAGCCTTACAATTGTTTGTAACAAATAGTATAAATAAAATGTATACTGTCCTTCATTATTCATAGACACCTTTTTGTGTTATAAATTTGTACACTGCATCTTTTTTGTAGATTGTAGTTCCTTTTTCCTTTATTATTAGGTCTACGGTTATGAATCGCTGTGTAGCCATGTATGCTAAATATAGTTATTATTGTATGTTGCACAAGATCTCTTAGAACTAGAAAGGAGAAATTTGTATTTAGAGATTCTAACAGGGCAGAGATATCATCATTGTGTTTGCTTCATTCAGGGTCTGGCATTAAGGGTTCAGTACATTAACACTAAGGGTAGTTTCAGTGACACTTACAGTACTGAATAATACAGTGAACATTTTCATTAATGGACTAATAGGAAGAACAGTTGTATGTTATTTGCTGATTGTCCACAACTTCTAGTTTGCAAAATTAATTTTTCATGGTGGTCTAGTTGTCTTGTGAACTAGCACACTTGGTCACTAATGCAGAAGACAACTAAACACTAAGAATATGGGTATTGTAACCTGTAGTTCTACAGTACATACCACACTCTATAGTAATTTTCTAGTACTGTATGTAATTTACAGTAACCTTATTTACCTTTTTTGTGGTGGAGAGAGGGTGAGTTGGTATGAGTGTTAGGGTAAGTGGGTGGAAGTGAAGAGGAATATGAGGTAGAGTGGAAGTGTATGTGTTAATGAAGGTGGCTTGGTGGGTATTAGAGGATGGCTTTCAGAAAGCACAAGTGAGCATGTGGGTAGTCGGTGGTAAATAGAGTGTGAATGTGGGTGGGTGTCAGAGGGTAAGTGGATTGATGAAAGAGGTGGGTACGAAAGAATATGTTTGTGTGAGTGTTCAGTGTGTGGAGACGGATGAATAAACATGTCTTGAACAGAAATTCCTCTCCTTCACTTACAACCCCCCCCCCACACACACACTCTCTCACACTCTCTCTCTTACCAACAATGCCCCTCCATCTGACCTACCCTACCACCCAGCAATTAACAGTGTAATTAATAAAGCTACAGTACAGATCCTCAACAATCACTGCAAAAATATGAGCTCTCTTTATAAACAGGGAGGGAGGCAGTGAGTAATGGAGAGGCTTTCCTCCTTGGCTTTTGGCAAACACCTCCCCCTCCATCCTTTCCTTCCCCTCTCCTCTGCTGGAGCTGGGTTCCTCATTGGCTCAGTGTCTATCCACCCACACACCCTCCTTTTCCCTTCCCCTTCCCTGTGACAACCACTAGTAACTAACACAGCATAAATAATAAATCTGTAGTTCTTCACCAATCTTTACCAAATAAATGTAAGATCTTTATACATGCATACAAGGTACATACACAAATTATGAGTACATTTAGTAAAAAATTAATCAAGATAAAAATATTATCCAAAGGACTGAGGAGGGGTTGTTGAAGTGGTTCGAATATTTAGAGAAAATGGAGAAAAATAGAATCACTTGGAGGGCATATAAATCTGTAGTGGAAGGAGGCCTTGTGTGTGAGGGGCCTAGACTTCCAGCAAGTGTGCATGAGCATGTTAGATAGAAGTGAGTGGAGTAATATGAAGGGATTCAGGAAAACTGGTTAGCCAGACTTGAGTCCTGGAGGTGGGAAGTACAGTGCCTGCACTCTGAAGTAAGGGTATTTTGAACTGTAATGTTGGCATGCCTCTGGCAAGACAGTGATGGAGTGAGTGATGATAGTGTTTCTTCTTTTTTTGTCCACCCTGCTTCAGTGGGAGACAGCCAATGTGTTAATAAAAAAAAATACAAATCATCAGTAATAAGAACATGTTAATGAGCAAAATTTGGAATTACAGACTTTTGTCCATTTTGTTCAATAACTAGCGTGTGGCCAATTTGCTAAAAATCCATTAATGAGAGGTTTTACTGTACTAGCAGGTTTTATCAGCTGGGCATTGTATGCTCTAGATATATGACAACAGGTAGAGTTCTGGAGGCTTATAACTGATTGAGGGGAAAAAAAAAAACAGATGTGACAGGCATAAGTATAAGAACTTAAGATTACTCATGGACCCACATACTGTCAATAGTGCATTGTCTAATACTAGCTGCTTCAGTTATACATGTCTCTATTCTGTTTAGAAGAAAAGAAATTAAATATTATCTTAGGTTATTTCACAAGTGGCAAAAGAATGTAATCTCCCTTTATGTCATAAATGTTTAAGATTAATTGTATAATAGCTAATATATTATCTTTTTTGTAGTGAAATGTAATGCACTGATTCTTTCATTTGTGCTTCTGTTTCAGGCAACTTTGTCAACATATCAAGATGATCTAGTTTTGATTCATGTTCGCAATGATTATGAATCCCTGCTAGAAGTTAAATTCAAGACAGAATTTTTAATGGTGCTCAACCGCAAGCTAATAGAGCGATGTAACAGAGAATTGCCGTTGAATTTTATCAATAGGTAAGGTTATCCACAAGGATGATAATTAGGTTTCTCAAACAGTTTCTCTCAGTATCCTCCTTATGTAAAGTTAAAAACAGACTGCACACTTGATATTATGTATACAGTAGGGCCCCACTTATATGGCAGGTTAGGTTCCAGGCTACCGCCAGAAAGCAAAATGCCATTTTTTCCACTTATAAATGCATATAAATACCAGAGTGCAAGTTTACACAAACATATATTAAGTTAGCAATAGAACTAGCCATTAAAAAAACAATAAAGAGTAAAATACACAGTACACTCATTACTTACCTTTAAATATTTGTAGTCTTAATGTAGGGTGAGTAAACAAGATAAAACGAATAAACAAAAGGTTAGGTAAAGTTCATCAGGAAACAGGACAAGCGTTTTCTGACGTGGGTCTTAGTCAGATGATGGCCCGCAGCTGGAGCTTTTGGTCATCTGACCAAGGCTTTCTGCTGGCTTACCAGTCCACCCCTTTAATAATTATGGTCATAGTTATAACCATTTTTTTTAGTAATAAATGAGAAAGAGAGAATAAGTAAATGAGAGAAGACAGAGATGCGGAGTCTGTAAACAAGCAGATGAACGCATCTGGTTATGGTTGATGCATGTTCATTTCCATATTTGTGAATCTTATACCATAATCCAAACACCTTACATTGTGCACAACATGACTCACGAAATCGTAATGAGACTCTCTGACCGCGGGTTCAATCCCGGCCAGGGTATGATTTGATTGTGCACAAGTTGTCTCCACATTGGTACAGTAGAACAAATAAAGAGCAACACTCCTATTCTCTCGTAACATTTTTTAGAAGGAATGATGCTCTGAGTGAAGGCATACAAAAGAATAATTTTCTAAAGTTAACCCCAGTAATACTGTTATGTACGCATTTTCTTTGGTGTTGAACTAGAAAAAGTGTTATTCTTTCCAACACTTCGACAAGATGACTGGAAAAACACCTCATATTTTATGTTAATTTACCCTACTGTGGGGTGTATTTTTTTATATTTTTTTTATTAACACATTGGTCATCTCCCACCAAGGCAGGGTGGCCCGAAAAAGAAAAACTTTCACCATCATTCACTTCATCACTGTCTTGCCAGAGATGCACTTACACTACAGATATAAAACCAACATTAACACCCCTCCTTCAGAGTGCAGGCACTGTGCTTCCCATCTCCAGGACTCAAGTCCAGCCTGCCAGTTTCCCTAAATCCCTTCATAAATGTTACCTTTCTCACACTCCAACAGCACCTCAAGTTCTAAAAGCCATTTGCCTCCATTTGCTCCTATCTAACATGCACACGCATGCTTGCTGGAAGCCCAAGTCCCTCTCACACAAAACCTCCTTTACTCCCTCCCTCCAGCCTTTCCTAGGCCGACCCCTACTCCTCCTCCTCTCCACTACAGATTTATATACTCACGAAGTCATTCTGTTTTGTTCCACCATCTCTACATGTTTGAACCACCTCAACAACCCCTCCTCAACCCTCTGAATAAAGATTTTGGTAATCCTGCACCTCCTCCTAATTTCCAAACTATGAATTCTCTGCATTATATTCACACCACCTCCTAATTTCCAAACTATGAACTCTCCACATTATATTCACACCACACATTGCCCTCAGACATGACATCTCCACAGCCTCCAGCCTTCTTTTTGCAACATTCACCACTCATGCTTCACACCCAAATAAGAGTGCTGGTATAACTATACTTTCATACATTCCCCTCTTTGCTTTCATGGACAAAGTTCTGTCTCCACAGACTCCTAAGTGCACCCCTCACCTTTTTCCCCTCATCAATTCTATGACTCACCTCATCCTTCATAGACCCATCTGCTGACACATCCACTCCCAAATACAGTGAATCCCTGACTTACGATATTAATCTATTCCAGAGAGCACATCGTAAGATGAAATTGTCGTAAGTCAAATTAATTTTCCCCACAAGAAATAATGGAAATCAAATTAATCCGTTTAAGACACGCAAAAGTATGAAAAAAAAAATTGTTACCACATGAAATATACATTTTCCTACACACAAAAAGAAGGATACATGCACAATATATATTGTGCATTTACTAGTGTACTAAATGAAGAATAAATGACACCTACCTTTATTGAAAATGTGGTGATGAGTGATGAGACACTGTTTGTGTCCTGGGAGTGCCTTTTCCTACCTGCATTTATCATTTCAATTTTAAACTCATCTGTCCCTGCTGCTTTTTTCCAATATGAATTCTATATAATACCATTCTTCATTTACTTTTTTATACTCATGCTTCTTCCTCCACATTAACTGATCTCATTTCTTCTTGTTCCATGCAAGAAATTTCTACCTCCATTACATCATCTGCATTCAACAGTTTCTAAAAATGTTCTCACCCATATCGTTTTTTTTGTTTTTTTTATATCGCAGATTTTAAACCTCTTCATGAAAAGTTGAGTTTATTTAACTAGACTTAATACTGCATAGTAACATATTAATGCTGTATTATCGCAGGAAAATGATAAACCTGTATGGGTCATACAGTGCTACATTTAGTAGAAAAACTTATTAATGCATTCTATGCTAGAGTCTCAGATGATTAAATAATCCCTAAATTTTCAGCTTTGACTTCAGGGTGAGAAAAACAGGTTGGGGTGGTGGTGGGGTGAGGAAGGTGGTGTTCAGCGAAGGTGCCTCGGACAAGCCACAACTTTTCCCCTCAGGGTCTACATTGACTGTTAAAGTTGCTCATGGGTTACCTAATACTTCACGTAAGTCTTACCTCAATCATTGTTAATTTTATGTTCTCCAAATTTGTTTAGTCTGAAAATTTTGTAATATATGTGAACTAGAATAGTTTAAATGTTGATCACTGATATCCCTTTTCAAGGTAAAAAAAATGTAGATTAAGAACAAAAAAAAGGCTGGCCCAGTTGGTTCTTAGTTCACTTTATACTCAGATTCCAAATGTGCTATGGCCACCCTGTGGTCCAGAAGAATCAGGAGTGGTTAGCTCATCCTCATGTGCCACACATAGGTGCCCAAACCATGTTGGTGTCCTTGGAAAACATAAACCTGCACACCCCTTAGCTGCTCTTCGAAGACAGCCCAAATGGTGGATCTGGACAAATTACCCATCTTTCTTCTGGACTAATCTCTGGACTAACCAGTGTTTTAACACACTTTAGTCACCCTGGGTATGGTGGCCACAACTTAAGTTATAAAACTCACCCCTGGGGACACACAATGCCCCCCAAAAAAATAAGAGAGAAGGACCCAGAGGTCCTACCAGCTTGAAATCAACAAAAAGAGTGAGGGAGAGGGAGGGGCCTAGCTAAGCTCCTCCAACACCCACCAAACAACAAAAAACTGTTGCCAAGCACAATTCTATAGTTACCACAATTCTGCCACACAAAAGCTAGCAGTGTCCCTCAGAATACGGCTAGTAATAAAAAAAAGTATATTTCTTTAGCCTGAAGGTGGTTAGCAAGACTACTAGAAATGTTACATATTTCCCAGCACCATAACTACTCTTCACTTTACTGTTATTTACAACAAGGTGACATACTACATGGCAATCTACAAATTTGTGTGGCTCCACTGAACCTTCCCAGATTACACTTGCACTTACACCCTATACCATATAAAACCCTGAAAGGAACAATGCAATCTGTTCCAGTAGAGTTTTTTTTTTTTTTTTTTTTTTTTTTAGAAAGCATTTTAACCATACCCACATAATACACATTACAATGCAAGAATTGCACACAATGCCCACTGTGAAAGCCTGCACCGACAGGCCTGTGCCTCTGCTGTGGTAATCCAGCAAGCAACTGGTACTCCAGGATGGCATCTTCCTGATCAGGAGACGAGAGTAGAGCCAAACCCAGAGCAGTCAGGTGTACACCAGGCAGGAAACTTCACAAAACATGTACTGAAATAGGCTGAAGAGGAACAGGTTTAATGCTTTGATTAGGCTTCCCTATAATTTGGCAGACATGACAGATCTTTATGTAATCTCCTACCATCTCCCACAGCCGAGGCCAGAAGTGCCTGGAAACCCTGGATACTGTTTTAGCAATACTTAGGTGTCCACCTAGAGGTGTGTCATGCACTAAGCTAAGAACATGGTTTCTATAAGGCTCAGGCACCACGACCTGGTGACAAAAACTTGGCTTTCCTTCTACTGGTACTGCAACCGAAGGTACCTTCTTCATTAGTATACCTTTCCTGAAATAGAAGCATTTACTTAAATGTAAAGATTCCTCCTCAGTTACAGCTGAGGCTCTGATCAACTTAAGTGTGTCATCACACCCCTGTGCAGCAATTAGCTGCATCATAGTAGGCCCAATCTCCCTCACGCTACTTCCCTGATCCCTGCACTGATTAGGCTTGACTCGGGTTGTGGTATCCTTTTCTTCAGTTGACTACAGTTCAACATCAGAAAATAGAGTTTCCAAACCTAAGTCCTCACCATCCTTATGAGAAATATAAGGATTACCCTTGGTAGCCTTGTCACAAGACATACTTCTTGTGATGGCACCAACAGGAAAAAGGTCTGGCAGGGTCTCCCTAGCCTTCTTCTCCCAAACTTTGGGGTCTGGTTCCCCCCATACTAGTGGTTCCTTACTGTTTAACAGACCTATAATGTTGTTCCCCAATAAGAGGTTAACCCCTTCGAAGGGAATTTCATCTGAAATACCTACAGGAAGATAGCCAACTTGGTATGCAGATTCTACCTATAATTTGTGTACAGGTGTTCTTATGGGTGAGCCTATAATACCCTTCAATAATATATCTACTCCAGTATAGGTATCCTTAGACACTGGCAGCACTCCAGCATGTAGCAAGGAGTAGGTGCTACATTCATCTCTCAAGGACAGTATGTTCTCAACCCTACCCACACCCTTATGCAAGGCAACTGTGGACTTACTAGAAAATACCTGTATCCTGGTATCTAGATCCAAAGGTTCCTCCTCACCTTGCTTTGAAGACCTAATACAGGTGACTGGGTGTGTCTGCAGTTAGGGTCCTCTGGGGTGGTTCCTCCCTTTCCTGATCTCGCCATCTTGACCAGCAAAACTTTTGTGTGTGTCCAGTTTTGTTACAGTAGTAACAAGCATAACTCTTAAAGGTATTATTACCATTTAGTGTAGGACTGGTACTCTTTACCTGAGGACCTGAAACATTATCTGATAATCTAGGTAAACTTTGAGCTCCAGCTGACTTACCTTTTCCTTCTATTTTAGAGGGTGCTTCAGTCTTCATTTGTTCCCACTTACCTTTATGACCATAGGACTTTGAATAAGGCTTAGAACGAGTGTGGAAATTTTCAGAAGGAGCATGACTGTTTTTACTTACCAGCTTCCTGCGAGCCAAGCATCTGTCCCCCAGATCCAGCGCTTCTGAAAGATTATCTGAGTTTTTGTCCTCCAAATATTCTCTGAGGTCAACAGGGATTGTATTATACAATTCCTTATGAACCATCAGATCTACTAATTTGTCATAGTCTTTATTAACTCCTTTAGAACAAACCCATTTCTTAAAAAGAAACAGTTTCTCATTCCCAAACTCAGTTAAGGTCTGCCCATCCTGAAATTTTTGATTTCTGAACTTTTGTCTATATTTCTCAGGTATCATTTGGTATGTAAGCAATACTTCCTCCTTAATTTTATCATAGTCAGAAAAATTTTTCCCCTCCAGAGTCTCTACTCTCTGGAATCCTTTACCCACAAGTTGTGTGCAAACTAGGGTAGCGTAGCACACTTCTCTTTGGGCCATCCTTGCTCCAAAGCAGTCTTCTCAAAAAATGAAAAATATCTATCTGGGTCACTTTCTGTAAACTTAGGGACAAAATTTGCAGCTTTATTCATGTTAAAATACTGCTCAGGCTTTTGTTCTGAACCTCCTAACTTTTGACGTTCTTCCTTCTTAGTTTTCATTAATTTCATTTCAGCCTCTAGCACAGCTAATTTAAGTCTCATCCTCTCCATTTCCATATCACCTGGAGTAGGTGATCCCTCATGTTCACTGTTAACAGGCATGTTTACTGATGAATTATTACCTTCCTCTCTGAAGCCTGAAAAGTTTAAAGACTCAACTTCTGACATAGTTATTATCTTTAAACACTTGCTTCCCTCTTACAGTATCAGTGGACAAAGTTTTCCCACAGGCAAATAAAATAACACAAGTTGAATGTAAAATTTGCACATAGCACTTACCATAACCACAACGAAAATGTGTTCCTCATCCTTTCTCCCACCTTAGGAGAAAAACAACCTGTAAACTAATATATGAAAACAACACTTCCACTGAAACCACCTTGGTAAATCTTCTACCAGAAATATGCAACTGTTATTACCCCATACCAGCACATATAGTTCAAAGAATGTTTTGAGTTATTTTAGCAGTCAAAAAACTCTCTTGGTCAAGCTCCCATGTTATGTTGTTGTCCTTTATTACTTTGATAGTAAGGTTCTCACTACATATTCTAGTGTGGGGTAGCTTTTACATAAAGGCCTTAGTAGTCTAGGGTAATACATTCATGATTGATTATCCTCAGTCTCTGAAATCCTTTCACCAGCCCTCTTCACAGGTTATTTAAACTACTTCTATATAAAAAAAATATAACTATTCTAAATAGATATGTATAGAATATACAATTACAGCATTCACATATTCAAAACATAATCCTGCACACCCCTTAGCTGCTCTTCTAATACAGCCCAAATGGTGGATCTGGACAAATTGCCCTTCTTCCTTCTGGACTAATCTCTGGACTAACCTCTGGACTAACCAGTGTTTTGACACACTTTAGTCACCCTGGGTACGGTAGCCACAACTTAAGTTATAAAACTCACCCCTGGGGGCACACATAATGCCCCAAAAAAATAAAAGAGAAGGACCCAGAGGTCCTACCAGCTTGAAGTCAACAAAAAGAGAGAGAGGGAGAGGGAGGAGCCTAGCTAAGCTCCTCCCACACCCACCAAACAACAAAAGATAAGATAAGATTTCGTTCGGATTTTTAACCCCGGAGGGTTAGCCACCCAGGATAACCCAAGAAAGTCAGTGCGTCATCGAGGACTGTCTAACTTATTTCCATTGGGGTCCTTAATCTTGTCCCCCAGGATGCGACCCACACCAGTCGACTAACACCCAGGTACCTATTTGCTGCTAGGTGAACAGGACAATAGGTGTAAGGAAACGTGTCGGATTTCCACCCGCCGGGAATCGAACCCGGGCCCTCCGTGTGTGAAGCGGGAGCTTTAGCCACCAGGCCACCGGACTGTTGCCAAGCACAATTCTCTAGTTACCAGAATTCTACCACACCTTATTTTACTTTTACAAAAAGAAATACAACTTCATAAACTACTTATTTAAATTGTGTGTGTGTGTGTGTGTCTGTAGTATAACTTATTATATTGAGAAAAACAGGCTTGACTTAGATGCCTTACAGCCATAAGAGTGATCTGCCCTTATGACATTTAGAGCTGAGTCCCCATCAATTCAATATACTAATTAGGTATTCCAGAGTAACTGTTACACATCAGTATGTGTTGGGTCCCATAATCCCATAAGTGTCCTTGGAAGAATGAACTGGCAGATGTTGAGGCAAAGGCTGCTGTAGCAAGCACACACTAGAGTAGACTTGCCTCACAGTGACTTTATGAGTCATATCCACAGATAGGTCCCTGGGAAGTAGTGGGCCTGGTGGGCCCTGACGACTGACAAGTTGTATAGGGTTTAGTAGGACATTGGTGTTTAGCCCCTTCAAGAGGAATTATGACAAACAGAATCAGAGTAAACTGCAGATAATACCCACAGTCCACTGTTAGTGTTATATTGGCACTTCTCAGAGCCAACAACAACATTAGTATCTTTAACTACAATATCAGATCTTTAAGCAAGCATTACGATGACCTCCTAGCATTACTAAATTCCTTGCATGCCAATATGTCCATCATTACACTAACTGAAACCTGGCTAAAGCCTGATACTACAGATGTCTATGCCATTCCTGGTTACACAGCCATACACAACTGTAGGCCAGACCAACAAGGGGGTGGCACAGCTATATACTACTCAGACCAACTAGAATGTATCACTAATACTTGCACAAGGGATGAACATGGGGAATATATAATAGCTAAATTCAAATCCAAATACCTACAAAAACCTCTCACAGTGATAAACATCTACAGAGTTCCACAATCAAACATTAGCCAATTTTAGTCAAAACCTAGGAAGTATGATAACTGATGCACGCATGAACAAAGATCACTTACTACTCTCAGGTGACTTCAATATAAATCTCCTGCAAGACCAGGACCCACACGTTAGTGAATTCACAAACACAATGAGTAACTGCATGTTGCTACCAACAGTAACAAAACCTACAAGAGTTACGGAGACTAGTTTTTCCCTACTTGACCACATCTGGACCAACACCATATCCCCTTTAAAATCAGGCATAATTACAGATAATACCACAGACCACTACCCTACTTTCCTCATAACAACTCTTGGTAAAATACCCCAAGACACTACTAAAGTCACCTTCAGACTTCACAATGAGGCAGCCATTAATAACTTCACAACAGCAGTAACAAACATTGACTGGCACACTGAGTTAGAAATCTATACAGATATTGACGAATGTTTTAATAATTTTCTAAAAAAGACCCAATACCTCTATAACAAGCACTGCCCTAAAAAAACTAAACAGATGACAGCTAAGAGACTGAACAGTCCCTGGCTAACACCCAGCATTCTCAAATCCATAAATACAAAACACCGATATGAAAAACAGTACAGAATGGGTCACAAGGCACAGTACTCGCTCCCATCTTGTTCCTCATCCTCATATCCGACATAGACAAGGATGTCAGCCACAGCACCGTGTCTTCCTTTGCAGATGACACCTGAATCTGCATGACAGTGTCTTCCATTGCAGACACTGCAAGGCTCCAGGTGGACATCAACCAAATCTTTCAGTGGGCTGCAGAAAACAATATGAAGTTCAACGATGAGAAATTTCAATTACTCAGATATGGTAAACATGAGGAAATTAAATCTTCATCAGAGTACAAAACAAATTCTGGCCACAAAATAGAGCGAAACACCAACGTCAAAGACCTGGGAGTGATCATGTCGGAGGATCTCACCTTCAAGGACCATAAATTGTATCAATCGCATCTGCTAGAAAAATGACAGGATGGATAATGAGAAACCTTCAAAAACTAGGGAGGCCAAGCCCATGATGACACTCTTCAGGTCACTTGTTCTATCTAGGCTGGAATATTGCTGCACACTAACAGCACCTTTCAAGGCAGGTGAAATTGCCGACCTAGAAAATGTACAGAGAACTTTCACGGCGCGCATAACGGAGATAAAACACCTCAGTTACTGGGAGCGCTTGAGGTTCCTAAACCTGTATTCCCTGGAACGCAGGAGGCAGAATACATGATTATATACACCTGGAAAATCCTAGAGGGACTAGTACCGAACTTGCACACGAAAATCACTCACTACGAAAGCAAAAGACTTGGCAGACGATGGCACCATCCCCCAATGAAAAGCAGGGGTGTCACTAGCACGTTAAGAGACCATACAATAAGTGTCAGGGGCCCGAGACTGTTCAACTGCCTCCCAGCACACATAAGGGGGATTACCAACAGACCCCTGGCAGTCTTCAAGCTGGCACTGGACAAGCACCTAAAGTCAGTTCCTGATCAGCCGGGCTGTGGCTCGTACGTTGGTTTGCGTGCAGCCAGCAGCAAGAGCCTGGTTGATCAGGCTCTGATCCACCAGGAGGCCTGGTCACAGACCGGGCCGCGGGGGCGTTGACCCCTGGAACTCTCTCCAGGTAAACTCCAGGTAAACGTAACCAGAGACCAAACAAAACATTACTCGTCAATCCTAACCAGCCTGATAAGAAGGGCAAAAAAACTGTATTGTGAGAACAGTTTATCCAACTTACGAGGTGATATAAAAAGACCTGGAAGACCCTATCAGAAATTCTGGGAACAAAAAAGATATCACGTAATAGCGAAATAAAATTAGCAAAATCAGATGAACCCCAACTCCCACCAACAGAAACAGCAAACAGACTCAATGATTTCTTCTCCACTATAGGACAAAACCTTGCCAATAAAATCCCAAGCTCAGATACCCCACCAAATGACTACCTCACTGGCAACTACCCGAACACACTGTTCCTAGCTCCGACTAACCCATACGAAGTCTCCCTTATTATCAACGCACTAAAAAACAAGGCAGGAGATTTAAATACCTTACCACCCTTTATATACAAAAAAGTGTCACAAGTACTATCACCAATCATTGCAACACTCTTTAACAAATCCATTGAATCCTCCACCTTCCCTACAGCTCTCAAAATAGCAAGGGTCACCCCGATCCATAAAGGAGGAGACCAAACAGAATTGAATAACTATAGGCCAATATCCAATTTACACCCTCTCTCAAAAATCTTCGAAAAATTAATTCATAAACAAATCTACTCCTACCTCATCTCCCAAAACATTCTCAACCCCTGCCAATTTGGATTCAGGCCTAATAAAAATACTAGTGATGCTATTATACACATGCTAGAACATATATACACTGCAATAGAGAAAAAAGAAGTCCCACTGGGGATCTTCATTGACTTACATAAAGCTTTTGATACAGTTGACCATGACTTGCTCCACGTAAAATTGTCACACTATGGTATTAGAGGGCACTCCCTCAACTACCTCAAGTCATACCTCAGCAACAGAAGCCAATATGTGTACGCAAATGGGGCAAGCTCTTCTGCTCAACCAATTACAGTTGGTGTCCCACAGGGAAGTGTCCTTGGCCCTCTTCTCTTTCTCCTATACATAAATGACCTACCAAATGCTTCGCAATTACTCAAACCCACACTTTTTGCAGATGACACTACATACGTCTTCTCTCACCCGAGCCCAGTCACGCTAGCCAATACTGTAAACACCGAATTACAGAAAATATCTACCTGGATGAGGACTAACAAACTTACACTAAACATTGACAAAACCTACTTCATTCAGTTTGGTGACAGAGCTACAGATGTCCCTCTTAACATAATTATAAACAGATCACCTATCACAAAGCTAACAGAGGGAAAATTCTTAGGAATCCACCTTGATAATAGACTCAAATTTCATACACATATACAACAAATTTCTAAGAAAATTTCCAAAACCGTAGGCATACTATCGAAGATACGGTACTATGTTCCACAGTCAGCCCTCCTGGCCCTATATTACTCTCTTATTTACCCCTATCTCACCTATGGAATTTGTGTATGGGGCTCAACAACAATTAACCATCTCAGACCACTAATTACCCAACAAAAGGCTGCAGTCAGAATGATAACAAATTCCCACTACAGGCAGCACACTCCACCAATATTCAAAACACTAAACCTACTCACCATACAAAACATCCATACTTATTACTACACCTATTACATACATAGAACACTTAAATCTGATATTAACCCTCCCCTCAAACATCTCTTTGCCAACCTCAACAGAACACATGACCATAACACAAGGCACAGATCACTCTTTGATGTTCCTCGTGTCCATCTCACGCTATGCAAAAACTCAGTGCACATAAAAGGCCCTAAAATCTGGAATTCATTACCTGTAAATGTAAAAGAAACACTACCTGTTTATAAATTCAAGTCTCTTCTCAAAGATCACTTACTCACCCAAAACCAAATAAATACTGAATAACTGAACCTTATAAATTGTATATCTTAAATGTTTCTCATAATTATATCACATAAATGTTAAACCTAAGACCCAATCTAACTTTGTTATTTTTTTAAATACACTACCTAACAGAATACTCCATTCTACTGAATGCACAGCAATGCATGCAACCATATGACCTGTCTTTGTAATACTCATTTGTGCTTTATTGTTATCTGTTTACAATAATGTTTTATCACTGATTATATCATTGCTTAGTTAATCTTAAGTTAATTTTAAGCCTGCCCGTAATGCTATGCATACAAGTGGCTTTGGCATGCTGCTCTTACCTGTATTTTTTTGTACCTCTGTATGTTCAAATTATTAAATAAATAAATAAATAAATAATATCGGCGCACTTGTGAAAGATTATTGGACTCACCAGTTTCGTGTATTGGACGCTTAGCATTCGTTTACTTTTGAACTTTGGTAAAAATCGAACATTTCTGCTACCTTGAGCTCAATTTCAAGGTACTTTTCATTGTAAAATCAGTCAAAATCATCTCAATTTCTGTAATATGTCTTCCATTCTATAGAATGAGACCAAGAAAACTAGAATACAACAATAAATACCATACGAAAATATAGTGCAAAGTCGCTGTTTTAATCCAAAAACACGGTCAAAGTTTTTTTTTTTTCTTATTACCCACTGTGTGCTGCAGGATTTTTTTTATACTGTGCACACTGACCACATAGACCCATTCTTTCATATGTAGGCCTACCAGCTTTCTCTCACTAGATTTGAGGGCGCTAGAATTTAGGCATACTAGTACGTCAGAAACGCTGGTGCGTAAGCCGTACTAGTATAGCCAAAACCCTGAAAGAGTTAATAGGTTTCATTCAATTATGGTTATATTTGTGTCATCCATCAACATCAAAAACAGATACTAACGTTGAAAAAATAAAGCAGTCATCCCCCACCCTTCTTACTCCCCAGATCTATATCCCCCTGTTACTTCTTTCTCTTCCTAAAAATAAAACTGGCACTCAATGGGCAGTGGTTTAATGACATGGAGAAGATTCAAGCAAAATTGCAGGCTGTTAGGAAAGAAGAGTACGAGAAATGTTTAAAGAAGCGGCAGAGTTACTGGGATCAGTGTATAACCTCTGAAGGAGAGCACTTTGAAGGAAACAACTTGAACTTGGAACTTTTTGATTGCACCTCATATATTGTTCTAACATAAATGAAAAAAATTCAAAATTTTGCAATACATTTTGTGCAGTCTTAAGATTAAGCATACACTAAAATAGTTATAGGATAGGTAGATTACATAAACATTCATGAAAAATTATGTGGAGAGTTAATTTTGGTAAATGTGTCTTCTTCTTTGGGTCACCTTGTCTTTGCATGAGATGGATGTTGAGTTAAAAAAAATAAGTACAATGATTATTCTAAGTAAATGTAATAACTCTTGATTGTCAAAACAGATATGAAGGTAAAAACTTAATATATAATGACTATTCTAAGTAATAACTCATAAGAACATAAAGAAGGAGCACTGCAACAGGCCTACTGACCCATGCGAAGCAGGTCCATGCTACCTCCCGGCCTAGAACAATGACCACCTAGTCAGGTCACTTCCACTTAAGGAAGGAGCACGGCACCAGACCTGGTAGCCCAAGCTAGTCAGGTCCAACTCACACCCACTCATGTATTTATCCAACCTATTTTTAAAACTACACAAGGTCTTAGCGTCTATGACGGTACTTGGGAGTTTGTTCCACTCATCCACAACTCTATTACCAGGCCAGTGCTTTCCTATGTCCTTCCTGAATCTGAATTTTTCCAACTTGAAACCACTGCTGCGAGTCCTGTCTTGGCTGGATATTTTCAGCACGCTATTTACATCCCCTTTATTTATTCCTGTTTTCCATTTATACACCTCAGTCATATCCCCCCTAATTCTATGCCTTTCTAGAGAATGCAAATTCAGGGATACATGGGATCAACTTTGTCATCCTCCTCTGTATGTTTTCCAGTGCATTTATATCCATTCTGTAATATGGTGACCAGAACTGTGCAGCATAATCTAGATGAGGCCTAACCAAGGATATATTGAGTTGAAAAACAACCTGAAGACTTCTGTTATATATACCTCTAGATATGAAGTCAAGGATTCTGTTAGCTTTATTGCGAACACTTATGCACTGTTGTCTTGGTTTCAGATTACTGCTAACCAGAACTCCTAAATCCTTTTTGCAATCAGTAGTATTAAGATCTACACTTTTCAATTTATGAGTGGCATGGTTATTGTCCAGTCCAACATTTAGCACTTTGCATTTGTCCATATTAAACTGCATCTGCCACTTCTCTGACCACTGCATCAGTCTATTCAAATCATCCTGAAGTGCACTAATGTCCTCAATAGAATGAATTGGACAGCCTATTTTGGTGTCATCAGCATAGCTCTTAATTGTTACAATAGATTAGGATGTAAAGTATTAAATACCATTTTGTGCAAAAACTCTTTGATTTTTATGAAAACTTGTCAGGATGAAGAGTTGTAACAAATGGTACAGTTTAAGAGTTTTGGAGAGTAGTGGAGACCAGAGGTATATGATGATCAGTATTGAACACTAATCAACAGACAAGGTTTAACATATGTTTGATGTCCACTGCATTTAGGGTTGAGCTGTATGAAGTTTTTTTTTTTTTTTCAACAAACCGGCCATATCCCACTGAGGCAGGGTGTCCTTAAAAAAACTTCAATTTTTCTTTTTAAATTTAGTAATTTATACAGGAGAAGAGGTTACTAGCCCCTTGCTCTGGGCATTTTAGTTGCATCTTACGACATGCATTTACACGAAGTCATGGCTTAATAAAACTTAACTTGAATAAAATTTAGTCCCAGTACAAGCTTTTGTATAATGTGCATTTATACTCATTATTGACTGACAGTCAGCCATCCATGATACCTGAGGAGTATGTTAATGTTTTTATTTCCTTTGATATTTGTAGGATTTATAGTTTTTTTTAAATCATAGATGTGAATATATTCAAAATATATTCACAAAATAATAACAGGGGAAGTTGAAAGAGGAGTTATCATTCAACTCCCCCTGTGGGTATTTAGCATCTTTCATCACTTGTTCATGATTATTGCATATTCAGTATATGATAATTTGAGTTAAAGACTGTTTTAATGTCAGTAGACTTCCTATGATATCTAGAATCCTCCCTAAATTTTACTTAGCATATTTCACTGCTTATTAGGCGCATTTTTTTTTTCCATAAAATGTCTCCAAAAACTACTCTGCATCCTATAAACTGAAGGTCAGTTATGGGAGCTATAAGTTTGGGGTGTGGGGTGGGCTGTAGCTCTCCCAGTTGCATCCAATGCCGAGCCATTGAAACTAAAACAAGTCTTATAAGCAGTGTCTTGTAAGCTGCAAAATGCGGTAAATTCATTTTAAGTGTAAGACAGTACAATAATTTCACTACAACTTTGGTCTTTGTGTTTAGGATAGCATATAAACTTAATTTTTTGACAGAATGTTACATGCTTTCAGCAGTTGTATTTCTACGCAGGTATGTGCCTTACTTTTCTATGACTGAAATTAACATTTGGTAAGTAGGTTTCTGAAATGTTTGTAAAAGATTACCATATCTTGTCCAGATTATTATAATCAATGTTTATTGCCAAATATATTTATTGCTTGTTTATTAAAGTACAGTATACAGTATTAACTCCGTGGGGAATTGGAGAAGAATTCTTCCTCCATAAACCATGCGTGTTGTAAGAGGCGACTAAAATGCCAGGAGCAAGGGGCTAGTAACCCCCTTCTCCTGTATAAAAAAAGAAAAAACCTCAGTTTTTTATTTTAGGTTACCCTGCCTCAGTTGGATACAGCTGGTTCATTGGAAAAAAAAAGAAGAAAAAGAGAAAACAGCATTAAACCAAAATAAAATTATGAATTTTAATTTTTAATTTTTTCTTCAGGGCCTGGTTTACACCGTGTGATCACTCCAGATGTGCGAATGTTGACCAACAAAATAAATGACCATAACACTTCACAGTGCAGAAATATGAATAATCCCCAACACAATGCTTTAGGCCTTAGACCAGTAGGAGGACCTTTATTCAGACCAGTTGGACCAGCTCCCAGGCCTGCAGGATCTATTTCAAGACCAGTAGGACCTGCCCCCAGACCAGTAGGACCTGTCTTTAGACCTGCAAGTCCTGCTGGAGTACCGCCTAGACCCCGTGGACCAGCTCCTGTACCACCTGGCCTGCAAGATTTCCCACCTCATTTGAATGATCCAATAGATTCTCCAGTGATGCGCCTTCCATTCACAGGAAATCCTCCAGTTAGATTCAATTCATCAAGTACTCCAAATCCCCCTATGCAGCCTCCTCCACCACCTTCTGATCCACCACCTGCTAATCAGCCTACCATTGGAAATACGCAATATTATTGTAACACAGGTTCGATACGCCCAATTGTGCCATTACCAAGGCCACCAATAGAAAAACCAAAGCCAAAAGTGCCACAAGTTCGGGCTCTATATAGGTAAGTTTAATTTTCTGAGCACTATTTAAATGTAAGCTTGAGTTATAATATACTGTACATGTTATATGTATTTACTTATCAGACAGCATCTCTTAGTAGCTTTAAGGAGTACATGAAGACTTTTAGATTTCACAAGGTCTCTCTACTTTGCTTGAGGATTTTATCTAGGTAAATTTTGAACTCTTAGTATAGTCTATACAGTAGGACCCCGCTTTATGGCGTTTCGCTTTACGATGTTCCGCTAATACGGTCATTTCAAATTATGACCTAAACTCTCTATACGGCTCCCCCACCTGACTTTCTAATATGGTCACCGCACCCCACCCTGTTTGTTTACATTCTCCATGAGCTCCGTAAGCACCATGTCTCTCCATTGTGTCTGGAAACTCCAAAATTTCAAGTGTTTTTAAAAGTTATTTCATATTTTATATGTACTCTGATAATTATACTTATATATACCTGTACCTAAATAAACTTACACACTGTGCTGGCATGCAGGTACACATTAAAATCAGTAAGAGTGTCTTATATCTCGAGATGCCATATTAGTAATGATAATAATACTCAATAATAATAATTGAGTCTCATTCAAATGTCATATATTGCGTTAATATACACATTTTCATTAATCCATGATATGTATGATATTTTTTCAAAATTATATAATAAACATGATACATAACATATAAAAATGATAAATACACTAAATATGAGATGTGGGAGCCAGATGACTTATACGAGTGACGCCATATTAGTAATAATAATAATAATCACCGAGTCTCATTAAATGTCATATATTACATTAATATACACATTTTTATTAATCCAGCTATGATATTTTTTTCAAAATTATATAATAAATATGATACATAACATATAAAGATGATAAATACACCCCACAGTAGAATAAATAAACATAAATATGAGATGTGGGAGCCAGACAACTTTTACAAGTGACGGCAAGAATAACGTTTTCTCTAGTCCAACATAAGAGAAAATGTGTTACTGGGGGTAACTGTAGAAAATTATTCCTTTCGTATGCCTTCACTCAGAGCATCATTTATTCTAAAAAATGATGGTACACGAGAATGGGAGTGTTCCTCTTTACTTATTCTACCGTATCAACATAGAGACAACTTGTACACAATGTAACTTGTACAGAAACCAGACATGTACACTTTGTGTGTTTACATAACTCACGTTTGCCTGGTTTGTTTACATAACTCCATGAGTGTCCTCTCTCATGTACTCACTCACTCTCTCACTCTCTCTCTCACTCTCTCTCTCACTCTCTCTCTCACTCTCTCTCTCTCTCTCTCTCTCACTCTCACTCTCACTCTCTCTCTCTCTCTCTCTCTCATTTATTTGTTTTATCTCATTTACTCACCTCTGACCCTACATTAAATTAAGACTACAAATATTTTAAGGTAAGTAATGAGTGTACTATATGTGTATTTTACTTTTTTATTGTTTTTTAATGCCTAGTTCTACTAACCCCAATGGAAATAAGTCACACAGTCTGACTTTTTTGGGTTATCCTAGGTACTTTACACATATGCTGCTATGTATGATAATCTATGTGACTGCATTTGTGTATATCTGAATAAACTTACTTACTAACTTAATATATGTTAGTGTAAACTTGTTATCTAGTACAGTGGACCCCCGGATAACGATATTTTTTCATTCCAGAAGTATGTTCAGGTGCCAGTACTGACCGAATTTGTTCCCATAAGGAATATTGTGAAGTAGATTAGTCCATTTCAAACCCCCAAACATACACGTACAAATGCACTTACATAAATACACTTACATAACTGGTCGCATTGGGAGGTGATCGTTAAGCGGGGGTCCACTGTATTTGTATGCATTTATAAGTGGAAAAAAAAGGTGTTCCACTTTACGGCGATTTTCGCTTTACAGCGGTAGCCTGGAACCTAACCTGCCATATAAGTAGGGCCCTACTGTACTTCAACAGTTTTGGTAAGTAAACTATATCATGGGTTTATTATTCTCTTGGAAATTGTTTGCTAATGTCGCTCCTGCAGTGAAATATGGCAAGATTAAAGGTGCTCCTTTTTGTATTTGTTTTTAAAAAATACATAGCAGTGATATGAGAGATAATATGTTTAACCCTTTCACCGTTGGTGCCTTAGTACTATGGCTTACAAGCCAGTGTTGGTGCTGTAGTGCTACGCCAAAATTCTACCGGCTTCTGATCTAGCAGGACAAAGCTAGTAGACCTACATATGAGAGAATGGGTCTAAGTGGTCATTTTTTTTTTTTTTTTCAACAAGTCGGCCGTCTCCCACCGAGGCAGGGTGACCCAAAAAAGAAAGAAAATCCCCAAAAAGAAAATACTTTCATCATCATTCAACACTTTCACCACACTCACACATTATCACTGTTTTTGCAGAGGTGTCTCAGAATACAACAGTTTAGAAGCATATACGTATAAAGATACACAACATATCCCTCCAAACTGCCAATATCCCAAACCCCTCCTTTAAAGTGCAGGCATTGTACTTCCCATTTCCAGGACTCAAGTCCGACTATATGAAAATAACCGGTTTCCCTGAATTCCTTCACTAAATATTACCCTGCTCACACTCCAACAGATCGTCAGGTCCCAAGTATCATTCGTCTCCATTCACTCCTATCTAACATGCTCATGCACGCTTGCTGGAAGTCTAAACCCCTCGCCCACAAAACCTCCTTTACCCCCTCTCTCCAACCCTTTCGAGGACGACCCCTACCCCTTCTTCCTTCCCCTATAGATTTATATGCTTTCCATGTCATTCTACTTTGATCCATTCTCTCTAAATGACCAAACCACCTCAACAACCCCTCTTCTGCCCTCTGACTAATGCTTTTATTAACTCCACACCTTCTCCTAATTTCCACACTCTGAATTTTCTGCCCTTAGACAGGACATCTCCACTGCCTCCAACCATCTCCTCGCTGCTGCATTTACCACCCAAGCTTCACATCCATATAAGAGTGTTGGTACCACTATACTTTCATACATTCCCTTCTTTGCCTCCATAGATAGCGTTTTTTGACTCCACATATACCTCAACGCACCACTCACCTTTTTTCCCTCATCAATTATATGATTAGCCTCATCCTTATAAATCCATCTGCCGGCATGTCAACTCCCAAGTACAGTGGACCCCCGCATACCGTTGGCATCACATAACGTTAAATCCGCATACCGATACATTTTATCGCAAAGATTTTGCCTCGCATACCGTTAAAAAACCCGCTCAACGCTATTTGTCCGAGACGCGTCTATGTGCGGCCTGAGCCAGCCTCACATGTTCCGCCGGTGGCATTATTTACAAGCCAGCCTCCGCGGTAACATCCAAGCATACAGTCGGAACATTTCGTACTATTACAGTGTTTTTGGTGATTTTATCTGCAAAATAAGTGACCATGGGCCCCAAGAAACTTCTAGTGCCAACCCTGTCTTAAAAAGGGTGAGAAATATTATCGAAATACTGTGGTACCATGGTCAACTGCTGATGCTGCTGCTGCTGTAGCACTGTTAGCTGCTGCTGCTGCTGTAGCACCGTCAGCTGCTGCTGCTGCTGTACCACCATCAGCTGCTGCTGTAGTACCGTCTGCTGCTGCTGTAGCACTGTCAGCTGCTGCTGTAGCACTGTCTGCTGCTGCTGCACTGCCAGCTGCTGCTGCTGCTGTAGCACCGTCAGCTGCTGCTGCTGCTGTAGTACCGTCAGCTGCTGCTGTAGCACCGTCTGTTGCTGCTGTAGCACCGTCTGTTGCTGCTGTAGCACTGTCAGCTGCTGCTGCTGCTGCTGTAGCACCGTTGTTGGTGTGGCTTATTGAGAATACCAAGAAACAATTAACCCCAGAGGGTTAGCCACCCAGGATAACCCAAAAAAGTCAGTGTCATTGAAGACTTCTAACTTATTTCCATTGGGGTCCTTAATCTTGTCTCCCAGGATGCAACCCACACCAGTCGACTAACACCCACGTGAACAGGGAAAAATGCCTGGAACTAGTGCTCATATTGGTGAATTTAAAGCCAGGAAAGGTTGGTTTGAGAGATTTAAGAATCGTAGTGGCATACACAGTGTGATAAGGCCTGTTCTGGAAGAAAATGTCAAACAGGACCTACAGTACTCAGGAGGAAAAGGCACTCCCAGGACACAGTGTCTCATCAGTCATTGCTGCATCTTCAATAAAGGTAAGTGTCATTTATTCTTCATTTAGTAGAGTAGTACATGCACAATATATATTGTGCATGTACTACTCTACTATTGTGCATGTATCCTTCTCTTTGTGTGTAGGAAAATGTATATTTCATGTGGTAAAAAAATTTTTTCATACTTTTGGGTGTCTTGCACGGATTAATTTGATTTCCATTATTTCTTATGGGGAAAATTCATTCGCATAACGATAATTTCGCATAACAATGAGCTCTCAGGAATGGATTCACTTCTTCCATACTCCTCCCCAATTTGATATCCAATTTTTCTTTATCTAAATCATTTGATACCCTCATCACCTTATTTTTCTATGCTCACTTTCAACTTTCTACCTTTACACACATTCCCAAAGTCATCCACTAACCTTTGCAATTTTTCTTTAGAATCTCCCATAAGCACAGTATCATCAGCAAAAAGTAACTGTCAATTCCCATTTTGAATTTGATTCCCCATAATTTAATCCCACCCCTCTCCCGAACACCCTAGCATTTACTTCTTTTACAACCCCATCTATAAATATATTAAACAACCATGGTGACATTACACATCCCTGTCTAAGACCTACTTTTACTGGGAAGTATTCTCCCTCTCTTCTACACACCCTAACCTGAGCCTCACTATCCTCATAAAAACTCTTAACAGCATTTAGTAACTTACTACCTAATCCATATACTTGCAACATCTGCCACATTGCTCCTCTATCCACTCTTTCATATGCCTTTTCTAAATCCATAAATGCAATAAAAACTTCCCTACCTTTATCTAAATACTGTTCACATATATGCTTCAATGTAAACACTTGATCTACACATCCCCTACCCACTCTGCGCAGTATAAAAAATATCCTGCAGCACGCAGTGCATGAGAAAAAAAAAAACTCCAACCAAGTTTTTGGTTTAAATCATTGATTTTGCAGTGTATTTTTGTATAGTATTTATAGTTGTATTCTCGTTTTCTTGGCCTCATTTGACATATATTACAGAAGATATATTACAGAAAGAGGGATGATTTTGAATGGTTTTCAGATTTAAAGTACCTTGAAATTATGCTCAAAGTAATGGAAATGTTCGATTTTTGCCGATGTTCAAGAGTAAACAAATCATGCCACACATCTAATACATGTCAACTGTTGAGTCTGATATTCTTTTACAAGTGCGGTAATATTATTTATATCATTTTTTACAATAATGCAGTAGTCTGCATAACAGTAAATCTTCTATTTTTTATGTGAATAAAAATTAAAAATGGTGAGCAAGTGTAAGAGGGGCCTGGAGACATGACTAATGAACAGAGATGTTATTTTAGTGCTAGGAATGTTTGTATTGTTCATTCTAGCCCCTGTTTTGAAATTGACTTTATTTGAATTGTGTATGAAAGTGGCCAAATTACCAATTTCTGATCACTTTATTGGTTAGTTGAAATCAGTAAATAAGCAATTTCTTGTACTCAGTCGAAAGAATGTATGAAGTTCTAGCAAAATAGCTATGAACTTGCTCCTGGGGGATTTCAACTTAAGGCACCTAAAATGGAGGAATATAGCAAATAATATTGTTGCAGTAATAACACCAGGAGGCAGCTCTGATGAAAACTCACACTCACACGAGCCTTTAAATCTCTGCACAAAATTCAATTTAAACCAGCAAATAATAGAGCCTACTAGACTGGAGAATACACTAGACCTCATATTCACTAACAATGATGATCTGATAAGAAATGTCACCATATCAAAAACAATATACTCAGATCACAACATAATTGAGGTTCAGACATGTATGCGAGGACCCCCGGGCCCGACAAAATGGGGACTAGTCACGAGGGAGCATTCACCAAATTAAACTTAAATAACAAAAACATAAAGTGGGACCAAGTAAACCAAGTCTAACCGATATAAGCTGGGAAATATACTAAGCAACACAGACCAAAACTTATGCCTAGAACAGATTAACGGTGGCACTCGATGTTATGCACAAGGCTTATTCCTCTAAGAAAAAGGAGGAGTAGTTTGTAAAATAGAAAGAGACAGGCGCCCCCTTTACAGGCGACGGAAAAAGAATAACAGAGGGGCTAAAAGAGGTCAATATATCTGAAATGCGCAGGGAGACACTGGTCAGAGAAATAGCAAGCATCGAACTTAAGCTAAAAGAATCCTTTAGGAGTCAGGAATCGCGGGAAAAACTAAAGCTATAAATGAAATCTAAAGAAACCCAAAGTATTTCTTCTCCTATGCCAAATCAAAATCGAGAACAACGCCAGTATTGGGCCCCTATTTAAACAAGATGGGTCCTACACAGATGACAGCAAGGAAAGGGAGTGAGCTACTCAAGTCCCAATAGGGACTCAGTTTTTAGCAAGCCGCTAACCAGACTGAGAGTCGAAGTCAAATGAATTTTTTTATGAGAGAGCCACAAAAATTTGATTAACACAAGCCTATCCGATGTTATCCTGACGCCAAATGATTCGAACAGGCGATAAAATGACATGCCCATGCACTCTGCCCCAGGGCCAGACTCATGGAACTCTGTGTTCATCAAGAACTGCAAGAAGCCCCTATCACGAGCCTTTTCCATCCTATGGAGAGGGAGCATGGACAGGGGGGTCGTCCCTCAGTTACTAAAAACAACAGACATAGCCCCACTCCACAAAGGGGGCAGTAAGCAACAGCAAAAAAACTACAGACCAATAGCACTAACATCCATATCATAAAAATCTTTGAAAGGGTCCTAAGAAGCAAGATCACCACCCATCTAGAAACCCATCAGTTACACAACCCAGGGCAACATGGGTTTAGAACAGGTCGCTCCTGTCTGTCTCAACTACTGGATCACTACGACAAGGTCCTAATGCACTAGAAGACAAAAAGAATGCAGATGTAAAATATACAGACTTTGCAAAAGCCTTCGACAAGTGTGACCATGGCGTAATAGCGCACAAAAGGGCGCGCTAAAGGAATAACAGGAAAAGTCGGTCGATGGATCTATAATTTCTCACTAACAGAACACAGAGAGTAGTCGTCAACAGAGTAAAGTCCGAGGCAGCTACGGTGAAAAGCTCTGTTCCACAAGGCACAGTACTAGCCCCATCTTGTTCCCTCATCCTCATATTCCTACATGGGACAAGGTTTGTCAGCCACAGCACCGTGTCTTCCTTTGCAGATGGACACCCGAATCTGCATGACAGTGTCTTCCATTGCAGACACTGAAAGGGCTCCAGGCGGACATCAACCAAATCTTTCAGTGGGCTGCAGAAACAATAGGAAGTTCAACGATGAGAAATTTCAATTACTCAGATATGGTAAACATGAGGAAATTAATCTTCATCAGTGTACAAAAACAAATTCTGGCCACGAAATAGAGCGAAACCCAACGTCAAAGACCTAGAGTGATTATGTCAGAGGATCTCACTTCAAGGACCATAACATTGTATCAATCGCATCTGCTAGGAAAAAAAGACAGGATGGATAATGAGAACCTTCAAAACTAGGGAGGCCAAGCCCATGATGACATCTTTTAGGTCACTTGTTTTATCTAGGCTGGAATATGCTGCACTCTAACAGCACCTTTCAAGGCAGGTGAAAATTTCCGACCTAGAAAATGTACAGGAACTTTCACGGCGCGCATAACGGAGATAAAACACCTCAATTACTGGGAGCGCTTGAGGTTTCTAAACCTGTATTCCCTGGAACGCAAAGGGGGGAGAGATACATGATTATATACACCTGGAAAATCCTAGAGGGACTAGTACCGAACTTGCACACGAAAATCACTCACTACGAAAGCAAAAAACTTGGCAGACGATGCACCATCCCCCCCAAAGAAAAGCGGGTGCACTAGCACGTTAAGAGACCATACAATAAGTGTCAGGGGCCCGAGACTGTTCAACTGCCTCCCAGCACACATAAGGGGGATTACCAACAGACCCCTGGCAGTCTTCAAGCTGGCACTGGACAAGCACCTAAAGTCAGTTCCTGATCAGCCGGGCTGTGGCTCGTACGTTGGTTTGCGTGCAGCCAGCAGCAACAGCCTGGTTGATCAGGCGCTGATCCACCAGGAGGCCTGGTCACAGACCGGGCCGCGGGGGCGTTGACCCCCAAAACTCTCTCCAGGTAAACTCCAGGAACAATGGAATTGGCCGAAAATAGGGCTCAAAGTGGGCAAAATCGCCAATGCATAAATTTATTATATTTTTTTTTATTAACACATCGGCTGATTCCCACCAAGGCAGGGTAGCCCAAAAAAGAAAAACTTTCATCATCATTCACTCCATCACTGTCTTACCAGAGGGGTGCTTTACACTACAGTTATAAAATTGCAGCTGTATAGCCCTTGTGGCTTAGCGCTTCTTTTTGATTATAATAATAATAATAATATAAAATTGCAACATTAACACCCCTCCTAAAGAGTGTAGACACTGTACTTCCCATCTCCAGGACTCAAGTCCAGCCTGCCGGTTTCCCTGAATCCCTTCATAAATGTTACTTTGCTCACACTTCAACAGCATGTCAAGTATTAAAAACCATTTGTTTCCATTCACTCCTATCAAGAGTGTGTATAAGCATGCACACTTGCTGGAAGTCCAGGCCCCTTGTGCACAAAACCTCTTCTACCCCCTCCCTTCCTAGGCGGACCCCGATGCCGCCTTCCCTCCACTACAGATTTATACACACTCGAAGTCATTCTGTTTTGTTCTATTCTCTCTACATGTCCGAACCACCTCAACAACCCCTCCTCAGCCCTCTGGATAATAGTTTTGCTAATCCCACACCTCCTAATTTCCAAACTACAGATTCTCTGCATTATATTCATACCACACATTGCCCTCAGACATGACATCTCCACTGCCTCCAACCTTCTCCTAATTGCAACATTCATCACCCATGCTTCACACCCATACAAGAGTGTTGGTACAACTGTACTCTCATACATTCCCCTCTTTGCTTCCACGGACAAAGTTCTTTGTCTCCACAGACTCCTAAGTGCACCACTCACCCTTTTCCTCTCATCACTTCTGTGATTCACCTCATCCTTCATAGACCCATCTGCTGACATGTCCACTCCTAAATATCTGAATACATTCACCCCCTCCATACTCTCTCCCTATAGTCTGATATCCAATCTTTCGTCACCTAATCTTTTTGTTATCCTCATAACATTACTGTTTCCTATATTCACTTTTAATTTTCTTATACATACCTTACCAAATTCATCCACCAACCTCTGCAACTTCTCTTCAGAATCTCCCAAAAGCACTGTGTCATCAGCAAAGAGCAACTGTGACAACTCCCACTTTGTGTTTGATTCTTTATATTTTAACTCCACACCTCTTGCCAAAACCCTAGCATTCACTTCTCTTACAACCCCATCTATAAATATATTGAACAACCACAGTGACATCACACATCCTTGTCTAAGGCCTACTTTTACTGGGAAATAATCTCCCTTCTATATACTCTAACCTGAGCCTCACTATCATTGTAAAAACTCTCCACTGCTTTCAGTAACCTACCTTCTATACCATACACCTGCAACATTTGCTACATTCCCCTCCTATCCACCCTGTCATATGCCTTTTCCAAATCCATAAATGCCACAAAAACCTCTTTACCCTTATTGAAATACTGTTCACCTATACATTTCCCTGTAAACACTTGATCTACACACCCACTACCTTTCCTAAAGCCTCCTTGTTCATCTGCTATCCTACTCTTTGTCTTACTCTTAATTCTTTCAATAGTAACTCTACCATACACTTTACCAGGTATACTCAACAGACTTCATCTTTCAACACACCGGCCGTATCCCACAGAGGCGGGGTGGCCCCAAAGGAAAAACAAAAGTTTCTCCTTTCACATTTAGTAATATATACAGGAGAGGGGTTACTAGCCCCTTGTTCCCCGGCATTTTAGTCGCCTCTTACAACACACATGGCTTACGGAGGAAGAATTCTGTTCCACTCACCCATGGAGATAAGAGGAAATAGACAAGAACAAGAACTAGAAAGAAAATAGAAGAAAACTCAGAGGGGTATGTATATATATGCTTGTACATGTATGTGTAGTGTGACCTAAGTGTAAGTAGAAATAGCAAGACGTACCTGAAATCTTGCATGTTTATGAAACAGGAAAAAAGGACACCAGCAATCCTACCATCATGTAAAACAATTACAGGCTTTCGTTTTACACTCACTTAGCAGGACGGTAGTACCTCCCTGGGTGGTTGCTGTCTGCCAACCTGCTACCTAGGACTCAACAGACTTTTTCTTCTTCTTTCAACACACCAGCCGTATCCCACAGAGGTGGGGTGGCCCAAAAGGAAAAACGAAAGTTTCTCCTTTTACATTTAGTAATACATACAGGAGAAGAGGTTACTAGCCCCTTGCTCCCAGCATTTTAGTCGCCTCTTACGACACGCATGGCTTACGGAGGAAGAATTCTGTTCCACTTCCCCATGGAGATAAGAGGAAATAGACAAGAACAAGAACTAGAAAGAAAATAGAAGAAAACCCAGAAGGGTATGTATATATATATGCTTGTACATGTACGTGTAGTGTGACCTAAGTGTAAGTAGAAGTAGCAAGACGTACCTGAAATCTTGCATGTTCATGAAACAGAAAAAGGACCCCAGCAATACTACCATTATGTAAAACAATTACAGGCTTTCGTTTTACACTCACTTGGCAGGACGGTAGTACCTCCCTGGGCGGTTGCTACCAACCTACTACAGTGGACCCCCGCATAGCGACTTTAATCCGTGCAAGAGGGCTCTTTGTTATGCGAAATGATCGGTATGCGAATGAATTTTCCCCATAAGAAATAATGGAAATCAAATTAATCCGTGCAAGACACCCAAAAGTATGAAAAAAAAAAATTTTTACCACATGAAATGTTAATTTTAATACACACAAACTGAAAAAGGCATGCACAATTACATGACACTTACTTTTATTGAAGATCTGGTGATGATTGATGGGATGGGAGGAGGGGAGAGAGAGAGTGTTAGTGTTTAGAAGGGGAATCCCCTTCCATTAAGACTTGAGGTGTCGAGTCCTTTTCTGGGGTTACTTCCCTTCTTCTTTTAATGCCACTAGGACCAGCTTCAGAGTCACTGGACTTCTTTCGCACAACATATCTGTCCATAGTGGCCTGTACCTCTCGTTCCTTTATGACTTCCCTAAAGTGTTTCACAACATTGTCAGTGTACAGGTTGCCAACACGGCTTGCAATAGCTGTGTGAGGGTGATTTTCATCCATGAAGGTTTGCACTTCAAGCCACTTTGCACAGATTTCCTTAATCTTTGTAGTAGGCAACTTCTTCAATTTCTCTCTCCCCTCCTCTGAACCAGTTTCCTCAGGTCTGGCCTCTTGCTGTTGAAGTTGATCTATCAGCTCATCAGTGGTTAGTTCTTCATTGTCCTCCTCCACCAACTCTTCCACATCCTCCCCACTAACCTCCAACCCCAAGGACTTTCCCAATGCCACAATGGATTCCTCAACTGGCATAATCCTCTCAGGGTTAGCCTCAAACCCTTCAAAATCCCTTTTGTCTACACATTAGGGGCCCACAGTTTCTTCCAAGCAGAGTTCAAGGTCTTCTTAGTCACTCCCTCCCAAGCCTTACCTATAAGGTTTACACAATTGAGGATATTAAAATGCTCTCTCCAAAACTCTCTTAGAGTCAGTTGAGTTTCTGAGGTCACTACAAAGCACCTTTCAAACAGAGCTTTTGTGTACAGTTTTTTGAAGTTTACAGTAACCTGCTGGTCCATGGGCTGCAGGAGAGGAGTGGTATTAGGAGGCAAAAACTTCACCTTAATGAATTTCATGTCCCCCTAAAGTCGCTCTGCCACGTCTGTAGGATGACCAGGGGCATTGTCTAAAAACCAGGAGGCACTTAAGTTCTAATTTCTTTTCAGTTAGGTAATCTTTCACATTGGGGGCAAATGCATGGTGTAACCAGTCATAGAAAAGTCCCTAGTGACCATGCCTTACTGTTTGCCCTCCACAGCACACACAAATTCTCCTTGAGGACATTCTTTTGCCTGAACGGTCTGGGAGTTTCCCGAGTGATACACTAATAAAGGCTTCACTTTGCAATCACCAGTAGCATTGGAACACATCAACAAAGTAAGCCTGTCTTTCATAGGCTTATGTCCTGGGAGTGCCTTTTCCTCCTCAGTAATGTAGGTCCTGCTTGGCATTTTCTTCCAAAACAGGCCTGTTTCATCACAATTAAACACTTGTTCAGGTTTCAGTCCTTCACTGTCTATGTACTCCTTGAATTCCTGCACATATTTTTCAGCTGCTTTGTGGTCCGAACTGGCAGCCTCACCATGCCTTATCACACTATGTATGCCACTACGCTTCTTAAATCTCTCAAACCAACTTTTGCTGGCCTTAAATTCACTCACATCATCACTAGTTGCAGGCACTTTTTTAATTAAATCCTCATGTAACTTCCTAGCCTATTCGCTTATGATCGCTTGAGAGACGCTATCTCCTGCTAGCTCTTTTTCATTTATCCACACCAATAAGAGTCTCTCAACATCTTCCATCACTTGCGATCTCTGTTTCGAAAACACAGTTAAACCTTTGGCAAGAACAGCTTCCTTGATTGCCTTTCTGTTGCCCACAATAGTAGCGATGGTTGATTTGGGTTTCTTGTACAACCTGGCCAGGTCAGCGACACGCACTCCACTTTCATACTTATCAATGATCTCTTTCTTCATCTCTATAGTAATTCTCACCCTTATTGCTGTAGGGTTGGCACTAGAAGCTTTCTTGGGGCCCATGGTCACTTATTTGGCAGATAAAATCACCAAAAACACTGTAATAATACGAAATGTTCCGATTGTATGCTTGGATGTTACCGCGGAGGCTGGCTGGTAAACAATGCCACCGGTGGCACATGTGAGGCTGGCTAAGGGCGCACATTGGACGCGTCTCGGACAAAGAGCGGTGAGCGGGTTTTTGAGCGGTATGCGAGGCAAAATTTTTGCAATAAATGCGAGCGGTATGCGGATTGTACGTTATGTGATGGCGACGGTATGCGGGGGTCCACTGTACCTAGGACTGACAGACTTATTCCGCTATAATTTTTGCACTCACTTTTATCCCCTTTGCCTTTACACAAAGGAATTATGCATGCTCTCTGCCAGTCCCTAGTTACTTTACCCTCTTCCATACATTTATTAAATAATAGCACCAACCACTCCAAAACTATATCCCCTCCTGCTTTTAACATTTCTATCTTTATCCCATCAATCCCAGCTGCCTTACCCCCTTTCATTCTACTCACTGCCTTACAAACTTCCCCCACACTCACAACTGGCTCTTCCTCACTCCTACAAGATGTTATTCCTCCTTGCCTTATACACAAAATCACAGCTTCCCTATCTCATCAACATTTAACAAATCCTCAAAATATTCCCTCCATCTTCCCGATACCTCTAACTCACCATTTAATAACTCTCCTCTCCTATTTTTAACTGTCAAATCCATTTGTTCCCTAGGCTTCCTCAACTTATTAATCTCACTCTAAAACTTTTTCTTATTTTCAACAAAATTTGTTGATAACATCTCACCCACTCTCTCATTTGCTCTCTTTTTACATTGCTTCACCACTCTCTTAACCTCTCTCTTTTTCTCTCCACATACTCTTCTCTCCTTGCATCACTTCTACTTTGTAAAAACCTCTCATATGCTAACTTTTTCTCCCTTACTACCTTCTTTACATTATCATTCCACCAATCATTCTTCTTCCCTCCCACACCCACTTTCCTGTAACGACAAACTTCTGCTGAACACTCCAACACTACATCTTAAACCTACCCCATATATCTTCGACCCCATTGCCTATACTTTCACTAGCCCATCTATCTTCCAATAGTTGTTTACACAAATATCCCGCACATAGAAGAGAGGAGCTTACGACGATGTTTCGATCTGACTTGGACCATTTACAAAGTCACACTAACGAAAAGGAGAGCAGGATGGGTATATATACGCAGGAGGTGGTAGTGGTAGTAGTAGTGGTAGTAGTGGAGGTGGAAGGAAGTAGTAGTGGGGAGGTGGTAAGAGAGTAGGAGTGGCCAGTCAAATACTAAGAAAGAGGAGCACTGCAAGGGAGCTAGGTGCCCACAGAGGGTAAGAGCAAGAACACCGAGGTGGGGAAAAACAAATAAATAAATAAAAGGAGCAAATACACAGGGCAGAAGAAAGACAACCCAAAGGAGAAAAAGGGGAAGAGGCAGAAGAAGAAAAAGGAGGAATCAGGTTAGGTCATGAGTGTTCTGAAGTTTGAAGCATCTTACAATGTAGTGGGAGAGGAAGGCATCTACAGAGACGAAGCCAGGACTAAGATTCATACAAGGAAAATTGTGTATTGGGGAAGATTCAACCAGACAGCGGCTGTTAAAGTTGGAAGTAGGATAGACAGTTTTAGCAGAAGACCAGTCAATAGGATGGCTGTGATCTCTGATGTGATAGAAGAGAGCATTGTTAGTGTCGGCAAGCCTAACACTATTTTTGTGTTCCCTAAGTCTGTCAGAAAGAGATCAACCAGTTTCTCAAAAGTATTGAAGAGGACAGGAGGAACAAGAAGTAAAGTAGACACCAGGAGCATCTGTAGAGGGAGGAGAGGTATGAACGAGATTAGTGCGAAGGACCATAACATTGTATCAATCGCATCTGCTAGAAAGATGACAGGATGGATAATGAGAACCTTCAAAATTAGGGATGCCAAGCCCATGATGACACTCTTCAGGTCACTTGTTCTATCTAGGTTGGAATATTGCTGCACACTAACAGCACCTTTCAAGGCAGGTGAAATTGCTGACCTAGAAAATGTACAGAGAACCTTCACAGCATGCATAACGGAGATAAAACACCTCAGTTACTTGGAGCGCCTGAAGTTCCTGAACCTGTACTCCCTGGAACGCAGGCAGGAGAGATACATGATTATATGCACCTGGAAAATCCTAGAGGGGCTAGTACCAAACTTGCACATGAAAATCACTCACAACGAAAGCAAAAGACTCAACAGATGATGCAAAATCCCCCCAATGAAAAGCAGGGGTGTCACTAGCACATTAACCCTTTCAGGGTCCGTCCCGTAGATCTACGGCTTTACGTTCAGGGTCCAAACCGTAGATCTACGCCATGAGCTCAGCTCACTCTGATAAACTGTGAGTGGTACATTTGGGCCTAGATATGAGAGAATACATCTATGTGGTATGTGTGCACCACATAAAACAGATCCTGCAGCACACTGTGTATAATGAGAGAAAAAAAATGAAATCATGATTTTTCGATTAAAACAGCAACTTTGCAGTGTTTTTTCGTATGTTTTTTATAGTTGTATTTGCGATTTCTTGGTCTCATTTGATAGAATGGACGACATATTACAGAAATAGAGATGATCTTGATTGGTTTTAGCATTGGAAATGGCTTGAAACTGAGCTCAAAGTAGCGGAAATGTTAAATTTTTGCCGATATTCAAGAGTAAACAAACGACCTCACACATCTAATACACGTCAGCTGGTGGGTCTAATATACATTCACAAATATGGTGATGATATTTATACAATTATTACAGTATTGCATAAGAGTAAATCTTCTATTTTTTGGTGTGAATAAAAATTCATTATGTGAATAAAAAATCAAATGGAATTTATTTGTAAAGCCTCAAAACATAACTAATGAACAGAGGAAATGTTAGTTTAGTGCCAGGAATGCCTACATTGTTCATTCTGGACCCTATTTTGAAATTGGAATATTTTGAACTTTGTGTTAAATTGGCCAAATTAACAATTTCCAATCACTTTATTTGTAGTTGAAACAGTTGACTTGGCGATTTCTTGTGCTCAATCGATAGAATAGAAGTAATACTAGTGAAATAGCTAAGAATTTGGTTGATTGGAATAATGTAATTGGCCTAAAATGGGAGTCAAAGTCGGCAAAATCGCCGATTTGTAAATATCGCTGACACATCAAAATTCGCGAGAGCATAATTTCGTCAATTTTCCACCAAATTTCGTACTTTTTGTTTTATTACCTTCACAAAAAGATTCTCTACGATTTCATAAGAAAAAATAACAAATTTTTTTTTTGAAAATTCTTGGACACTGGTGCGTGACTCCAGATTTGGGCCTTGGACCCTGAAAGGGTTAAGAGACAATACAGTAAGTGTCAGGAGCCCGAGACTGTTCAACTGCCTCCCAGCATACATAAGGGGGATTACCAATAGACCCCTGGCTGTCTTCAAGCAGGCACTGGACAAGCACCTAAAGTTGGTACCTGACCAGCCGGGCTGTGGCTTGTACGTTGGATTGCATGCAGCCAGCAGCAACAGCCTGGTTGATCAGGCACTAATCCACCATGAGGCCTGGTCACAGACTGGGCCGCGGGGGCGTTGACCCCCGGAACTCTCTCCAGGTAAACTCCAGGAAGAGTGTTAGTCTGACAGAAAGTAAGTTTGATGTCAAATATCAAACTTACTTTCCGCCAGACTAACACTCTTCACTCTTCGCACTAATCTTGTTCATACCTCTCCTCCATCTACAGATGCTCCTGGTGTCTACTCTATTTCTTGTTCCTCCTGTCCTCTTCAATACTTTGGAGAAACTTGTCGATCTCTTTCTGACAGACTTAGAGAACTCAAAAATAGTGTTAGGCTTGCCGACACTAACAATGCTCTTTTCTGTCACATCAGAGATCACAGCCATCCTATTGATTGGTCTTCTGCTAAAACTGTTTTCCCTACTTCTAACTTTAACAATTGCCATCTGGTTGAATCCTCCCTAATACACAATTTTCCTTGTATGAATCTTAGTCCCGGCTTCGTCTCTGTAGATGCCTTCCTCTCCCACTACATTGTAAAATACTCCAAACTTCAGAACACTCGTGACCTAACCTGAGTCCTCCTTTTTCTTTTTCTCCCTCTTCCCCTTTTCCTCTTTCCTTTTTCTCCTTTGGATTGTCTTTCTTCTGCCCTGTGTATTTGTTCCTTTTATTTATTTATTTGTTTTTCCCCACCTCGGTGTTCTTGCTTTTACCCTCTGTGGGCACCTAGCTCCCTTGCAGTGCTCCTCTTTCTTAGTATTTGACTGGCCCCTCCTACTCTTACCACCTCCACTACAGTGAAGGCTTACTCAGCCTTGTAACAACTTCAGACAGTATTACCAAGGCTGGCTCCTCCTCAGGAAAATTAATGAATAGAAAAAGAAATAATAATTCATTATTATTTATTAATGCAAAGATAAAACATTGAAATGTGAAGGTGTATCCTACTTGAAAGAAAAATGAAAAATGAAATGGAAAAATGGCATTTGAATTCAATGCTAATATGTGTCTGGGGTGTCTGCTTGAGGTTGACACCGTCTTGTAAAAATTGTAGCCGTTGCTGATGATGTGGGGGGGGTCACAGGTGTTTAGTGACAACCCAATGACTAGTTCTTCACAGAGTCTATAGCCTTGAATAGTCAGTCCAGATGACAGGAATGCAGGTTCTTTACCACTGCAAAGATGAGGGTAGTGTCCTGTACAATTAATCAGGTAGGTAGATCGTGAAGTGACGTCCCAAGACCGGTTTCAGTCCGTCTCCTTCAACACTTCTCGTTGGTTGGCAGGTGGCCCGAGCTGTCATTCCAAGCTGGAAAGAGAGACAGGTTACCCACTGCTTAAGAAATCACTCTCCATGATAAGTGCAAGATACTTAAAAAAGGTGGTGATTATCGAAAAGTCTCATGTGGAGCTTAAAACTGAAAGGACTAAGTTTATTATTGGTCAAAAGTGAAGCTTTCAACCAATATCCACTAGAATAGGAGCAGAGGCTTTTACTTACAGTTGTGCTGGGAGCTGTGAGTCGAGTGATTACTGTTTGGCTGGAGACCCACACGTCACCTTTCGGGGTGGGAAGAAAGGGGGGGGGGAATAGCAGGAGCTAGACTGACCCTACCTTAACAAGCAGCCGGCAATCAAACTATCGTTACCATATACTCGCTCGCTACTCCTATCTGTTGAACTTTTCCCTCACAACTGCTACCACTAATACCACCACCACTACTACTACTACCACTTCCTGCCTATATATACCTATCCTGCTCTCCTTTTCGTTAGTGTGACTTTGTAAATGGTTCAAGTCGGACCGAAACGTTGTCATAAGCTCCTCTCTTCTATGTGTGGGTTATTTGCGTATTGTTCCAGTCACGGTATTGTGCCTTTTTGTTATTTATAGTTGTTTATATCTTATCCTAACTGCCTCTTCTTTTTGTTTATACACCTTCACCTCTGTCTTACTTGCTGCTTCTATTTTCCTTGTATCCCATCTACCTTTTACTCTCAATGTAGCTACATCTAGAAAGTGATCTGATATATCTGTGGCCCCTCTATAAATATGTACATCCCGAAGTCTATTCAACAGTCTTTTATCTACCAATACATAGTCCAAAAAACTACTGTCATTATGCCCTACATCATATCTTGTATACTTATTTATCCTCTTTTTCTTAAAATATGTATTACTTATAACTAAACCCCTTCCTATACAAAGTTCAATCAAATGGCTCCCATTATCATTTACACCTGGCATCCCAAACTTACCTACCACACCCTCTCTAAATGTTTCTCCTACTTTAGCATTTAGGTCTCCTACCACAATTACTCTCTCACTTGGTTCAAAGGTTCCTATACATTCACTTAACATCTCCCAAAATCTCTCTCTCTTCTCTACACTCCTCTCTTCTCCAGGTGCATACACGCTTATTATGACCCACTTTTCACATCTGACCCACATTTTAATCCACATAATCCTTGAATTTACACATTTATATTCCCTCTTCTCCTTCCATAACTGGTCCTTCAACATTATTGCTACCCCTTCCTTAGCTCTAACTCGCTCAGCTACTCCTGACTTAATCCCATTTATTTCTCCCCACTGAAACTCACCTACCCCCTTCAGCTTTGTTTCGCTTAGGGCCAGGACATCCAACTTCCTTTCATTCATAACATCAGCAATCATCTCTTTCTTATCATCTGCACTACATTCATGCACATTCAAGCACCTCAGTTTTATAAAGTTTTTCTTCTTCTGATTGCTAGTAAATGTGTACAGGAGGAGGGGTTACTACCCCATTGCTCCTGGCATTTTAGTCGTCTCATACGACACGCATGACTTTTGGAGGAAAGATTCTTTTCCACTTCCCCATGGGCAGTAGAGAGAAAAAAAGAAACAAAGAGCTATTAAGAATAAGAGGAAAATTCCTAGATGTGTGTATTTTTTTTTTTCAACAAACCGGCCGTATCCCACCAAGGCAGGGTGGCCCAAAAAGAAAAACTAAAGTTTCTCTTTTTAAATTTAGTAATTTATACTGGAGAAGGGGTTACTAGCCCCTTGCTCCCGGCATTTTAGTCGCTTCTTACAACACGCATGGCTTACGGAGGAAGAATTCTGTTCCACTTCCCCATGGAGATAAGAGGAAATAAACAAGAACTAGAAAGAAAATAGAAGAAAACCCAGAGGGGTATGTATATATGTGCTTGCACATGTTTATGAAACAGACAAAAGACACCAGCATTCCTACCATCATGTAAAACAGTTACAGGTTTCTGTTTCACAGTCACCTGGCAGGACAGTAGTACCTCCCTGGGTGGTTGCTGTCTACCAACCTACTACCTACAATGCATAAATATCGTCGCGATTGCTAACTTCACGAGAGCATAATTCCGTAAGCTTTTCGTCAAATTTTGTACTTTTGGTGTCATTACCATTGGGAAAAGACAGTGATTATATGCGAATGATGGTGAAAGTATTATTTTTCTTTTTTGGGTCACGCTACCTCAGTGGGGGATGGCCTGCATGTTGAAAAAAAATGACTTAGCAACTGCCCAGGGAGGTACTAATATAATAATAATAATTCTAGATAGTACTCCATGGGGAAGTGGAACAGAATTCTTCCTCCGTAAGCCATGAGTGTTGTAAGAGGCGACTAAAATGCCGGGAGCAAGGGGCTAGTAACCCCTTCTCCTGTATATATTACTAAATGTAAAAGGAGAAACTTTCGTTTTTTCTTTTGGGCCACCCCGCCTCGGTGGGATACGGCCGGTGTGTTGAAAGAAAGAAAGAATTCTAGATAGTACTCCATGGGGAAGTGGAACAGAATTCTTCCTCCGTAAGCCATGCGTGTTATAAGAGACGACTAAAATGCCGGGAGCAAGGGGCTAGTAACCCCTTCTCCTGTATATATTACTAAATTTAAAAGGAGAAACTTTCGTTTTTCCTTTTGGGCCACCCTGCCTCAGTGGGATACGGCTGGTATGTTGAAAGAAGAAGAATTCTAGGTAATAGGTTGGTAGACAGCAGCTGCCCAAGGAGGTACTATCATCCTGCCAGGTGAGTGTAAAATGAAAGCCTGTAATTGTTTTACATGATGGTAGGATTGCTGGTGTCTTTTTTCTGTCTCATAAACATGCAAGATTTCAGGTACATCTTGCTACTTCTACTTACACCTAGGTCACACTACATATACATGTACAAGCATATATATACACACCCCTCTGGGTTTTCTTCTATTTTCTTTCTAGTTCTTGTTCTTCTTTATTTCCTCTTATCTCCATGGGGAAGTGGAACAGAATTCTTCCTCCGTCAGCCGTGTGTGTCGTAAGAGGCAACTAAAATGCTGGGAGCAAGAGCTAGTAACCCCTTCTCCCTTATATATTACTAAATGTAAAAGGAGAAACTTTCATTTTTCCTGTTGGGCCACCCCACTTCAGTGGGATATGGCCATTGTGTTGAAAGAAGAAGAAGAACAATATCTTCATTTACTATATGTACAAGGTATACAGGCCTAGGTGACATCATTTACATACTACTATACAGAAAGCCGCTTGTTATGCAGAGCATTTCGGGCAAATTAGGTCAGTGTTTTCCCAGGATGCGACCCACACCTGTCGACTAACACCCAGTTACCCATTTTACTGATGGGTGAACATAGACAACCGGTGTACGGAAACATGTTCAATGTTTCCACCCCTATGTCAGGAATCAAACCCGGACCCTCACCGTGTGAAGCAACCGTCCTGCCAAGTGAGTGTGAAGCAGAAACCTGTAATGTTTTACATGATGGTAGGATTGCTGGTGTGTTTTCTGTCTCATAAACATGCAAGGTTTCTGGTACGTCTTACTACTTCTACTTACACTTAGGTCACACTACACGAGCCTGGCCCATGGGCGGGCTCAGAGAGTAGATTAACTCTCGAAACTCTTCAAAAGTATATCAAAGGTACAAGCCTATATATACACACTCCTGTGGCTTTTTTTCTATTTTCTTACTAGTTCTTGTTCTTGCTTATTTCCACTTATCTCCATGGGGAAGTGGAACAGAATTCTTCCTCCATAAGCCATGCATGTCGTAAGAGGTGACTAAAATGCCGGGAGCAAGGGGCTAGGAACCCTTTCTCCTGTGTATGTTACTAAATTTAAGAAGAGAAACTCATTTTTCTTTTTTGGGGGGGCCACTCTGCATCAGTGGGATGTGACTGGTTTGTTGAAAGAAAGAAGAGATATGACCACTCTGTGCTTTTATAAGCATTGCGACACACTTTGGCATAGAATTGACCAATGTTGAACACATTTTGGTAAGTTCACCGTCTTGGTACCAGGTCCTAATAACAGCAGCAGTTAGCTTCTCCATTGTTGAACAGTCCTGTTTCACAATCCTTTATTTGGCTATTACCCATAGATTCTCAGTTGGGTTGAGGTCAGGAGAGTTTCTAGGCCAATTTAGAACACTTGGCCTATTCTCTCTGAAGATGTCAGTATTTTTCTGGAAGCATGGCATGGTGCAGAATCCTTCTGGAAAATGCCTTTTCCACTAGGAAAGTCTCTGTCCACAAAGGAAAGCAAATGAGTTGTCAGGATTACCTTTTATTTGTCACTGGTCCGAACCCTTGACTGGTCCGAACCCGGGACTGGTTTCAAACGGTTTCGTTGGACAATAAAGCAGACTGTAAACGGATGGGGTTGTAGGTGCCCTTATAAACACAAACATTAAAAATCAGGAACGTGACGGTAAGCTGTCCAATATACAAAAACAGTTAGAAACAGAAATACAAATAGCTAGAGCTTCATTTAAGGTTATTAATAGAATATTCAAGAGGTTGCTAGTAGAATTGCAGTAAATCAACCATTCAAATCATTATGAAGCTGTGTGTAGTCTGCAGTCAATCAAACAAACGGGCTTCCACATGGATAAATTGTCATTTTTGTGGAAATTGGTGTCACGCTCCTTGTGCAGATATTCAAGAACTAGCTACAAGCAGTATTAAAACAGAGAAGTGTTTTTGGGTATGCCCAAATGAGGAAAATCTGTGGACTAAAATCACAAGGGTATTAAAAGAGGACAACATCAAAGCTGCTTTCATAGAAAACCTGGAAGCTTTCTACAACAGATGGGAACATAAAAAGTCTGGGCTGAATGGTACTGCCCTTGATACTGGCCATGTAGTCACAAACTGTAAGGCTGGAGGTGATGTCCTGGTAGTCAGTAAATGTGGGGCTGATAGTGCTGTCCTGGGAGACAGTAATGGTGAAGCTGGAGGTGCTGTCCTGGGAGACAGAAATGGTGAAGCTGGAGATACTGTCCTGGGAGACAGTAATGGTGAAGCTGGAGATTTTGTCCAGGTAGTCGGGAATTATACGCAGGAAGGAATACATATAAATGACCTCATAGGGGACAGGAGCCATAGTAGGGAAACAAGTGTAGTCAAAGATAAGATAAAACCAATATTGCAAACTAGAAATACTGCAGGAAATAGCAAACAAGAGGACTCCAATAGCAATAGTGAGGATAAATTACCAAAAACAACTGGTGGGAGCTCCATTGTTGGTGCTAGGGAGGATAGAAGTAAGACAGGGAAACATGCACCAACAGGGAATACAGTCACAGAAACCCAAGGCAAGCGGAAACCAAGCCTGTGCACATACTATGCACTTGGTATCTGCTGGCATGGGAAATCTGGAAAAACAGATGGGACATGCAACTATGACCACCCTAGAAAATGCCATACCCATATGACAACAGGAAAATACAAACTCCCTTCCTGTAAGCTTTTTCACCCTGAAATGTGTACCTCTTCAGTACAGGAAAGACTGTGCTATAACTTAAATTGCCAGGCATACCATCTAAAGGGGACAAAAAGATACAAAACACCCAGGCCATGGGAAAACCTGGGTAGCCACAGCCATTCAAGAGGGAGAGGTTTTTTAGTGCCAGGAAGGGAAAAAAACTGGCAGGAAATGGCAGAAATCGTACACCAAATCCAGTCATTCCTGGAGTGGAACCACAGTCGATGGCCTCCACTCCAAACCAACAGATACAGATACTAATGCCGGAAAAAAAATCCCCCCCCAGTACCAACAATACCACCAGTCCGATAACATTCTTCTTTGCAAATATACAGGGTCTAAAGCCAGCAACAAACAACAAAATACCTTTCACCTGTGGACTGCTTGCAGAGGCAAAGGCAATGTTCGCGGCTTTCACTGAGACCCACATAAAGGATCACTTGGACAACGAAATATGGATCCCAGGTTACAACCTATACAGATGTGACAGAGTGAACAGGCAAAAAGGGGGGGGGGGTTGGCCTGCACATTGCAGAGTCACTTGTTTGCACAGAACTGCTTAATGCCTCAAATGATGTAGTGGAAGTTTTAGCAGTAAAGGTCGAGAACCAAAACCTAGTCATTGTGGTAGTCTACAAGCCTCCGGATGCAACATACCAGCAATTCCAGGAACAGCTGTTAAAAATTGACCACTGTCTGGAAAATCTTCCAGCTCCTGCACCCAGCATCTTGCTCCTGGGGGATTTCAACTTAAGGCACCTAAAATGGAGGAATATAGCAAATAATATTGTTGCAGTAATAACACCAGGAGGCAGCTCTGATGAAAACTCACACTCACACGAGCTTTTAAATCTCTGCACAAAATTCAATTTAAACCAGCAAATAATAGAGCCTACTAGACTGGAGAATACACTAGACCTCATCTTCAATAACAATGATGATCTGATAAGAAATGTCACCATATCAAAAACAATATACTCAGATCACAACATAATTGAGGTTCAGACATGTATGCATGGAGCCCCAGACCGACAAAATGAGACTAGTCACGAGGGAGCATTCACCAAATTCAACTTCAATAACAAAAACATAAAGTGGGACCAAGTAAACCAAGTCCTAACCGATATAAGCTGGGAAGATATACTAAGCAACACAGACCCCAACTTATGCCTAGAACAGATTAACTCGGTGGCACTCGATGTATGCACAAGGCTTATTCCTCTAAGAAAAAGGAGGAGTAGATGTAAAATAGAAAGAGACAGGCGCTCCCTTTACAGGCGACGGAAAAGAATAACAGAGTGGCTAGAAGAGGTCAATATATCTGAAATGCGTAGGGAGACACTGGTCAGAGAAATAGCAAGCATCGAACTTAAGCTAAAAGAATCCTTTAGGAGTCAGGAATCGCGGGAAGAACTAAAAGCCATAAATGAAATCGAAAGAAACCCAAAGTATTTCTTCTCCTATGCCAAATCAAAATCGAGAACAACGTCCAGTATTGGGCCCCTACTTAAACAAGATGGGTCCTACACAGATGACAGCAAGGAAATGAGTGAGCTACTCAAGTCCCAATATGACTCAGTTTTTAGCAAGCCGTTAACCAGACTGAGAGTCGAAGATCAAAATGAATTTTTTATGAGAGAGCCACAAAATTTGATTAACACAAGCCTATCCGATGTTATCCTGACGCCAAATGACTTCGAACAGGCGATAAATGACATGCCCATGCACTCTGCCCCAGGGCCAGACTCATGGAACTCTGTGTTCATCAAGAACTGCAAGAAGCCCCTATCACGAGCCTTTTCCATCCTATGGAGAGGGAGCATGGACACGGGGGTCGTCCCTCAGTTACTAAAAACAACAGACATAGCCTCACTCCACAAAGGGGGCAGTAAAGCAACAACAAAGAACTACAGACCAATAGCACTAACATCCCATATCATAAAAATCTTTGAAAGGGTCCTAAGAAGCAAGATCACCACCCATCTAGAAACCCATCAGTTACACAACTCAGGGCAACATGGGTTTAGAACAGGTCGCTCCTGTCTGTCTCAACTATTGGATCACTACGACAAGGTCCTAAATGCACTAGAAGACAAAAAGAATGCAGATGTAATATATACAGACTTTGCAAGGCACAGTACTAGCTCCCATCTTGTTCCTCATCCTCATATCCGACATAGACAAGGATGTCAGCCACAGCACCGTGTCTTCCTTTGCAGATGACACCCGAATCTGCATGACAGTGTCTTCCATTGCAGACACTGCAAGGCTCCAGGCGGACATCAACCAAATCTTTCAGTGGGCTGCAGAAAACAATATGAAGTTCAACGATGAGAAATTTCAATTACTCAGATATGGTAAACATGAGGAAATTAAATCTTCATCAGAGTACAAAACAAATTCTGGCCACAAAATAGAGCGAAACACCAACGTCAAAGACCTGGGAGTGATTATGTTGGAGGATCTCACCTTCAAGGACCATAACATTGTATCAATCGCATCTGCTAGAAAAATGACAGGATGGATAATGAGAACCTTCAAAACTAGGGAGGCCAAGCCCATGATGACACTCTTCAGGTCACTTGTTCTATCTAGGCTGGAATATTGCTGCACTCTAACAGCACCTTTCAAGGCAGGTGAAATTGCCGACCTAGAAAATGTACAGAGAACTTTCACGGCGCGCTAACGGAGATAAAACACCTCAATTACTGGGAGCGCTTGAGGTTTCTAAACCTGTATTCCCTGGAATGCAGGAGGGAGAGATACATGATTATATACACCTGGAAAATCCTAGAGGGACTAGTACCGAACTTGCACACGAAAATCACTCACTACAAAAGCAAAAGACTTGGCAGACGATGCACCATCCCCCCAATGAAAAGCAGGGTGTCACTAGCACATTAAGAGACCATACAATAAGTGTCAGGGGCCCGAGACTGTTCAACTGCCTCCCAGCACACATAAGGGGGATTACCAACAGACCCCTGGCAGTCTTCAAGCTGGCACTGGACAAGCACCTAAAGTCAGTTCCTGATCAGCCGGGCTGTGGCTCGTACGTTGGTTTGCGTGCAGCCAGCAGCAACAGCCTGGTTGATCAGGCGCTGATCCACCAGGAGGCCTGGTCACAGACCGGGCCGTGGGGGCGTTGACCCCAGAAACTCTCTCCAGGTAAACTCCAGGTATTCTCTCAACAAAAACAAGCCATCCAGGGCCTTCAGCAGTAAAACTACCCCAAAGCATTTTATTAGGTCGGTGTGATAGTGTTTGTTGAATGTGTCTACCACTGTTCTGTACCCATGTACTTCAGAATGCACCACATCTGATCACATGCCCACCACAACTGTTTTTTTTTTCATAGCAGCAGTCAATAATTTTTTTTTTTTTGCTGCTTTCTGGCAGTTCTGCCAACTTCAAGAAGCCTTCGTCAAACAGTTGAAGAATAAACATTTAAGCCAACTGAAGCCAAATCTCTCTGTGGATCTTTGCTGATTTTCTTGGGATCCTTCTTACTATTTCTTATGATGACATTGTCATCGTGAGGTGCTGTCTTGAGTTTTCTTCCACATCTTCCTCGACGCAGCACTTCACAATCACCAGTGTCATCAGCTCTCTTCAGAATCTGATGAACAGTTGACTTTGCTAGGCTCAGATTTTCGGCAATCTGTCTGATACTCAAATCATATTTTCTAAGAGCTACAATATGCTTTCTAGGTGTTTCATCCACTGTGAATTTCAGCAGTAATCATGAATTGAAGAGGAGAATCTGGCAAAACCACATTCACTCACAGAACACACTTGTAGGAATAGCTTTACAGAACAACAGCTGATGTAGCACTGATGAGAGTCACAGGGTTACACCATAGCTGAATGGTTGCCAGAAGTTCATGGCAGACTCTTCTGAAAAGAAAACCCAAATTACATTAACCCTTAACCCTTAAACGGTCCAAACATATATATATGTTCTCTCACATAGCACCCCAAAAATTTTGAGGAAAAAAATAATAGTTTTTTTTAATAGGGAAAAAGAGCACCCAGTTGTCCCCACTTTTTTAATTTGGTGCACAGTGAGTGAGCACACCAATTCTATCGTGTCTAGGCGACTCAGGCTTATCGTGGCAATGTTGAATGAATGACAAAGATAACGTTAATATACGTTTGGGGCACTATGCGAGAGGACGTATATATACGTTTGGACCGTTTAAGGGTTAAACTGTCCAAACGTAGATCTACGTCCACATGCGGGGGGAGCTCCGAACGTAGATCTACATTTTTTTTTACATGCTTTCAAATGGAGAAAATCAAGGTCAGAGCGCTACACACGTGAACAAAGATCTACGTTTGGATAGTTTAAGGGTTAATTAATCTGGAGACTAAGACATACAGTGGAACCTCTACTTACAAGTTTAATCTGTTCCATGACCTTGCTCGCAACTGGATTTGCACATTTGCAGAGTCAATTTTCCTTATTTAAATTAATTGAAATGGAATTAATTCGTTCCAGTGGAATTCCAGGCACGAGAAAATACTTTAATAATTTCCCTAATATCAACTCTACAGCTTATTTATCTATCACAATTCATGTAATATGACATAATAAATATTATTAATAACATAGAAACATGATATATGCACTAGAATGAATAAAATACATGTCATTAGGTATGTGGCTAGTGGTGGTGACAGCAGCCATTGTTGTTGGGGTTTATAGGGCCACCACAGCAGCCATTCCTGCTCCTGCTACATGTGTAGAGAGCCTAGGATAACCCAAAAAAGTCAGAGTGACTTATAAGTGCTACACTCTTAATGCTTCACTTAATTGCTACACTTAATTGCTACACTCTTAATGCTACACTTAATTGCTACACTCTTAATGCTACACTTTGCCATTGCTGCTTCATGTTGTCTGCCACTGCTACCTCATGATGTCTACCACTGATGTCGGCAAAGAATCGAACATTTCTGCTATTTTGAGCTCAATTTCAAGGTACTTTTCATCGTGAATTCAATTAAAATCATTTATTTTTGTAGTATATCTTCCATTCTATCACATGAGACCAAATAAAACGAGAATACAACCATAAAAACCATAGGAAAATATACCGCTAAGGGGAAGCTAATGGCTGAGAAGTGAACTCCGATATTTATGGTCCGATTTCTTCCATTTTTGATGTATGTTAAGCATCTTTTCATCATACATTGCCCAAGTTTCAATAAGATAGTCCAACAAACAACTGAGATCCAGTTCCCTAGATTAAGAGCAAAAGCCCCCTCACGAGTGTCAATTAACCTCCCTTGAGGCCCACTCGCATCTGGAAATTTTGCTCACGTCTAGAAGCAAAAAATCAACCGAGCAGCTGCTCGTATCTGGAAAAACTCGCATGTGGAAGCACTCGTAAGTAGAGGTTCCACTGTATTATGAGATAATCAAAAGATTTATTCCTGTCCCAATTAATTTGCATGGAGTTCTTATTAACCAACTTCTTCATTATTTTAGCCCTTTCAGTGTCAAGACCACTGCTCTCAAACTTGCTTTCAGGGTCGAAGAATTTAAAAAAAAAATTATCTTATGAAGTGATAGAGAATCTTTTTCCAAAGGTAATGAAATCAAAAGTACAAAATTTGATGGAAAACTTATGGAATTATGCTCTCGCAAATTTAGCAGTCTCAGCAATGTTTACACATTGGCGATTTTGCCCACTTTGTGCTCTATTTTTCATCAATTCCATCATTCCAGTCCACTAAACTCATAGCTAATTAGCAAGTATTCCTTCTATTCTATCAATTGAATACAAGAAACTACCATTTGCCTATTTCAATCAACCAATAAAGTGATCAGAAATCAGTAATTTAGCTAATTTCGTGCAAAATTCAACACTTACCAGTTTGAAAATAGGGTCCAGAATAAACAATGTAGGCATTCCTGGCACTGAAAAAACATTTCCTCTGTTCCTTAGTCATGTCTTCAGGCCCCTCTTATATTATGCTTGTTTTTCATTTCGAAGTTTTTTAGTGCCAGGAAGGAAAAAAGACTGGCAGGAAATGGCAGAAATCGTACACCAAATCTGGTCATTTATGGAGTGGAATCACAGTCAATGGCCTCCACTCCAAACCAACAGATACAGATATTAGTGCCGGAAAAAAAGTCCCCTCCAGTACCACCAATCCAATGACATTCTTCTTTGCAAATATACAAGGTCTGAAGCCAGCAATGAACAACAAAATACCTTTCATCCGTGGACTGCTTGCAGAGGCAAATGCAATGTTCGCGGCTTTCACAGAGACCCACATAAAGGATCACTTGGACAATGAAATATGGGTCCCAGGTTACAGCCTAAACAGATGCAACAGAGTGAACAGGCAAAAGGGGGGGGGGGTTGGCCTGTATAATATTGCAGAGTCACTTATTTGCACAGAACTGCTAAATGCCTCAAATGATGTAGTTGAAGTTTTAGCAGTAAAGATTGTGATAGTCTACAAGCCTCCGGATACAACGTCCCAACAATTCCAGGAACAGCTCTTGAAAATTGACCACTGTCTTGAAAACCTTCCAGCTCCTGCCCCCAACATCTTGCTCCTGGGGTATTTCAACTTTTGGCACCTAAAATGGAGGAATATAGGAAATAATGTTGTTGCAGTGATAACACCAGGAGGCAGCTCAGACGAGAACTCACACACATACGAGCTTTCAAATCTCTGCACAAAATTCAACTTAAACCACCAAATAATAGAGCCTACTAGATTGGAGAATACACTGGACCTCATCTACACTAACATTGATGATCTGATACGAAATGTCACCATATCAAAAACAATATACTCGGATCACAACATAATCGAGGTTCAGACATGTATGCACGGAGCCCCAGACCGACAAAATGGGATCAGTCACGAGGGAGCCTTTACCAAATTCAACTTCAATAACAAGAGCATAAAGTGGGATCAAGTAAATCAAGTCCTAAATGATATAAGCTGGGAAGATAGAGTAAGCAACACAGACCCCAACTTATGCCTAGAACAGATTAACTCTGTGGCACTTGATGTATACTCAAGGCATATTCCTTTAAGAAAAAAGAGGAGTAGATGTAAAATAGAAAGAGACAGGCGCTCCCTTTACAGGCGACAGAAAAGAATAACAGAGCGGCTAAAAGAGGCCAATATATCTGCAATGCGTAGGGAGATACTGGTCAGAGAAATAGCAAACATCGAACTTAAGCTAAAGGAATCTTATAGGAGTCAGGAATCGTGGGATGAACTAAAAGCCATAAATGAAATTGAAAGAAACCCAAAGAATTTCTTTACTTATGCCAAATCAAAGTTGAGAACAACATCCAGTATTGGGCCCCTACTTAAACAAGATGGGTCCTACACAGATGACAGCAAGGAAAAGAGTGAGCTACTCAAGTCCCAATATGACTCAGTTTTTAGCAAGCCGCTAACCAGACTGAGAGTCGAAGATCTAAATTAATTTTTTATGAGAGAGCCACAGAATTTGGTAAACACAAGCCTATCTGATGTTATCCTGCCGCCAAATGGCTTCGAACAGGTGATAAATGACATGCCCATGCATTCTGCCCCAGGGCCAGACTCATGGAACTTCGTGTTCATCAAGAACTGCAAGAAGCCCCTATCACGTGCTTTTAACATCCTATGGAGAGGGAGCATGGACACTGGGGTTGTCCCACAGTTACTAAAAACAACAGACATAGCCCCACTCCACAAAGGGGGCAGTAAAGCAATAGAAAAGAACTACAGACTGATAGTGCTAACATCCCATGTCATAAAAATCTTTGAAAGGGTCCTAAGAAGCAAGATCGCCACCCATCTAGATACCCATCAGTTACACAACCCAGGGCAACATGGGTTTAGAGCAAGTCACTCCTGTCTGTCCCAACTATTGGATCACTACAACAAGGTCCTTGATGCACTAGAAGACAAAAAGAATGCAGATGTAATATACACAGACTTTGCAAAAGCCTTCGACAAGTGTGACCATGGTGTAATACAGCACAAAATGAGTGCTAAACGAATAACAGGAAAAGTGGGTAGATGGATCTATAACTTCCTCACAAATAGAACACAAAGAGTAGTAGTCAACAAAGTCAAGTCTGAGGCGGCTACGGTGAAAAGCTCTGTTCTGCAAGGCACAGTACTCGCTCCCATCTTGTTCCTCATCCTTATTTCTGACATAGACAAGGATGTAAGCCACAGCACCGTGTCTTCCTTTGCAGATGACACCCGAATCTGCATGACAGTGTCTTCCATTGCAGACACTGCAAGGCTCCAGGCGGACATCAACCAAATCTTTCAGTGGGCTGCAGAAAACAATATGAAGTTCAACGATGAGAAATTTCAATTACTCCGATATGGTAAACATGAGGAAATTTAAATTTCGTCAGAGTATAAAACAAATTCCAGCCACACAATAGAGCAAAAAACTAACGTCAAAGACCTGGGAGTGATCATGTCGGAGGATCTCACCTTCAAGGACCATAACATAGTATCAGTCGCATCTGCTAGAAAAATGACAGGACGGATATTGAGAACCTTCAAAACTAGAGATGCCAAGCCCATGATGACACTCTTCAGGTCGCTTGTTCTATCTAGGCTGGAATATTGCTGCACACTAACAGCACCTTTCAAGGCAGGTGAAATTGCTGACCTAGAAAATGTACAGAGAACCTTCACAGCACGCATAACTGAGATAAAACACCTCAATTACTGGGAGCGCTTTAAGTTCCTGAACCTGTACTCCCTGAAATGCAGGCAGGAGAGATACATGATTATATACACCTGGAAAATCCTAGAGGGACTAGTACCAAACTTGCACATGAAAATCATTCTCTCTGAAAGCAAAAGACTCGGCGGACGATGCAACATCCCCCCAATGAAAAGCAGGGGTGTCACTAGCATGCTAAGAGACAACACAGTGTCAGGGGCCCAAGACTGTTCAACTGCCTCCCATCATACATAAGGGGAATTACCAATAGACCCCTGGGTGTCTTCAAGCAGGCACTGGACAGGCACCTAAAGTCGGTACCTGACCAGCCGGGCTGTGGCTCGTACGTTGGATTGCGTGCAGCCAGCAGTAACAACCTGGTTGATCAGGCGCTGATCCATCATGAGGCCTGGTCACAGACCGGGCCGCAGGGGTGTTGACCCCCGGAACTCTCATCAGGTAAACACAAGAAATAGAAGATAAACTGTTATGCAGACTACTGCATTATTGTAATAATTGTACAAATAATATTAGAGCATTCCTAAATGTGTATTAGATTTCCCAGTTGGACAAGTGACGTCATTTTTGTACTCTGGAATATTGGCAAAAACTGAACATTTCCACTACTTTGAGGTCAGTTTCAAGCTACTTTCAGTCTTGAAACTAATCAGAATCATCTCTATTTCTGTAAAATATCTTCCATTCTATCAAATAAGACCAAGAAACCGAGAATACAACTGTAAAAACCATACGAAAATACACCACAAAGTGGTGTATTTAAATAAAAAACTTGGTCGCAGTGTTTTCTCATTATCCACTGCATGCTGCAGGAAAATTCTATATGGCGCACACTTAGCGCATAGACCTATTCTCTCTTATCTAGGCCCAAATTTATCACTCACTGCTTGTCTGAGTGAGCTGAGCTCATGGCATTACACTACGGGACCAACACTGGCTTCAGTGCTCTGTTGAACTTTTACTGATGAGTGCATGTCCAGGATGATCTTCATTACTTTGTAAAGTAATGAAGATCATTACAACTCTGAATCAAACCATCTACAAAATATTATTAAAAACAGAACTTAGTGGATTTACTAGACTCGGTCAACTTCTTTGTTAAAAAAATTTTATGGACTTTCTGTATTAGCACCATTAGAACCATTTTAAAAGAAGTGCACCCAAGTGAGCTCTTGCTGGGCCACTCACAGTTCACCGTATAAACCAGTCATGGGCTCATTTCATATTGCTAATTTTTTATCATTCACCAGGCCAGTAACCTGAACACAGTCCAAGAATAGTGACTACACCTAAAATAGGCTATCAATTGTCTAACAATAATTTTTGGCTCGCAGTTATCGCAATCGACCATAGGACTATAGGCCTAATTTAAAAGCTTAATTCAAGGAAGCTGGTTAGTTGGATTAAATCATGGAGGTAGGAGGGGCAGTGCCTGCACTCTGAAGGAAGGGTAGGAATGTTATAGTTAGAAGGGTAATCTGATTGTGATGTCAGCACACTTCTGAAAAGATGAAAATTGAGTGAATATTGGTGAAAGTGCTTTCTTCTTTGGCTGGGTCTTTCACCCCTGGCAGGGGACACCTGGTGTGTTAAAAAGGAAGAAATAACCTAATTACTACAGTTGAAAAGTGCCATAGGCTGGCTGGAATTTATTACAAAACAAACTTTTTTTTTTTTTTTTTTTTTTTTTTTTTTTTTTTTTTTTTTTTTTTTTACATACTAGATCTCTCCCATCAAGATGGGGTGATGCCCCAAGAAAGAGGAAGTACATTCACCATAATTCATTGTGTATCATTCAGTAGTCGTCCATTACCTCAGACTACAGCCCTCTTCACTGAAAAATTAGTAAAATTATTTTATAAGTAGTTTTTCATGAAATTTTAAGGGTAACAAAATTTTCAATAAAATACAGTGTCACTGTATTATAATGGAAAGTAATGAGGAAATGGATTTTGCAGGTTTACCAAACAGTTTTTTCCAGGAATGCAATCTGTTTGCTCAGCAGTTATCACCAGTACTGTACTGTCATTTTTTTATTGCAGTTATGATGCAAGTGACACAGATGAACTGACATTTGTACAAGGTGATCTTCTCCAGTTAGTGCAAGAAGGTATGTATTTGTTTCTCAAGTATAGCCAAATGTTTATTCACATTCTTAATTATGTATATTTACCTGGGCTCATGACATTCATGGTAATTAAGATTAATATTACGATTCTTTACTTCCAATCACTGCATTAGAAAATACAGTGAACCCCCGGATTAAGTCGTCATCAGAATAAGTAATATTCGGAATACGTAACGTTTTTTCCGCAAAATATTGGTTTGGCGAATGTCACTGAACTCGGTATAAGTCATTTATCCGGAATGTGTCTGCGTGGCCTGAGAGACCCCGACACTCCATGTACAGCCAATGTGCCATTGTTTACCAGCCAGTGAGGACAATCTCACCAGTTCATACAATACATTTTGTATTATTCCATTCTTTTTAGTGCTTGTAACTGCTAAATAAGCCACCATGGGCCCAAAGAAAGTTCCTAGTGCCAGCCAGCCCTTTGGTAAAGGGCTGAGAGAGAGGGGAGAATGTGGTTTTTTCAGTGATTCTGCAATATGTACGATACTAAAGCAGCAGTAGTCGATAAAGGCTGCATTAACACTAACAGTGTAGCAAGTAAATTAAGCAATTAATCGATAGAAAGAGGACAGCACAAAACTCATTTTTGGAGGTATATAAGATGACTGACAAGACTGCTGTCTCTGCTGCCTCTTGCTGCTGCCTTCACCACCACTATGTAAGGCCCTTATACACCTAATAACAAACACACCACCACTCATGACATTCTTAATGCTATATTTTATTCATTCTTGAGTATATATCATGTTTCTATATTATTAATATTGTTTATTATCTCATATTAGATGAATTGTGCTAGATAAATAAGCTGTAGAGCTGATATTAGTGTCATATTAAAGGACTATCTTGTCCTGTCTCCCAACACAATTTCTAACATACGCCAGAAACAGACCTCTCTGGAACACTTTCTTGAGCAACAGGGGTCCAGTGACTCTCAAGCTGATTGTAGTGGAATTAAAAAAACAAAGGGAAGTAACCCAGGATAAGGACTTGGTGCATAAAGTCTTTATGGAAGGGGATTTCCCTTCCAGACAATTGTAAACTCCCCCATCCTCTCCCTTTCTCCCATCTTCCATACATCACCATGTCATCAATAATTGTAAATGTGATGCTATTATTGTTTTATTCTTCATGTATCATTGTTTTCTGTGTAGGTAAATGTATATTTCATGTAGAAAACATTTTTTTAATACTTTTGGGTGTCTGAAATGGATTAATTGGATTTCCATTATTTCTGATGGGGAAAATTAATTCGGAATAAGTCAGATTCGGGACAAGTCACTCTCTCTTGAACGGATTAATTACGTAATCCAGGGGCCCACTGTATACAATAATTAGATATCCCATAGTATGCACAATATTTCAGGCAGATGTCAGCATTGTGTTCATCACAGTATTGGTAAGTTGCACATGACAGTCATGGTAATGTTGGCATTATGTATGTACCACAGTATTAGTATGAGAGAGAGAGAGAGAGAGAGAGAGACAGTGTTCATGTATTGTCAACATTGTGTATACGTACTACAATATTGGTAAGACATAAACAACATTCATGGTAATGTCAACATTATGTGGGCACCACAGTATTAGCTGTTGTTAAAAATCTCAATATTAGGTCATGTAAACTTTAAACTTTTTGTTTTCAATCACATTCTACTTGTACACTATGTACAGTCACAAGCATTGTTCTAAATCATTAAATAGATGTTATGCCCTGTTTCAGACGAGTCTGGCTGGTGGACCTGCAAACTTCACAACAAACAGGGTTTCTGCCCTGCTAATTACCTCCAGAAAGTTTAGCATGCTATTACATTGTATACAGTATTAATATCCTTATATAGGAAACAAATATATAAATTATATTTATTTATACAATGTTAGTTTCTCTTTGCTCATATTCTCAGTGTTTATGTAAAATAAAAATGTGAAATTAACGGCACACTAAAATGAATTCAAGGAATCAGAATAAGCTTTTGTACAGATCATTCTTGTTCATCATATTGATACATACAGTGTATGTGGTAAGTAGTACAGAAGAGTGCTCTGTTGATTTGCAGTGTTTCAACCTTATACAATTAATGTATTTTCTAACTTGAAGTTAATGCAGGAGTTATTTGTATTCACTGCTTTCATTTTAAGAAATGACAAATAAAAATTAAAATGTATATACTATTGTTTATCTTTATTTCTTTGTTGTTTATTATGGTACAGGCTGTGGTGTGCATATTGTATTATATATTGTACTTTTAATAAGGTTGTTGTAAGCAGTAGAGTGAGATTTAAAGAGTACCAAAGCCTTGTAAGAGACCTCAGGGTTGTGAGAAAATTTCAGCCCTATATACAAGTAAAATTAATAGAAATTAGTGACGAGTAAGATAATATTAAGTCATATTGAGATGAAAGATGAGCAATATATAAAGAAGTACCTGAGTGATGTAGGAATAGAAAGCTGCTTTGAAAAAGCAAATAACGAAAATGTTAGTCTTGCGTGAAATATTCATTCAGTAATGGTAAGAATATAAATTTTCCCTGAAATATAAATTTAGGCCATTCAACTTCTGCTGTCTTGTGTCAATAATTTATTTATATATCACCATATGTTTTTATGTAGTGGTACAGTAATCATAATTTTTATTATTTATTAACTGGTAAATTTTTATTACATTGTTCTTACTGAAAATATTAATCTATCAAAGTTCAGTGTTTTCACACACATTAAAATGTGTATTTGATTTTACTCTGAATATTTACTGATAGAGCTGGTTCCTAACTTTAAACACATACAGATACTAAACCATTATTCAATTTTTTTATATTTAGCTTCATGTTAGTAATCTGTTTTCAGTATTTTGCATGATCGTGTGAAGAATGGTGTAAATATTCTGATTTTTTTTTATTAACATTTCGACTGTTTCCCACCAAGGCAGGGTGGCCCAAAAAAGAAAAACTTCCATCCTCATTCACTCCATCACTGTCTTGCCAGAGGGGTGCTTTACACTACAGTTATAAAACTGCAACATTAATACCCCTCCTTCAGAGTGCCAGCACTGTACTTCCCATCTCCAAGAATCAAGTCTGACCTGCTGGTTTCCCTGAACCATTTCATAAATGTTACCTTGCTTACACTGCAACAGCATGTCAAGTCCTAAAAACCATTTGACTCCATTTGCTCCTATTTAACGTGCTCACGCACGCTTGCTGGAAGTCCAAGCCCTTCGCATACAAAACCTCCTTTACCCCCTCCCTCCAACCTTTCCTAGGCCCCTACCCTGCCTTCCCTCCACTACAGATTTATACACTTTTGAAGTCATTCTATTTCATTCCAGCCTCTCTACATGTCCAAGCCATCTCAGTAACCCCTCTGGATAATAGTTTTGGTAATCCTGTACCTCCTAATCTCCAAACTACGGATTCCCTGCATTATATTCACACCACACATTGCCCCTCAGACATGACATCTCCATTGCCTCCAGCCTTCTCCTTTTTGTAGCATTCACCACCCATGCCTCAAGAATCCAAATAAATTCTTTATGAATGAAACCCAAAATTTGGTCATCCCAAAAATCTCGGATATTAATCTAACTCCACAAGACTTTGAAAATGCAATTAGTGACATGCCCATGCACTCTGCCCCAGGCCCAGACTCGTGGAACTCTGTGGTCAACAAGAATTGCAAGAAGCCCCTATCATGTACCTTCAGCATTTTATGGAAAGGGCAAGGCCACGGGTCATCCCACACATACTAAAAACAATAGACATAGCCCCACTCCACAAAGGTGGCAGTAAAGCAATTGCAAAGAACTACAGACAGCTAGCACTAACATCCCATATAAAAATCTTTGAGAGGGTTCTAAGAAGCAAGATAGCCAACCACCTAGATACCCATCAGTTACACAACCCAGGGCAACACGGGTTTAGAACAGGTCGCTCCTAAATAACAAAAAAAGGCACAATACCGTGACTGGAACAATACACAAATAACCCGCACATAAAAGAAGCTTACGACGACGTTTCGGTCCGACTTGGACCATTTACAAAGTCACACTAACCAGAATTGGAGCAGGATGGCTATATATAGGCAGGAAGAGGTGGAGGTGGTAGTAGTAGTAGTAGTAGTGGTAGTGGTAGTAGTGGGGAATAAGGAGGAGGAGCCAGTCAAATACAAAGAAAGGTGAGCACTGCAAGGGAGCTAGGTGCCCACAGAGGGAGAGCAAGTGCACAGAGGTGGGTGAAAGGGGAAGTGGCAAAATAAATAAAGAAGGAACAGAAACACAAGACAGAAGGAAGAAAGACAACCCAGAGGAGAAAAAGGAAAGAGGAAAGGGGAAGAGGGAGAAGAAGAAAAAGAAAAAGAAAAAATGAGGAGTCAGGTTAAGTTACGGGTGTTCTGAAGTTTGGAGCATTTTACAATGTAGTGGGAGAGGAAGGCATCTACAGAGACGAAGCCAGGGCTAAGATTCATACAAGGAAAGTTGTGTATTAGAGAGGATTCAACTAGACGGCGACTGTTCGAGTTGGAAGTTGCTCCTGCCTGTCCCAGCTACTGGACCACTATGACAAGGTCCTGGATGCTGTAGAGTATAAACAAAATACAGATGTAGTATACACAGACTTTGCAAAAGCTTTTGACAAGTGTGACCATGGTGTATTAGCACACAAAATGCGGGATAAAGGAATAATAGAAAAAGTTGGTAGATGGATCTACAATTTCCTGACAAATAGAACACAAAGAGTAATAGTAAACAGAGTAAAATCCCAGGCAGCCACGGTAAAAAGCTCAGCTCCATAAGGCACAGTACTCGCTCCCATTCTATTCCTCATCCTCATTTCTGACATAGACAGAGATGTAAGCCATAGCTACGTGTCTTCCTCTGCAGATGACACCTGGATCACCATGGCAGTGACCTCCATCGAAGACACCGCAAGACTTCAAGCGGACGTCAACCAAATCTTCAAATGGGCCACTCAAAACAATATGAAGTTCAGTGAGGAGAAATTTCAACTATGTACTCAGATATGGAAAACTTGAAGAAATTAAAAATGTGTCAGGGTATACCACAAATTCTAACCACACAATAGAGCGGAAAAGCAATGTGAAGGACCTGGGAGTGATAATGTCAGAGGATCTCATCTTCAAAGACCACAACAATGTATCAGCCTCATCCGCTAGGAAAATGATAGGATGGAAAATGAGAACCTTCAAAACTAGGGACGTCAAGCCCACGATGATTCTCTTCAAATCGCTTGTGCTCTCTAGGCTGAAATACTGCTGTACACTAACGGCCCCCTTCAAGGCTGGCGACTTTGCAGACCTGGAAAGTGTACAAAGAACTTTCATGGCACACACAGGTGCGATAAGGCACCTAAACTACTGGGAACGATTCAAGGTCCTTGATCTGTATTCCCTCGAACACAGGCGAGAGAGATACATGATAATATACACTTGGAAGGTCCTGGAGGGATTGGTACCAAACCTGCACATGAAAATCACTCCATATGAAAGCAAAAGACTCGGCAAGAGATGCAACATTCCCCTGATGAAAAGCAGGGGCACCACGAGTACACTGAGAGACAACACAATAAGTGTCCGGGGCTCAAGACTATTCAATTGCCTCCCAGCATACATAAGGGGGATTACCAATAGACCTGACCAGCCGGTCTGTGGTTCATATGTCAGCTTGCATGCGACCAGCAGTAACAACCTGGTTGATCAGACCCCGATCCACCATGAGGCCTGGTCTCAGACTGGGCCACGGGGGCGTTGACCCCCGAAACCCTCTCCAGGTAAACACACTCATGCAGGAGTGTTGGTATAACTACGTATACTCTCATACATTCCCCTCTTTGCTTTCCTGGATAAAGTTCTTTGTCTACACAGACTCCTCAGTGCACCACTCACCTTTTTCCCCTCATCAATTCTATGATTCACCTCATCTTTCATATACCCAACTGCTGACACATCCACTCCCAGATATCTGAATACATTCACTCCTCCATACTCTCTCCTGCCAATCTGATATCCAGTCTTCCCTTGCCTAATTTTTTGGTAATCCCCATCACCTTACTCTTTCCTATGTTCAATTTCAATTTTCCTCTTTTATATACCCTACCAAACTCATCAACCAACATCTGCAACTTCTCTTCAGAATCTCCCAAAAGCACACTGTCATCGGCAAAGAGCAACTGTGACAACTCCCACTTTATGTTAGATTCTTTATCTTTTAATCCCACACCTCTTGCCAACACCTGAGCATTCACTTCTCTTACAACTCCATCTACAAATATATTGAACAACCATGGTGACATCACACATCCCTGTCTAAGGCTTACTTTTAGTGGGAAATAATCTCCCTCTTGCGTACACACACTAACCTGGTTTTCTCCTGCTCTAACCCAAACTCCATGTTTTCCCCTCTTCTCCTATGCCTATAGTTATCTCTTCCACTATTAAAAGAGCAGGTGGTGGCAGCATACTTCCAAGAGAATAGAGAGCTACCTTCTATTCTCTCATACTCTAGCAATTTTCCCTTGTTATTTGTTCTCTATTTTCTCAAACTTTTGTCCACTCCGAGCCTCTACCTGAGGGAACAGACAATACAGCATCGTCTGGTGGTTTGTCCACCCTAAGGTGGGACTGGGGTGGAAGTTGCGGCACTTCACTATGTATGCCAATGGCTTCAAATCCTTTGATGGGGTAGCATATGCTGCTATTTTATCCTGATTATGTGATCCAAGGGCAACTGCTACTGTCAGTTCATTTCACAACAGTAACATTTATGAAGGGGTTCAGGGAAACCGGCAGGCCGGACTTGAGTCCTGGAGATGGGAAGTACAGTGCCTGCACTCTGAAGGAGGGGTGTTAATGTTGCAGTTTAAAAACTGTAGTGTAAAGCACCCTTCTGGCAAGACAGTGATGGAGTGAATGATGGTGAAAGTTTTTCTTTTTCGGGCCACCCTGCCTTGGTGGGAATCAGCCAGTGTGATAATAATATACACACTCCTAACTGCTGTTGTCCACATTGTTATTGTATCTGCCTCTTCATTTCATGTAATCTTCAACTTTCATAGTGCACTGAAAATAACTCAGACTAGTGATTGTAACACTGCCTCACTCTTTGCATTTAATGTTGGTCATGTCACACCTTCAGTAGACACACTAAGGTTGTTTTTCTTCATTTATGGCCATTCTATCAGTCAAGGCAATGACCATGTACACACCTCACTATTCACCATTCAAGACCTTTCAAAATCTCTACCTTTTTTTTGTTCAACTATTTTCTGTTATTAGCTTACTATTTGTGAGACTGCCAGTAGAATCACTAATCTGGATAAGTGATCAACAATCTGCTTTTAATCAAAATGTAAGTGGGCTTTTCACTGCCTCCCTTCATTACTGTTTTTTTTTTTATCTGAAATGGTACTCTACTGACTGCGTACTGGTCATGCTAGACTCGTACATTTTTGAACCCAGCTGCAGTGGATTATAAAACACAACTATTATTGCAAATCTGTAAACACAAAATTCACATACACCACAGAGTACACTATTAGATCTTATAAGATATCCAGTTCATGAGGATAGTGAGGTTCAGGTGTCCTTTACGAGGATAGTGAGGCTCAGGTTAGTGTGTGTACGCAAGAGGGAGATTATTTCCCACTAAAAGTAAGCCTTAGACAGGGATGTGTGATGTCACCATGGTTGTTCAATATATTTGTAGATGGAGTTGTAAGAGAAGTGAATGCTCAGGTGTTGGCAAGAGGTGTGGGATTAAAAGATAAAGAATCTAACATAAAGTGGGAGTTGTCACAGTTGCTCTTTGCCGATGACACTGTGCTTTTGGGAGATTCTGAAGAGAAGTTGCAGATGTTGGTTGATGAGTTTGGTAGGGTATATAAAAGAAGAAAATTTAAATTGGTCTGGGGCTCCACGCATACATGTCTGAACCTCAATTATGTTGTGATCTGAGTATATTGTTTTTGATATGGTGACATTTCTTATCAGATCATCATTGTTAGTGAAGATGAGGTCTAGTGTATTCTCCAGTCTAGTAGGCCCTATTATTTGCTGGTTTAAATTGAATTTTGTGCAGAGATTTAAAAGCTCGTGTGAGTGTGAGTTTTCATCAGAGCTGCCTCCTGGTGTTATTACTGCAACAATATTATTTGCTATATTCCTCCATTTTAGGTGCCTTAAGTTGAAATCCCCCAGGAGCAAGATGTTGGGTGCAGGAGCTGGAAGATTTTCCAGACAGTGGTCAATTTTTAACAGCTGTTCCTGGAATTGCTGGGATGTTGCATCCGGAGGCTTGTAGACTTCCACAATGACTAGGTTTTGGTTCTCGACCTTTACTGCTAAAACTTCCACTACATCATTTGAGGCATTTAGCAGTTTTGTGCAAACAAGTGACTCTGCAATGTACAGGCCAACCCCCCCCCCCTTTTTGCCTGTTCACTCTGTCACATCTGTATAGGTTGTAACCTGGGATCCATATTTCGTTGTCCAAGTGATCCTTTATGCGGGTCTCAGTGAAAGCCGCGAACATTGCCTTTGCCTCTGCAAGCAGTCCACGGATGAAAGGTATTTTGTTGTTTATTGCTGGCTTTAGACCCTGTATATTTGCAAGGAAGAATGTCATCGGACGGTGGTATTGCTGGTACTGGGGGGGGATTTTTTTTGCTGCATTAGTATCTGTATCTGTTGGTTTGGAGTGGAGGCCATCGACTGTGGTTCCACTCCAGGAATGACTGGATTTGGTGTACGATTTCTGCCATTTCCTGCCAGTTTTTTTTTCCTTCCTGGCACTAAAAAACCTCTCCCTCTTGAGTGGCTGTGGCTACCCAGGTTTTCCCATGGCCTGGATGTTTTGTATCTTTTTTGTCCCCTTTAGATGGTGTGCCTGGCAATTTAAGTTATAGCACAGTCTTTCCTGTACTGAAGAGGTACACATTTCAGGGTGAAAAAGCTTACAGGAAGGGAGTTTGCATTTTCCTGTTGTCATATGGGCATGGCATTTTCTAGGGTGGTCATAGTTGCACGTCCCGTCTGTTTTTTCAGATTTCCCATGTCTGCAGATACCAAGTGCATAGTATGTGCACAGGCTTGGTTTCCATTTGCCTTGGGTTTCTGTGACTGTATTCCCTGTTGGTGCATGTTTCTCTGTCTTATTCCTATCCTCCCTAGCACCAACAATGGAGCTCCCACCAGTTGTTTTTGGTAATATATCCTCACTATAGCTAGTGGAGTCCTCTTGTTTGCTATTTCCTGTGGTATTTCTAGTTTGCAATATTGGTTTTATCTTATCTTTGACTACACTTGTTTCCCCACTTTGGCTCCTGTCCCCTATGAAGTCATTTATATGTATTCCTTCCTGCGTATAATTCCCAACTACCTGGACAAAATCTCCAGCTTCACCATTACTGTCTCCCAGGACAGCACCTCCAGCTTCACCATTACTGTCTCCCAGGACAACACCTCCAGCTTCACCATTACTGTGTCCCAGGACAGCACCTCCAGCTTCACCATTACTGTCTCCCAGGACAGCACCTCCAGCTTCACCATTACTGTCTCCTAGGACAGCACTATCAGCCCCACATTTACTGACTACCAGGACATCACCTCCAGCCTTACAGTTTCTGACTACATGGCCAGTATCAAGGGCAGTACCATTCAGCCCAGACTTTTTATGTTTCCATCTGTTGTAGAAAGCTTCCAGGTTGTCTATGAAAGCAGCTTTGATGTTATCCTCTTTTAATACCCTTGTGATTTTAGTCCACAGATTTTCCTCATTTGGGCATACCCAAAAACACTTCCCTGTTTTAATACTGCTTGTAGCTAGTTCTTGGATATCTGCACAAGGGGCGTGACACCAATTTCCACAAAAATGACAATTTATCCATGTGGAAGCCCGTTTGTTTGATTGACTGCAGACTATACAGAGCTTCATAATGATTTGAATGGTTGATTTACTGTAATTCTACTAGCAACCTCTTGAATACTCTATTAATAACCTCCTTAAATGAAGCTCTAGCTATTTGTATTTCTATTTCTAACTGTACTTGTAGTATATTGGACAGCTTACCGTGTACGTTCCTGATTTATATTTATTGTTTGTGTTTGATAAGGGCGCCTACAACCCCATCCGTTTACAGTCTGCTTTATTGTCCAACGAATCCGTTTGAAACCAGTCAAGGGTTTGGACCATCAAGGGTTCGGACCAGTCGATCTGATCTGATCAGTGGGTCACTTACTTAAAACATACTAGTCGGTGATTTGGGCTAACACATGAAGGATCTACTTGAAATTATCTACCCGAGTAATATGTGATTTGATTGATACAAAAGTATAACTTGCGTGTTGAAGAAACCGGTGATTTCTGGCAGCTCCTACAGTGACGAACGGTCGAGCCTCAACCCTTGTTTATCAATCACTGTATCTAGCTTTTCTAGTTTTTTTCGTCTCCACCACAATAAATGCTATATTATCACTATAGCTGACTGGTGGAAATTTTGGAGGAAGGACATTTTTTCTGTAGTAATAATTGCTTCTCGTTGTGTATATTGCGACCGCTGGTAACTACAGGTTATATGAAATTCACAGTATACGTCTGGTATTTCAAGAAAAAAGAAACTAATGAAAGTAACTCCATTCCACTAAGTACCATTATAATACTGGTTAGTTGCTACTACAACACTGTATTCTGCTATTCACTGGTATCACTAGATTATATGCAAGTACACTAGCAGGCCAGAAAGATTATTAAAACAGCTGACCACTGTGGTAAGATTCTGGCGACTCATGGCACCTGCCTCTAAAGGCTTATCACTTCATTTACAAATTCACACCTGTTTATCAAATGCACTTTAGCCTTTATCATCTAAATACAAAGGGTGCGCACTGTAGAAACACTATACACTAAGTATACTCAATGTTATCAGTAGACTTACCTATTCCTCTGACAAAGAAAAGATCTATTATTATTATTTGCACACGTGCACACAGGCCTATGATTCCCCTCTGGCCGTAAACTTCTGCTAGGTAGTGCACACTTAATTCTCATTTTTGACGTCAGTATAAAAATGTTTCCGACCAAGATTGTTCCAGGCCTAGAGGGAGAAGAAACGTAAGGGATGATGGCAAAATAAAAGTTCTAGCACGTAAGAGCGACCGTGAAAACACGAGAAAACCAGAGCACAACAAGGCACGTGGCAACATGATGTTTATTCTTATTGGTGTAACCCTTGCCGTCTTGAGTAGTTTCGGAAGGTGCTAGATTCTAGTGACTCGTTTAAAAAGTAATGAGATAGAATTCGAGAGACATGGGCTGCTCTCTTGTACAATAATGGTGGGACAATGAGACAGATTCCCTGAGTTAATTATTAAGTGACTTTATAATCTCGATGACTTCCGTGGGCTCAGTTGAGCAAGATAAAGGAAATTTGTGAATATCCCATCTAAGGTAGTCCCGGCATGGGCATTGGTACTGGGATTTTATGGCGAGATAAGAACCTATGGTTGAGAAGAAGACGTTTACTTGTTAAGCTGTGTCAGTGGGTTGCAGTGGTGTTTCTATTAGGTTTAGTTAGGACAATATTCTATGTTTTTTTTCATGTTTGTGGGTCCCTAGAAATCTGAGAGAGTGTTTTCCAGGTCTTTTTATATCTCCTCTTGGTGTCCAGTGAATCTACAGGAGTATATAGTTGTATGTGCTATCTTTTATTACTTTGGTGAGGACGTGATGAATATTGTTTAACAATATCTTGTGTATTACTGCCCTGCTATATAGGCTTTGTCATATTGGTGTTTCTTATCAAATTGATTTCGAATGGGCTGGTTAGCCCATGGCAACCAAGCCGTTTGTTTGTGATCTGATTTCGTTTTATAGGACAATTTTGTTGAATAGTCTAAAGTATATTGTTAAGGAAAAAAAAAAATGTCTGTCCAGTCATCAATACCATTGAGCCATGAGAATACTGAGGCCCGTCTACAGTCTCTAGGTCAGCCGTGAACTTCCTTAATGAGGCCTCATCATGGAGTCAAAATGAAACTTTGTTGTATTCAAGTGGTGGTTTACCTAAATGTTTGTCAAGAGGAAGGTAGGGTAGTGGTCCTGTAGTGCTATCTGTGATTATCCCTGATTTAAGGGGGGCTAGTATTTGGTCCATATGGTGGTCTATTATGGATGCACTTCCTTTCAGTGAGCCCTGGTTGGGTTAAGTTATTGTTGGTATCAGAACGTGTTGTTCTTAATTGTTGATGAAATCAGATACAGGCTGATCATCTAGTAGGCCAAGGTTGATGTTGAAGTCTCCAGCTAAGAGAAGGTGGTGCTTATTCATTTGTCTGTTTGTTTTTAGTGCCTTTAATTTCTAAATGAAATTTGGGATGTTTGTGTGGGGTATCCGGTAAATGGCACCGATTGTTATAGGCGTCTTAAGGTTTTTTTACAGTAAAAATTAGCAAAAATGTATTCTCCATATTCATCACTAAAGCAAGTGGTGCTAATACAAGTTAACTGGTTAGAGTAATAGATTGCAATACACCCCCAACTTGGTATGGTCTGCAATTGTGGATTCCCTGTGTATCGGGTAGAGGGAAAGATATCTATTGTGTCCTGCTTAAGCCAGGTCTCAGTAAGAATAATGCAGGAGAAGGGTGTCTTTAGGTGATTCAATGAGTGCCAGGGGGTCATCAGTGTTTGCTTAAGGACCTGATGTTTTAGTTAAGAAATGATAGACTTTTGCATTGTTTAGGATAGTGCTGGCTTTTTGATGCTGTGTAGTAAAGGCAGTTACTTTCCAATAGGTTTTGATTTTTGTGTAAAGATTTTGGAGGTTTAGATCGGGGTCAACGATCAATCATCTTCTAGGTTTAAATTATGGTTTTTTTGTATCCTGGGTTGTTGTTGAGTTTTAGTACTGATATCTGTAGTGGTGGGAATTTGGACAAGAAATTTAGCTATAGCATTTTGATCATGTAGCGTGTAGTCACTAATACACATAATGAAGTTGGTGTTGTCTATGTGTTGTGCTGGAATGAGCTAAAGTACAACTAGGTATAAACTAATAATATAAAAATACAAATTAAAAATAGAACAAGACTCTCACTTGTAATTGCGCTAAGGTCTAATATAATGACTTTTGTGGAGTCTATGTATTGAGCTAGAATGAGCTATAGTACAATTAGGTTTAATCTAATAATATAAAAATACAAATTAAAAATAGCACCAGACTCTCACTAGTAATTACACTATGGTCTAATATAATGAATTTGATATTGACTATGTATTGAGCTAGAATGAGCTATAGTACAACTGAGTTTAATCTAATGATATAAAAAAGGCTCAAAGACTCTCAAGTAATTGCACTAAGGTGTTATATAAGTTGTTTACAAGAATTAGAGTATAACTAGATTTAAATTGACAAGATAAAATATACAAGTTAAGGTAGCAAAAGAATAAAAAAGTAGAAAAAAAATATATGAGGTAGTTGGTACTAGTTAGCAAAAGATAGTTAAGGGCCTTGAACAATAATATAATTGAAATATACACTAATTGGACACACAATATAGTCACTAAGATATGAAAACAATCTTAGAGTAGGACTTATAATATAAACTTATAATTTAAAAATACAAATTGAAGAAATTAGATCAAATAGAAATGACCCAAAATGGATGAATAATAGGCTGAAATATCTACTAGGGCATAAGAAAGGAATTTATAGGCATATCAAAAGAGGCGAGGGTCATCTTATGAATCAGTATATTGACATTAAGAGGAACGTTAAAAAGGGCATAAGAAAAGCTAAGTTGGTAGGGATTCGAAAACTAACCCAAAAAGTTTTTTCAAGGTCTATAGAACAAAAGTTAGAGATAAGATAGGTCCCCTTAAAAATAACTATGGGCATCTTACTGATAAAGAGAATGAAATGTGCTCAATTTTAAATAATTATTTTCTCTCAATTTTTACACAGGAAGACATTAACAATATTACAGTAATTAATTTTTATAGTGGGCTAGAAGAAGATAAATTATGTAACATCACAGTCACTAGTGAAATGGTTGTGAAGCAGATAGACAGACGAACAAATAATCGCCGGGTCCTGATGAGGTTTTTTCAAAGGGGTTTTTTAAGGAATGCAAAATGGGAAAACTGTGAACCATTACTAATATTTTTAAATTTATCTCTTCAAACAGGTGTAGTGTCTGATATGTGGAAGATGGTTAATGGTAATTCCTATTTTTAAAACAGGGGACAAGTCGTTACCGTCAAATTAAACCGCCCAATAAGCTGACCTCAATTGTAGGCAAATTACTAGAGTCAGTATAGCTGAGATTATAAAAGCCATCTCGATAAGCATAGCTTGATTAATGATATCACATGGATTCACAGGGGGCCGGGGTCTTGTCTAACTAATTTTTTTAAAAAATTTTTTTTCAGTAAAGTTTTTGAGGCGGTTGACCACGATAAAAAATTTTATATTATTTATTTTAATTTTTAGTAGGCTTTTGATAGAGTTCCGCACCAAAGACGTTAAAGAAAGTGGAGCTAAAAAGGGCAGGGGGGGAAAAGTGCTCTCGGGATGATCTGGTTCACAACAGGAAGCAGAGGTGTCGATAAAGGGGGTTTAAACCCCGAGGGGGGATCTTAACAAGGGGCGTTCCAAGGGGATCGTTTTGGGGCCTTTTGTTGTTTATAATATAAAACAATGATCTTGATAGAAAATTTTATAGTGATTGACAAATTCGCCGTGAACAAAATAGGTGGGATAATTGTTTTCAAACGTAATGTTGGGGGAACTTCAGCGGGTTTTAGAAAACCTATTCTGGTCAAAAAAGTGGCAGATCAGTTAAATGTAGATGAATCAATTTTCCGAAGCTCGGGAGTGTCCATAACCCACCTTAAAGAAAAAGTGAGAATTTCCCATACAGATTGTGAAAGGATTGGGGGGGTTAGGGTGAGCAAAACCCTTTAAACCCAAGACACAATGCCTAAGCGTAGAAAAGGCAAATAGATTACGGGGATTTATATCAAGAAGTGAAAGCAACAAATCCAAAATCATACTGCAGTTTCCCCAAACATTAGAAAGGCCTCACCTAGATTATGCAGCTCAACCCTGGCTCCAATTACAAATGACAAAAATTAGTTAGAAAAATTCAGCGTAGGAGACTAAATTAATACATAGCATTAGAAATCTTTTTTATGAAAAAAAATTTGAAGCTCTTAATTACATTCCTTGTTAGACAAAGAAATGGGGGGAAAACCGATCAAAGTGTATAAGGGGAAGAAGGTTTTAATAAAGGGGTATTAATAAGGTCTTGAGGTATCTCCCCAAAGAGGAACCCCAGTAATGGATTTAAATTAGTAAGTTTAGATTTAAAAGGACATAGGAAATATTGGTTGAAACAGGGTAGTTGATGAGGGGAAAAGTCTACCATTGGGTTATTGAGGCTAGGACTTTGGTAATTTCAATTTAGTTGGATAAAAAATAGGGGAAGGGGGGATTTGGGGGGGACTTGCACATCAAGTTATTTTGGGTACTTTAAAAAAAATTTGGGGTTGGGCAAATTTTGTTATGAGATGAATTTGAAAAGGCCCTCCCAGTAGGGCCAACAGGCCTCTGCAGTGTTCCTTTTTTATGTTCTTATTTTTAGTTCAAATCATGAATCTGCCCACAGTGGGACCTAAGAATGACAGGTGAGATGTTTCTCTTGACCCGGGGCCGGGGGGGGACGAAATATCAAAGTCATAACACTTAGTTCCACCCCCAGCTTTTTTCTTGTTCATTCTTTATCCACTTTTGGCCTTTGTCAAACTATCTCAGGGATTTGGTCAGTCCTTAGGTGAAATGTCTACCTTGAAAATTAACACATAAAAAAAAACTTTTGGGGTATCTTTATTGAAAAAACGTTTCCCAACAGGGGTTTCACGTCCTACAAAGGGAATTTTGAAGAACGGGAGGAGAATGAGGTATCAGTCCCCAACCTTGAGTCGATTTGGTCAGTCCACAATTTTGAATAAATGAATGCCCTTTTTTTAAATGTCTCCCGGGGGTTAAATAATGCCCCCATGGCAACTGCTTCTATTGGCCGGGGTTCCTTTTTCACAGGTGTAACTTTCTCTGATCCTTGAAAAGTTCTCGAAAAGAAGGCTACTGGTCGCCCGCCTAATAAGACTGCAGCAAGGGCAATGTCAGTTTCATCCGGTTTCCACTTCGAATGGTAGGGACCATAAGGGCTTGAACTACTGAGTTTTCAATGTCCTTTTTGAGAGTAGGAAAAGGGGCTTCTGCTTCTTTTGTCACGGGAAATTGGGTAGCATAAAATGGGCGGACTTACTGAATATTGTGATCCGGGGAGTAATAAGCAAAGAGACCAAGAGTTCTTCGGAGTGACTTTTTGTCTTGGGGGCATTGGAATTCCCCGTAGGGGCGTGGTGTTCGGGTTTTGGGAATATTGAACCTCCTTCCACTACATAACCAAGGTTTCTAAGCCTTTTAAAGTTAAAAATGCATTTTTTCCCCTCATTGTAACTATATTTTTTTTTTGGCGGCTTCCAAAAAATTATAAGGTTTTTTTGATCTGTTCCTCCTGGGTCTTCCCCACAAATGGTAACTTTGTTAAATACCATAATTTCCCCCTGAGTGTTTTTTCCTGAATGATGAATCCATAATTCTTTGGGAAGCGGGCTCCCCCATTGGTGACTCCAAAAGGGAGTCGGAAACGATAAGCCATCACACCTAAATCTGTGTATGGGTTTTTTTCATTCCTTATAGGGGGCTTTTTGAAGGCACTTGTAGATCAGTTGGGTAAACACATATAGGAGCAATTTTGTTTCATGTATCACAATTGAGGGAAGGGGACCCTTCAAGAAGTGTAAATTTTTGATTGTCTCAAGTAATCGTAGCCCTCCTGTTTCCTATAATCATCTTTAACAACAACAAACCCGTGCACGCCCAAGGGGGAATTACTCGTTTTATAAAACCCCCTTCATCATCCTCTGGTTTTTTTTTCAATGAACTCCATCCCATAAGAATTCCGGGGGACTTAGCTGAAATTTGGAGGCAATCTTTGGTAAGATTTGCAACAAGAGGGGCATTTTCACCCCCCATAGTTAAGGGGGACACTACCATGCAGCTTCTGAAAATCCTGACCAAAGGGAAAAATCAGAGCCAGTTTGGCAAAAGCTAAATGTACATTTGATAATCCTTTCCCTTAATCGGGGATTTACCTTTCAAAACCCCAAGGTCCAAAAAGAGAGAGTGTTGATGCCATGGAAACGGGACCCGATGAGTGTGTACAGTCAAGGAGTGGCGTTTTTAAATAAGTCAAGGTTTTATGAAATTCGAGCTCCCCTACAATAAACCCTCTACTTTGTTCCTTTTATAATACTTTCACAATCCTTTGACAGTGAAATTGGGGTACCGCAGAATACTGTTCTAGAGTCGCAGATCACTGGAATGTTGGAGGGACAGCCTTGTTGATGCATTAGCACGACAACTTTAGCAAAGTGACCTTTTTTTGTGGGATTTATGGCACATTGCTTTACGAGCAGGACACTTTGGACGTGGATGTCTTGGAAAACCACAAAAGAAAAAACGACCGCTGTGCTGTCATGAGGCAGGTTCACAGTAACTTTATTGCAAGAGTTTGGTCAGGAATTTGCAGCATTACCACTCGAGAAAGGCTGAGTGGTACGTAACTCAGAATTCTTCTGGGGTGAATTAGAGCTCTTGCCTGGTCAAAGGCAGCGGCTAAGTTGAGTTTTATTCTCCAAAAACACTGCCTTTTTATTGGTGATTGAGGCACTGTAAAAGCATCCCGAGGGCTCTTCCAATACTGAGCAGCTGTCACTGCTTGGAAATGGGGAAACCTTACCCAAAATTTTCAGTGCTTGAAGGGATTCCTCTAAGGATTCATCAATCTGCTGGAGGCGAGTTGCAAGGGATAGCGGCAAAGATTTCATTTTTGGGTTTTAAAATACTGGATTGAGGTTTTTGATAGCATCTTCATAGGGATTACATCAAAATAGCCTCATATACTTAGGGGTGACACAAAATTGATGAGCAGACTTTGTTTATCTAGTCTTCTTTTGGAAAGGCTCCCAAGAAGTTTTGGGGGGTCTTAAACCAGTGCTTCCATTCCTGAGCAACCCTTGATAAGCGGGGGCACAGTCCCCTAGGGTTTTATAAAAAAGTCCATGTTTTTAGGGAGTTCTAAGGGAGGGTCACCACCGACCCAGGATTCTATGTTCAATAAATTTTTGTGTAGAAAAAAACAGGCCTTATCTCTAGCTTTATTTAACATAGAATCTTAAGTACTTCTGCAACAACAAAAATAATGACTGTACATCTAATAACGGCTTCTACAAGGATGGTGATTTTGCATATGTCAAGAGAAAAGTTATAACTACAGGCCATATTTAAACTCACCATGTACTGCATCACTAATATATGGAATAAGAGAAGGAAATCACACACCTGTATTGCGGCCTTGTCACACACCAAAAGGGTTGTTGTAAGGGCCCCGAGAGGTGGTGCAGTTATTATCCTGCTGCTGCTCTCCCCCAGGACAGTATCCTACAGTATGAAATGGTAGGATTCCCGTAATAATAATGCACCCTAAGAGGCAACTATAAATACTATCACGGTGGTTCTTACTCATGAAATCGTGCCCCAATATTATTCTTCCATAGAGGATGGTGCTAAACAGTGGTTTAAATTTGGGTTGGGAATTAGACAGCATTGGAATAAATGTAAATAAAGAAAGTCTAGACGATTCTTTTACTCAGGAACAATACCTGAGAGATGTAAAATTTGAATCTGGACAATTTCTGGGTGCAACTTCCGTGGAGCTGAACCTCCAGAATTGCCTACTAATTACAGAATGGGGAATGGACAATTAAAGGGGTCAGCTCTACGAATTGAGAAGACACCAGAATTGTTGACTGGCCTTTTAATGATATAATTACTGAACAATTAATTAATAAATTTATAGAGAGGATACCTCTTTAGCAAGCCAAAATTTATGGGTCACTTTTTTTGCCACATCACAGAGTGGGAAGAAGGATTCTAAGACCACTCCTTGAGGGTTGTGTTTAATTGTAGTGCCAGGAGTAACAAAAATGTACTAGTTTAAATGACTGTTTGACGGGCAGGTCCGTCGTTGACGGAAAAATTAGGAGATATCTTATTAATTTTTAGGTGAAGATTTTTGCCTTTAAAAGGCTTTCATAAGTAAAGCTTTCCTAAGAGTATTTACAAGAGGCTGACCAAGATTGTAAAACCGCTTCTTATGGCCTGAGAATCCTAGTGACCCACTAAGCTCTCTGAAAACCTTTAGCTTTAGGAGCGTATTATTTGGTGCTACATCCAGTCTTTCCTACTAAAGCAATGAAATGCACACCTTAAACGTACGGGAGTCCAATGGTAAAGTAATGAGCAAAAAATTTTATGTGGACAATTTCCTGGGTGGAGTCAACTGATGGGAAATGTTAATGACATGGGGGGGGGAGGCTTAATAAATAATGCAAGGCATATGCCTCTGAGGGAATGGAATAATAATTCATCCAAATTAAGGACAAAATAAGTAAGTTACCCTGGAGATGAAGTACCAAAATGTAGTAAGTCTGGGATTAACTTGGGATACTGAGAGAGATTTGTTAATGTTAAAACCTAATAATTACGAAAGCCCAATAATTACTAAGAGAGTTTGCTTGCTTTGTTCCAAATGTTTGGGACCCACAGGTTAGTGTCACCCCTACTATAAGGGAATTATTAATACAAGAGATGGAGCTAAGGTGCTTGGGATGAAATCTACCTGGAAATTCTAACAGGGGGGGGTTGATTAATTGGTGATTATAAAAAAATCCCATGTTGGAGTTCCCAGCCAGGTGGGCAATCCGATGGGAAAAATATACTCCAATTTTTGTGATGCTCAAAACGGCATATGGAGCATTGCTACCTTCAATGTAATAGTGTTATTTCTCTATGTCAGGAAAAGTGCTCCAATAATCAGGTACCTTAACCGCACTATGACCCTCCTGCAGAGAAAGTCCTTTGCCCCAGTGACAAGTGTTCCCAGGAACTGTATGAATTTTCTTCAGTCAATTCACTCTGCTGTCTTCAGTATCTTCTTTTTATTGTCCTCCCAGCTCTTCAGCCTCATCATTCCCTTTGGGGTCTTACTTCAAAACCCCAGGGAATGTTGCACAATATGCTCTGCCTCAATGTCATCATAAAAAGGATTTTTAAAAACCTCTGAGGAAATCTCTCCTAGGGCATCTTGTGGTGGTTGTGCTACCCCTCTGCTGTTTTCCTCAATTTCTGTCTGTCACTCTTTGCCATCCTCTTACAAATATAGTTCACAATACTTCTGAGATGGAGATGATAACATGTATAAATCTTTTAAGAGTACCCAGCTGTAGAGCCGTGAAACACCCTAGAGGAGGTTTAGACCTGCTCCTCCTGTCCACTCCCCACCTGTGAAACCCCTTTACCCTTTCTAGCTTTGTCACCATCCACACCTGTACTTCTCAGTGTTTCATCATTGTCTGCATGTAAACCTCTTAATACACCCTGTGCATTTCCACCACCTCACGACTTAATTTAAATGAAATGCCTGGTCTATGAGTGAACCTTCTCTCTTTCATTTTCTTTGCCTTTTCATCACCATCATACAACAAAAACTGATGGTAAAGGTGCAACTGGGGAACTGTTGTTTTCCCAACTCTCCCTTGTACTAATATTTTCAAGAAAGAAAATTTCATCACATAGTTAATTTTCTGATCTCATTGCTTCATCCTCTTATAATCTGATAAACTTGTGTCCTAATATCTCATGTTGTACAATGAGGGAGATATTCTGTGCATCAGAGATGGTATGAACTCTGCTACACTATACTATCCCACATCTAAGTTTGTTTAAGAAAGCAGTATAAAATCTGTTCCTTATTCTTCTATGCTTTACAGTTCTTATCTTTAGATTACCTGCAGATCCAAATTTCAGTCAAATCAGAACCATTCCTTCTGGTAATTAATTTTAATTGCTACCATTTTCTTGGGGCAGGTCTTGCAACCCACACTGTGGCTGGTTAGTCTTTTATCGCCTATTTAATTTACCATGACAAACATAGGGACCTCAGTCCATATAGTACCTCGTAACTCATACTTATTCCAGTATTGAGCTCTCATTTTTCATCTACCAATAATGCTTGAATTTTTGACTGGACAATCATCAATGATTTTCAAGATAATCATCATTTACCTAGTCTCATTGCCTGCTGTTGCTCTACCCATTCTCCTCACTGCTCACAGTGCCAATTCAAAAATGCTGACTGGGTTCTACCTATATGATGCATTACTAGTCAGTTTTCTTGCCAACATATTTTCCATTAGCGAGTAATTGCATCTTTTTGTTTCCTCCGTCTTCAAAGCTCCACTGTTGGTATTCCATGTACCATGCAAAATACCTTTGCAAAAGTTTTTACCTTGGTAGTCCCTTGACTGTGATTGAGCTGTTATTATTTCCCATTGCACAGAAGTTGCTGCTATTGTTATGGAGCATATCAGCCCCTCAAGCTTTACTTATGTAAGGTGTGATAAATATTCGTTGTGAAAATTTCATGTCTGTCTTCACTGTGTATTTCTTGTCTATATCCTTACCTATTTACTATGTGCATAGTGACTCAGGTGAAGGAAATAAATAGTTTAATTTAATGATTAGATAGGTAATGTCACCTACCATCATTGTTGTATTGAAATGTAATGAAGGACAAGGCAAGTGTTTGAGAAAGTACTATTACTATTATGATTATTATTGAGCAGTAGGCACCTTATCAGGGGCTTGACTCTCCCCCCCAAAAATATCATCCATATATTATTCAATTTAATCTGAGAAAAAAATTGGACCTTATATACATGGCTCAAAGGGGGAAGTAAATCATACCCAGATAAAACCACTTACAATTTAATAAACACATTACAAGGGAATCTGAATTTGTTAGCACCAAAGGAAAAAACAATTACAAGTAGCTAATACCTAACATTATAGCAGAACCAGCTTACTGATATTAGAAATACCTCCCCACATAGTTCCCAAGGAATTCCATTGCTTTACCATGCTGTCTGGGGTTACCTCCCTTGTTTTAAATCCCTTGATACATTCCTTTTTCAGGTTAGCTATTGAGATATTCCAAATCCCAGATTACAATCCTGGACTGATCCTCCAGGGCTAGGGTTTTCAGGGTCTAGAAAATTATCTCCTTTCCTCAGTACATCTCTCCAGCATTTGATATCTTTCAAGTTTTGTAGGCATCTCTTTGGGGGGGGGGGGGCTGGTTGCTGCTAAACCTTGTTAGCAGCAGATAGGTGTACATGAACAGTCAAAAAAAACTGCCCAAGCAAGACGAAAGAGACGGGAGTGGAGGCTAGTTTACCCTCGTGTTTCCCTCCATTGTTTGAACAGAATTCCCACTTGTGTATGCAAGCTCTTCACAACACTCCTAGAACAGGAGGTCAACTCATCTCTACAAACCTTATTTCTACTCAGACTAATTATTACACTGAATACTATTAGAGAAAAATAATCAGATTAAAAAAAATAAATTTATACACTATATTGCAGATAACAAGAATTCTCGTGAAAACATATTGGAGCCACCAATAATAGAAAATCAGCATCTGAGGGGGGTCAAAATTCAAATGCATTTCTTTAGTTAATTTACAGCTGTCACAGTAATAGTGATATTTTAAACTCATATACAGGTGACTACAATAATAATAATAGTAATAGTACTTTCTCAAACACTTGCCTTGTCCTTCATTACATTTCAATACAACAATGATGGTAGGTGACATTATCTATCTAATCTTTAAATTAAACTATTTCCTTCACCTGAGTCACTATGCACATAGTAAATAGGTAAGGATATAGACAAGAAATACACAGTGAGGACAGACATGAAATTTTCACAACGAATATTTATCACACCTTACATAAGTAAAGCTTGAGGGGCTGATATGCTCCATAACAATAGCAGCAACTTCTGTGCAATGGGAAATAATAACAGCTCGATCACAGTCAAGGGACTACCAAGGTAAAAACTTTTGCAAAGGTATTTTGCATGGTACATGGAATACCAACAGTGGAGCTTTGAAGACGGAGGAAACAAAAAGATGCAATTACTCGCTAATGGAAAATATGTTGGCAAGAAAACTGACTAGTAATGCATCATATAGGTAGAACCCAGTCAGCATTTTTGAATTGGCACTGTGAGCAGTGAGGAGAATGGGTAGAGCAACAGCAGGCAATGAGACTAGGTAAATGATGATTATCTTGAAATCTTGTGATTGTCCAGTCAAAAATTCAAGCATTATTGGTAGATGAAAAGTGAAAAGCTCAATCCCGGGAAATAAGTATGAGTTACGAGGTACTATATGGACTGAGGTCCCTATGTTTGTCATGGTAAATTAAATAGGTGATAAAAGACTAACCAGCCACAGTGTGGGTTGCAAGACCTGCCCCAAGAAAATGGTAGCAATTAAAATTAATTACCAGACTTCGAACAGGCGATAAATGACATGCCCATGCACTCTGCCCCAGGGCCAGACTCATGGAACTCTGTGTTCATCAAGAACTGCAGAAGCCCCTATCACGAGCCTTTTCCATCCTATGGAGGGGAGCATGGACACGGGGGTCGTCCCACAGTTACTAAAACAACAGACATAGCCCCACTCCACAAAGGGGGCAGTAAAGCAACAGCAAAGAACTACGACCAACAGCACTAACATCCCATATCATAAAAATCTTTGAAAGGGTCCTAAGAAGCAAGATCACCACCCATCTAGAAACCCATCAGTTACACAACCCAGGGCAACATGGGTTTAGAACAGGTCGCTCCTGTCTGTCCAACTATTGGATCACTACGACAAGGTCCTAAATGCACTAGAAGACAAAAAGAATGCAGATGTAATATATACAGACTTCGACAAGGTGACCATGGCGTAATAGCGCACAAAATGCGTGCTAAGGGAATAACAGGAAAAGTCGGTCCCATGGATCTATAAAATTTTCCCCACTAACAGAACACAGTAGTCGTCAACAGAGTAAAGTCCGAGGCCCGCTACGGTGAAAAGCTCTGTTCCACAAGGCACAGTACTCGCTCCCATCTTGTTCCTCATCCTCATATCCGACATAGACAAGGATGTCAGCCACAGCCCGTGTCTTCCCTTTTCAGATGAACACCCGAATCTGCATGACAGGTCTTCCATTGCAGACACTGCAAGGCTCCAGGGCGGACATCAAACCCAAAACTTTAGTGGGCTGCAGAAAAAAATATGAAGTTCAACGATGAGAAATTTTCCCAATTACTCAGATATGGTAACATGAGGAAATTAAATCTTCTCAGAGTACAAAACAAATTCTGGCCACAATAATAGAGGGGAAACACCAACGTCAAAGACCTGGGAGTGATCATGTCGGAGGATCTCACCTTCAAGGACCATAACATTGCATCAATCGCATCTGCTAGAAAAATGACAGGATGGATAATGAGAACCCTCAAAACTAGGAGGCCAAGCCATGATGACACTCTTCAGGTCACTTGTTCTATCTAGGCTGGAATATTGCTGCACACTAACAGCACCTTTCAGGCAGGTGAAATTGCTGACCTAGAAAATGAAACAGAGAACTTTCACGGCGCGCAAAACGGAGATAAAACACCTCAATTACTGGGAGTGCTTGAGATTACTAAAACCTGTTTTCCCCTGAACGCAGGAGGGAGAGATACATGATTATATACACCTGGAAAATCCTAGGGGGGACTAGTACCGAACTTGCACACGAAAATCACTCACTACGAAAGCAAAAGACTTGGCAGACAAAATGAAACCATCCCCCCCAATGAAAAGCAGGGGTGTCACTAGCACGTAAAGAGACCATACATAAGTTTTCAGGGGCCCCCGAGACTGTTCAACTGCCTCCCAGCACACAAAAGGGGGATTACCAACAGATCCCTGGCAGTCTTCAAGCTGGCACTGGACAAGCACCAAAAGACAGTTCCTGATCAGCCGGGCTGTGGCTCGTACGTTTGGGTTTTGCGTGCAGCCAGCAGCAAGAGCCTGGTTGATCAGGCTCTGATCCACCAGGAGGGCCCGGTCAAGACCGGGGCCCCGGGGGCGTTGACCCCCGGAACTCTCTCCAGGTAAATCCAGGTAAACCAGAAGGAATGGTTGATTTGACTGAAATTTGGATCTGCAGGTAATCTAAAAAGAAAGAACTGTAAAGCATAGAAGAATAAGGAACAGATTTTATACTGCTTTCTTAAACAAACTTAGATGTGGGATAGTATAGTGTAGCAGAGTTCATACCATCTCTGATGCACAGAATATCTCCCTCATTGTACAACATGAGATATTAGGACACAAGTTTATCAGATTATAAGAGGATGAAGCAATGAGATCAGAAAATTAACTATAGATAAAATTTTCTTTTCTTGAAAATATTAGTACAAGGGAGAGTTGGGAAAACAACAGTTCCCCAGTTGCACCTTTACCATCAGTTTTTGTTGTATGATGGTGATGAAAAGGCAAAGAAAATGAAAGAGAGAAGGTTCACTCATAGACCAGGCAGTTCATTAAAATTAAGTCGTGAGGTGGTGGAAATGCACAGGGTGTATTAAGAGGTCCACATGCAGACAATGATGAGACACTGAGAAGTACAGGTGTGGATGGTGACAAAGCTAGAAAGGGTAAAGGGGTTTCACAGGTGGGGAGTGGACAGGAGGAGCAGGTCTAAACCTCCTCTAGGGTGTTTCACGGCTCTACAGCTGGGTACTCTTAAAAGATTTATACTTGTTATCATCTCCATCTCAGAAGTATTGTGAACTATATTTGTAAGAGGATGGCAAAGAGTGACAGACAGAAATTGAGGAAAACAGCAGAGGGGTAGCAGCACCACCACAAGATGCATAGGAGAGATTTCCTCAGAGGTTTAACAATCCTTTTGATGTATGACATTGAGGCAGAGGCATATTGTGCATCACTTCCTTGGGCTTTTGAAGAAGAGCCCAAGGTAATGATGAGGCTGAAGAGCTCTGGGAGGACAATTAAATGAAGATACTGAAGACAGCAGAGTGAATATGACTGAAGAAAATTCATACAGTTCCTGGGAACACTTGTGCACTGGGGCAAAGGACTTTCTTCTGCAGGAGGGTCATAGTGACTGGTTAAGGTACGTGATTTAATTGGAGACACTTTAGCCTTAGACATAAGAGAAATAACACTATTACATTGAAGGTAAGCAACTGCTCCATATGCCAGTTTTGAAGCATCACAAAAAATGTGGAGTATATTTTTCCCATCTGGATTAGCCACCTGGCGTGGGAACTCCAACATTGGAATTTTTTCATAATCACCAATTAATTCAACCCACCTGTTAATGAATTCCTCAGGTAGAGTTTCATCCCAAGCACATTTAACCCTTTCAGGGGGCCCTCCCGTAGATCTACGGCCCCGTTCGGTGAGTGCCAAACCGAGATTACGCCAAAATTCTGGCCGTCAAATTGCGCGAAAGCGTCATAGGCCTCCCTGTGAGAGAATGGGTCTGGCCATGGGTGTGCGCCATAAACAAAAAATAAGGCCCTGCATGCATTGTGGGAACGC
>NC_069404.1:79799676-79804676 GCF_026875155.1 Cherax quadricarinatus
AACAAACCCCACCACACACACACACAACACACACACACCACACACAACACAACACACGGCACACCACACACACACACCACACACACACACACCACACACACAACAAAACAACGCACACACACACAACGCACACACACACACACACACACACACACACAAAACACACACACACGCACACACACACACAACACACACACACCAACAACACAACGCACACAACCCCACACCACACACAACCACACCACCACACACAACCACACCACACCACAACACACAACACACACACGCACATAACACACACCACACACACACACACCCACACACCACACAACACACACCCACCACACCACACAAACACCACACACACACACACACACCCACACCAACACACCACACGCACCAACACACAAACGCACACCACCACAACCCACACACACACACACACACACACCACCACACACAGCACACACCACACACACACAACACACACACACACGCACACAAACACACAACACACACGCCACACACCACACACACCCACACACACACACACACCACACGCACACCACGCACACCCCACCCAACACACACACACACACACACAGCACAACCAACACAAAACCACCCCAACCACACACACCGACACCACAGCACACCAGACGCAACAGCACACCACACGCACAACACCAACCACACACACAAACCACACACCACCAACCACACACCACAACACACACACACACCACACACACACACACACCACACCCCAACACCCCAACACGCACACCACACCACACACGCACACGACGCACACGCAGACACACACACACACACAAAACGCACACACACACACACACACACAACACACAACACCACACACACACACCACGCCACACACACACACACAAAACACACACACCCACCACGACACACCCCCAACACACCACACACACACACACCACACGCCGCACACACACACACACACACACAGCAAGACGACGCACAAACGCAAAACGCACCACACACACAACACAGCAACCACCACAAACCACCACCAACACCACACACACACAGCACGCACACACACACACACACACACAGCACGCACACAACGACACGAACACACACACACACAACACGCAAGCACGCACACCACACACACACACACACACACACGAACGCACACGCACGCACAACCCCACACACACACACGCACAGCACACGACGCACACACAACACACCCCACACACACACACAACACGCACGCAAAACACACACACACACACACACAGGGCACACGCACGCCACACCACCACACACACACACACAACACGCCACGGCCCGCACGCACACACCCCACACACACACACACGCACAGCACACGCACGCCACACACACACACACACCACACGCACACGCACGCACGCACACACACCCCACACACACACACGCAACGCACCACACACACACACACACACACACCACACACACGCACACGCACACCACACACACACACACACACCCCACACACACACACACGCACACGCACCCACACCACCACACACCACGCACACCCCCACCACACCACACCAACCACACACACACACACCACACCACACGCACACGCACCCACGCACCACCACACCCCCACACACACACACACACCACACGCACACCACACACACACACCCACACACCCCACGCACACACACACACCCCACACACGCACACGCACACGCACGCACGCACACACAACACACACACACACACACGCACGCACACACACACAACACACACACACACACGCCACACGAAACGCACAGCACGCACGCACACACGCACACGCACACACACGCAGCACACACACACGACACACACACGCACACACACACACCACCACCCCACACACCCCACACACACACCACGCACACGCACACGCCACGCACCACACACACACACACACACACACACGCACACGCACACCCCACACACACACACCCCCACACACACGCACGCACGCACGCACGCACACACGCACAGGGCACACACACGCACGCACACACACCGCACCACACACACACACACACACACACACACACCCCACACACACACCCCAAACACACGCGCGCGCGCGCCCCACACGCACACGAACGCACACACCAAAAACCACACACACACACACACACCCCACAGGAGCTAGGACTCGACCCCTCCAAACCCACAAATAGGTGAGTACACACACACACACACACACGAACCTTCACCCGTAAGGAATCGTTCAAGACACTGTACCCCGTGTGCGTCAAAACCCATACTGGATTGTGCGCCCCATTTTAGAACCTACACCTGGTCAAGCACGCCCAAGAAATTAGAGAAAGTGAAAAGGTTTGAAACAAAGCTAGTTCCGGAGGTAATGGGAATGTCCTACAAAGAAACGTTGGAAATCGGCCTGACGACACTGGAGGACAGGAGGGTTGGGGAGACATGTTAACGAAAATCGAAAATACTGAGAGTAACAAATAAGGTGGACAGAGACAGGATATTCCTGAGAGGGGACACAGACACAAGGGGGTCACAATTTGGAAGTTAAAGACTCTGATGAGTCAAAGGGATGTTACGAAGATTTCTTCAGTCACAGAGTTTTTCAGGAAGTGGAATAGTTGGCAAGTGATGTAGTGGAGGCAGGAACCATATATAGTTTTAAGACGAGGTATGTTTAAAGCTCATGGAGCAGGAGAGGGCGCCTAGCAGCGACCAGGGGAAGAGGCGGGGCCCAGGATTTGAGTCTCGACCCCTGCAACCCGATTAGGTGAGTACAATTAGATAAGTACACACAGGAGAGCAGTTGTAGACCCAGAAAGAATATGCACAGGTAAGAAGGGAGGCCCAACGACAAACGAAAATGACATAGCAGCGAAAGCCAATCTGACCCAAAGCTGTTGTACAGCCACATCAGGAGGGACAAAAACGGGTCAAGAACCAGGTAATCAGGTGAGGAAGGAAGGAGGGGAGGTCACAAAAAAAAAAACCGTGAAGTATGTGGGGGGAACTCAACATGACATTCAAAGTGGTGTTCACAGAAGAGACAGAAGGGGCTCCAGAAAGACGAAGAGGTGGGGTCCACCATCAAGTGTTGGACACATTACATAAACCGAGAAAGAAGTGAAGAGGCTGCTAAGCGAGCTAGATACCTCAAAGGCAATGGGGCCGGATAACATCTCTCATGGGTCCTGAGAGAGGGAGCAGATGTGCTATGTGTACAAACAACAACAATCTTCAACATATCTATCGAAACAGGGTGACTCCCTGAGGTATGGAAGACAGCAGATGCACTCCAAATTTCTTAAAAGGAGAAAGACACAAGCATAAACTACAGCCCGTGTAAATGACATGTATAGTATGCGAAGTCATGGAGAAGAATATCAAGAGAAGAGCGGTGGAGCATCTAGAAAGAAATGAGCTTATCAACAACAGCCAGCACAGTTTCAGGGACGGTAAATCTGTGTCCTAACCTACTGGAGTTCTTGGACAGTGACAGCATGTAAGACAAGAGAGGAGGGAAGAGAGAGGAGAGAGAGAGGTGGGTAGATGTATATTCTTGGAGGGTAAAAAGACGTTTGACACAGTTCCACACAAGAGATTAGTGCAAAGCTGGAGGACCAGGCAGGGATAACAGGAAAATGGATCAGGGAATACCTGTCGGGAAAGGGACAACAGAGAGTCATGGTACGTGGCGAGGTGTTGAGTGAGTGCCTGTGCGAGCGGGGTTCCACAGGAGTCAGTTCTAGAACCGGTGCTGTTTTTGGTATTTGTAAACGACATGATGGAAGGAATACACTCAGAAGTGTCCCTGTCTGCAGATGATGTGCAGTTGATCAGAAGAATTCAATCAGACGAGCCCCAGGCAGAATACAAAGGGATCCGGACAAGCTGCAGGCCTGGTCCAGAAACTGGTTCCTGGAGTTCAAATATCAAGTGAAAAGTCATGGAAGATTGGGGAAGGGCAAAGAAGCCACAGATAAGTACAGTCTAGGGGGCCAGAGACTAAAAAACCCTCACTCAAGGAAAAGGATCTTGGGGCAAGTATACACCAGGCACATCCCCTGAGGCGCACATAAACCCAAGAAAACTGCTGCAGCTACCAAAGGGCAAACCTAAGAATAGCATTCTGATATCTGAATAAGGAAATCGTTCATGACCCTGTACACCGTGTACGTTAGGCCTATATTGGAGTATGCAGCAAAAGTTTGGAGCCCACACCTAGCAAGCACGTAATGAAATTAGAGAAAAGTGCAAAGGTTTGCAACAAGACTAGTCCCAGAGCTAAGGGGCATGTCCTTCGAGGAGAGGTAAAGGGGAAAAATCGACCTTGACGACACTGGAGGACAGGAGAGATAGGGCAGATATGATAACGACATTATAAAATACTGAGAGGAATCGACAAGGTGGACAGAGACAGAATGTTCCAGAGATGGGACACAGAACAAGGGTCACAGTTGGAAGCTGAGACTCAGATGGGGCCCACAGGGATGTTAGGAATTTACTTCTTCAGTCATAGAGTTGTTAGGAAGTCAACAATCTGGAGGGGATGTAGTGGGGGGCAGGATCCTTACATAGCTTGAAGAAGAGGTAAGATGAAAGTCATGGAGGAGTGGACCTAATAGCGACCAGCGAAGAGGCAGGACCAGGAGCTATGAATCTACCCTGAAACCCAAAAAAAAATGATGAGTACACACAAACGTTTTTGTGCAAAAACTTGGTTTCAAGACTAGGTACGACAGTATTAGAGATTAGATTTTGCCCCCGAGGCTGCTAGTTTATTGAGCGCCCATGTTGATCCTGTGGACGGTACAAAAAAGGGAACATGGATACACAAAGGCCCAGGAACCAGGCCCCAAAAGAGTTAACAGGAGTACATCTGGATTTTTATTTTTTAAATTGACTAATCTTTGCAAGTAAATTTACAAAATTTGCTTAATATGCCTGGCATCTTCTTATTA
>NC_069404.1:79809676-79832065 GCF_026875155.1 Cherax quadricarinatus
ATTATAAGTTATTTTACTCATTAAAGTCTGAGTTACACAGCCTAAGCCTAAATATTATCATCTTTTTCATAAGATGCAACAGAAATTAAATATTACCCGAAATGCTCAGCGTAACCATAGGTCACGAAATCGTAATAACACAATTGCATGCAATCCAGGAAACGGGTGGGGTTAGAACCCATGGCGCGGGAGACTTAACACTCCAGGCTTGGAGTTTTACGACTCACTCGCCACGAGTTCAAACCCCACCCGTTCCGTGATTTGTTTATAACTATGGACTTTCAACACGTAGTCAAGTGTCACCGATTTCTGTATAAACAATATACCATATTGAAACAAACATGTAAGTCATGATGAATTAGACACATGTGCAATAACTGGGTATCTTTACTGAGGAAACGTTTCGCCACACAGTGGCTTCATCAGTCCATTCAAAGGAGAATGGTGAAGAAGAGGAGGAGTTTGAGGTAATCAGTCCCTCAGCCTTGTGTCGATGTGGTCAGTCCATCAATCCTGAAAATGTTGCACATGTGTCTAATTTATCAACCTGTGTAAGTCATACTGACGAGAGACAGCCTCAGACATACTCAACTTGTGTAAGTCATACAGACGAGAGACAGCCTCAGACATACTCAACATGTGTAAGTCATACAGACGAGAGACAGCCTCAGACATACTCAACATGTGTAAGTCCCTACAGACGAGAGACGCCTCAGACATACTCAACATGTGTAAGTCATACAGACGAGAGACAGCCTCAGACATACTCAACTTGTGTAAGTCATACAGACGAGAGACAGCCTCAGACATACTCAACATGTGTAAGTCATACAGACGAGAGACAGCCTCAGACATACTCAACTTGTGTAAGTCATACAGACGAGAGACAGCCTCAGACATACTCAACATGTGTAAGTCATACAGACGAGAGACAGCCTCAGACATACTCAACATGTGTAAGTCATACAGACGACAGACAGCCTCAGACATACTCAACATGTGTAAGTCATACAGACGAGAGACAGCCTCAGACATACTCAACATGTGTAAGTCAACAGACGAGAGACAGCCTCAGACATACTCAACATTGTAAGTCATACAGACGAGGGGACAGCCTCGACTACTCAACATGTGTAAGTCATACAGACGAGAGACAGCCTCAGACATACTCAACATGTGTAAGTCATACAGACGAGAGACGGCCTCAGACATACTCAACATGTTTTACGTCAAAACAGACGAGAGAAAAGCCTCAGACTACTCAACATGTGTAAGCATACAGACGAGAGACAGCCTCAGACATACTCAACATGTGTATTCATACAGACGAGAGACGGCCTCAGACATACTCAACAGGTACGTCATACAGACGAGAGACAGCCTCAGACATACTCAACTTGTGTACTCATACAGACGAGAGACAGCTCAGACATACTCAACATGTGTAAGTCATACAGACGAGAGACAGCCTCAGACATACTCAACATGTGTAAGTCATACAGACGAAGAAAAGCCTCAACTTTACTCAACATGTGTAAGTCTTTACAGACGAGAGACAGCCTCAGACATACTCAACATGTGTAAGTCATACAGACGAGAGACAGCCTCAGACATACTCAACTTGTGTAAGTCATACAGACGAGAGACAGCCTCAGACATACTCAACATGTGTAAAGTCATACAGACGAGAGACAGCCTCAGACATACTCAACATGTGTAAGTCATACAGACGAGAGACAGCCTCAGACATACTCAACATGTGTAAGTCATACAGACGAGAGACGGCCTCAGACATACTCAACATGTGTACGTCATACAGACGAGAGACAGCCTCAGACATACTCAACATGTGTAAGTCATACAGACGAGAGACAGCCTCAGACATATAAACATGTGTAAGTCTACAGACGAGAGGACGGCCTCAGACATACTCAACATGTGTACGTCATACAGACGAGAGACAGCCTCAGACATACTCAACTTGTGTACGTCATACAGACGAGAGACAGCCTCAGACATACTCAACATGGTAAAGTCATACAGACGAGAGACAGCCTCAGACATACTCAACTTGTGTAAGTCATACAGACGAGAGACAGCCTCAGACATACTAACATGTGTAAGTCATACAGACGAGAGACAGCCTCAGACATACTCAACATGTGAAAAGTCATACAGACGAGAGACAGCCTCAGACATACTCAACTTGTGTAAGTCATACAGACGAGAGACAGCCTCAGACATACTCAACATGTGTAAGTCATACAGACGAAGAACAGCCTCAGACATACTCAACATGTGTAAGTCATACAGACGGAGAGACAGCCTCAGACATACTCAACTTGTGTAAGTCAACAGACGAGAGACAGCCTCAGACATACTCAACATGTGAAAAGTCATACAGAGGGAGAGACAGCCTCAGACATACTAAACCCTTGTGTAAGTCATACAGACGAGAGGACAGCCTCAGACATTACTCAACTTGTGTAAGTCATACAGACGAGAGACAGCCTCAGCCCATACTCAACATGTGTAAGTCATACAGACGAGAGACGGCCTCAGACATACTCAACATGTGTAAGTCATACAGACGAGAGACAGCCTCAGACATACTCAACATGTGTAAGTCATACAGACGAGAGACGGCCTCAGACATACTCAACTTGTGTAAGTCATACAGACGAGAGACGGCCTCAGACATACTCAACTTGTGTAAGTCATACAGACGAGAGACGGCCTCAGACATATTCAACTTTATTCACAGAAAAAAGATTAAGATCAAAATTGGTAAATTTTCACCTACACACCAAAATGTCAACTTTCTCCTCAGAAGGATAAAACTGTGTTGAAAGTTTGAAGACTACCAGACAAGTTCTCTCAATATATCGCACAGAGAACACCGTTTATGGTGTATACAGGAGCGGCACCAGGGCGCCTGCACCTGTCAGTACCTGCATCAAACACACCCCTGGTTACAACACACCTTGGTTACAACACATCCCTGGTTACAACACATCCCTGGTTACAACACACCCCTGGTTACAACACACCTTGGTTACAACACATCCCTGGTTACAACACACCTTGGCTACAACACATCCCTGGTTACAACACACCTTGGTTACAACACATCCCTGTTTACAACACACCCCTGGTTACAACACACCCCTGGTTACAACACACCCCTGGTTACAACACATCCCTGGTTACAATACACCTTGGTTACAACACATCCCTGGTTTACAACACACCCTGGTTACAACACCCCCCTGGTTACAACACACCACTGGTTACAACACACCCCTGGTTACAACACACCACTGGTTACAACACATCACTGTTTACAACACGCCATTGGTTACAACACACCTTGGTTACAACACACCACTGGTTACAACACACCCCTGGTTACAGCACACCCCTGGTTACAACAAACCCCTGGTTACAACACACCACTGGTTACAACACACCACTGGTTACAGCACACCACTGGTTACAACACAACACTGGTTACAACACACTCCTGGTTACAACACAACACTGGTTACAACACACCATTGGCTACAACACACCCCTGGTTACAACACAACACTGGTTACAACACACCACTGGTTACAACACACATCACACCACTGGTTACAACACAACACTGGTTACAACACAACACTGGTTACAACACACCTTTCCTTACCTCTGAAGAGTTTCGAGAGTATATCTACTCTCTGAGCCCGGCCATGGGCCAGGCTCATCTGGTGCTTGCCTGGTCAACCAGGCTGTTGCTGCTGGAGGCCCGCTGCCCCACATATTCATCACAGCCTGGTTGATCTGGCACCTGGTGAAGATACTTGTCTAGTTTCCTCTTGAAGGTTTCAACACTTGTTCCAGCAGTGTTTCTGATATCTTCTGGTAAGATGTTGAAAAGTCTTGGACCCCGGATGTTGATACAGTGTTCCCTTATTGTCCTCACCGCACCCCTGCTCCTCACTGGGTTTATTTTACACTTCCTCCCATATTTCTCACTCCAGTATGTTGTTATGGCAGTGTGCAGATTTGAGACCAAGCCCTCGAGTACTTTCCAGGTATATATTATCATGTACTTCTCTCTCCTCCGCTCTGAGTACATGTTGAAGACTTGCAGGCGTTCCCAGTAGTTTAGGTGCTTTACTGGCTCAATGTGAGCAGTAAACGATCTCTGTATCTGTTCCAGCTCCGATATTTCTCCTGCCTTGAATGGGGCCGTCAGCACTGAGCAATATTCTAAGTGAAGGAGCACTAGCGATTTGAAGAGTGTCACCATCGGCATTATTTCCCTTGTTTTGAAAGTTCTCAATACCCACCCCGTCATCTTCCGGGCTGTTGTGATCTTTGTCTTGTTATGGTCTTTAAAAGAAAGGTCCACTGACATAATTATTCCCAGGTCTTTTACGTGTTCCTTACGTTCTATTTGGTGACCCTCTTGAGTTTTGTATATAGTGTTGTTTTTGAGTTTTTCATTCCCTTTTCCCTATAAGCAGCTGGACTTATCACCATTGAACGTTATGTTGTTCACCACTGCCCACTGGTAAACCCTGTTTATGTCTTCCTGTACTTTTTCAGTGTCCTCTACCGTAGTGACTTCATGCTTTAGTGTCATCTGCAAATGATGATACAAAACTGTGCCGGGTGTTATTATCTATGTCTGCTATGAGGAGAAACAGCAGAGGTGCCAGGACAGCGCCTTAGGGCACTGGTTACAATACACCACTGGTTACAACACACCACTGGTTACAACACATCTCTGGTTAAAACACATCTCTGGTTACAACACACCACTGCTTACAACTGGTTACAATACACCACTGGTTACAATACACCACTGGTTACAACACACCACTGGTTACAACACACCACTGGTTACAACACACCACTGGTTAAAACACATCTCTGGTTACAACACACCACTGCTTACAACTGGTTACAATACACCACTGGTTAAAACACATCCCTGGTTACAACGCACCACTGCTTACAACTGATTACAATACACCACTGTTTACAACACATCCCTAGTTACAACACACCCCTGGTTACAACAAACCACTGGTTACAACACACCACTGGTTACAACACACCCCTGGTTACAACACATCCCTGGTTACAACACATCCCTGGTTACAACACACCACTGGTTACAACACATCCCTCGTTACAAAACACCACTGGTTACAACACACCACTGGTTACAACACGCCACTGGTTACAACACGCCACTGGTTTCAACACAACCCCCGGTTTACAAACACCACTGGTTACAACACACCACTGTTACAACACACCCCTGGTTACAACACATCCCTGGTTACAACACACCACTGGTTACAACACACCACTGGTTACAGCACACCACTGGTTACAGCACACCCCTGGTTACAACACACCCCTGGTTACAACACACCCCTGGTTACAACACACCACTGGTTAAAACACATCCCTGGTTACAACACACTACTGGTTACAACACACCCCTGGTTACAACACACTACTGGTTACAACACACCCCTGGTTACAACACACCCCTTGTTACAACACACCACTGGTTACAACACACCAATGGTTACAACACGCCACTGGTTACAATACATCCCTGGTTACAACACACCAAAGGTTACAACACACCACTGGTTACAACACACCCTTGGTTACAACACACCCTTGGTTACAACACACCACTGGTTACAACACACCAAAGGTTACTACACACCTCTGGTTACAACACACCACTGGCTACAACACACCACTGGTTACAACACACCAAAAGTTACAACACACCAAAAGTTACAACACACCTCTGGTTACAACAGCCTGGTTGATCAGGCGCTGATCCACCAGGAGGCCTGGTCACAGACCGGGCCGCGGGGGCGTTGACCCCCGAAACTCTCTCCAGGTAAACTCCAGGTAAACAACACACCCCTGGTTACAACACACCCCTGGTTACAACACACCACTGGTTACAACACACCCCTGGTTACAACACACTACTGGTTACAACACACCCCTGGTTACAACACAACACTGGTTACAACACACCACTGGTTACAACACACCCCTGGTTACAACACACCACTGGTTACAACACACCACTGGTTACAACACACCCCTGGTTACAAAAACAACACTGGTTACAACACACCACTGGTTACAACACACCCCTGGTTACAACACATCAAAGGTTACAACACACCGGTGTTGAATGAGAGGTTTTCTGGCAATAAACGAAGACCTTGGTGTGGGCGGTAATCTACCCATACCCATGGTGTGGGCGGTAGTCTACCCATACCCCTGGTGTGGGCGGTAGTCTGCCCATACCCATGGTGAGGGTGGTAGTCTACCCATACCCATGATGTGGGCGGTAGTCTACCCGGGGCCCCGGGGTGGGGGGCCCGGTTGTTTCCCATACCCAGGGTGGGGGGTAGTCCCCTTACCCAGGGTTGTGGGCGGTGGGTCTCCCCATCCCAAAGGGTGTGGGGGAGTTTCCCCATACCCATTGTGGGGGGTTTAGTCTCCCCTATCCCCAGGGTTGTGGGCGGTAGTCTACCTTTTCCCCCATTGTGTGGGGGTATCCCCCATAACCCAGGGGGGTTGGGGGTGCTACCCCAATACCTATTGGGGGGGTGTCCCCCCTCCCCATTGTGTGGGGTAGTCACCCCAAACCCCCAATGGGGTGATTTACCCCCAATACACTGACTATGGGGTGCCCCCCCCCATCCCACTGTGGGGTAGTGTCACCCCATACCCAAGGGGTAAATAAAAATTTACATAAAAGGGGGTTCCCCCCCCAAAAATTTTTGAGGGAAAATTTGGGGTAATAAAACCCATGTTGGGGGGGAAAAAAAGAATAAGGGAACTTTGGGTCCATCCGGGAACAAATTTTTAAAGGGAAAAAAAATTTAAAGGGAATGAAAGAAAAACCGGGGAAAAACAAGAAAAGGGGGGGAAGGGACGAAAAGGGGGAAAAATATTGACAAAAAATAAAAGGCAAGGGGAAAAAGGGGAAAAGGGGGGTGAAAAAAGGGAGGGGGGAGAAAAAAAGGGGAAAAAGGGGAAATAAAAAGGGGGGGGAAAGGAGAGAGGAGAGGGGGGGGAAAAGGAGAGGAGAGGGAGGGGGAGAGGGGGAAAGAGGGGGGGGGGAGGGGAAAGAGGGGGGGGGAGAGGGAGAGGGGGGGGGAAGGAGGGGGGGGGGGAGGAGGGAGGGGGAAAGGGGGGAGGGAGAGGGAGGGGGAGAGGGGAGAGGAGGGGGGAAAAGGAGAGGGGGGGGAGAGGGGAAAGGGGGGGGGGGAGAGAGGAAGGGAGGGGGAGAGAGGAGAGGGGGGGGGGGAGAGAGGAGAGGGAGGGGGAGAAGGAGAGGGGGGGGGGAAGAGGAGAGGGAGGGGGAAAGAAGGATGGGGAGGGGGAGAAAAAAGGAGAGGGGAGGGGGGGGGGAGAGAGGGGGGGGGGGGAGGGAGGGGAGGGGGAAGGGGAAAGGGGGGGGGGAGGGGGAGGAAGGGAGGGGGAGAGAGGAAGGGAGGGGGGGAGAGGGAGGGGGGGGGAAAGGAGGAAGGGAGGGGGAGAGAGGAGAGGGGGGGGGAAGAGAGGAGAGGGAGGGAGAGAGGAGAGGGGGGGGGAAGGAGGAGAGGGGGGGGGGAGAGGGAGAGGGGAGGGGAGAGGGGAGAGGGAGGGGAGAGGGGAAAGAGGGAGGGGGAGAGAGGAAGGGAGGGGGAGAGAGGGGGGGAGGGGAGGGGGGGGGGAGAGAGAGGAAGGGAGGGGGAGAGGGGAGGGGGGAGGGGAGGGGGAGGGGGAGGGGGAAGGGGGGGGAGAGGGCGATTTTTTTGTTTTTTTCGACCCCCCTGGCTACATGAACAATGTGTTGTTCCCCCGTTTTCTATACGACCATAAACGAAACAATACGACACAACACGACACTATACACACTACAAAAGGGAAAAAAAAGCTGCAAGCCCCCCTGTAAATTTTTCCCATCACGCAGGATGGGTTTTCATATATACTTTGGGTTTTAAAAAATTTGGGGCGTCTTTTTGGGACCTGGAAGACACCAGTAGCGGAATGGGGATTTGTCAATTTAAAAATTTTTAAAAAAGGTTCAAAAGGGCCTATGGAAAGCTTCAAGTGCTTTTTTGCAGCAGAGCTGAGTCACTACCCATTTGGGGAAATTACCATCCCCTTAAAGCGAAAACCTATCACAGGAGAAGGAATAAAATTTTTTATGAAGATATTTTTAAGATCACAAGGCAAAAAAGAACTTGGTGTTATAAAATAATTTGGCGGGGGGAAAAACCCCCTGTCGAAATGTTTGTGCTAGGGAAAAGGTGGTACAGAAGCGAGTGAAATTCTCAGCCCGCAAAAAAACAAGGGATATCCCCCGCTCCGAAAAGGTAGCAGAAAAGAAATTTAGAAAAGAATTATAGGCCCGATACTGTAACCCCCCATATCAAAAAAGCATTAAAAGGGGGGTTCTAAGAAGCAGGGGTGTTTAATTCACTTACATTTTTAAAACAATTTCACAACCCGGGGAAAAACAAATTTTTTAGGCGGGTTTTTTCCCTGCCTCTCACACTCTGGACCACTATATATGGTCTTTGGATCACTGAAAAACAGACTTTGTTAAAAAGCCTTTGACAAGTGCGACATTTGAACTACCCCACAAAATGCTTGAAAAAAGGGTTTTTAAAGAAAAAAATAGAAAAGGGGGCAGAAGGGAAATTTTAAACCCTTTCTAACCAATCGAGCATAAAGAGTCAGGGGTAAACGGGGTTTTAAGTGGGAAAGCTCCCACAGTAAAAAAGCTCTGTTCCACAAGGCACAGTATGCCCCCCCCTGTTTCCCCTTCTTCAAATCAGACAGAGTTTAAAAATTTTTAGAACAGCACTGGGGTTTTCCTTTTTTGTGCGGGTCGGAAACTGGGAACCTTAAAGAAAACTGAACCCACTGGGACAAAGTAAACGGGCCAGCGTTATAAAAAAAAGTTTTTTCAATGGGCAACGGAAAAAAAAATATGATTTGCAAGGACAAATTTCAATACTCCCCCTATAAAAAACTTGGGGGAAAATAGCTAAAATTTTGAGTAAAATTACAAATTTTCTTACCAAAACATTAAAAGGGGAAAAGTAATATGAAGGACTTTTTCAGAGGTTTTGCCTTCAAGGATCACAAGTGTAAACATAACATCTGCGAGGAAAATGATGGGGATGAATAATGGGGAATTTTTCAAAAACAAGGATTCCAACCCAATAAATTTTTTTTAAAATTTACTGGTAGTCTCTAGACGGAATACTGCTGTACACTAACAGAAACCTTTGGGAAGGGAAAATGAAATCGCAAATCTGGAAGTACAGAAAACCCTTCCCACTTTTAAAATACAGTTCAGTCAAGAGCCTTTTTTAAACTGGGAAGGGTTTGGAGTATTTAAACCTGAAATTCCCTTTAAAAGCGGGGCGAGAAGTACATCATAATCTACTTTTTCCCAAAATCCTAAGAGGAAAAAATCCTAAATCTACACGGGAAATCACCATAAAAAAATCAAAAAAGAGTAAGCAAAACCCTTTGCAACAAAACCCCAATGAAAAGTTGGGGGGCCATGAATATACTCCCAAAGGAAACACATTTTTTTGGCCCGGGGCCCAACATTGTTAAACCCCCCAAATCCTCCCAGCATGCAAAAGGGGAAATTTTAATAAAAGGGGGGAGCCAAACAGAAAAAAAAAAAAGTCAGCCCCCGAAAAAAGGGGGACTAAACCCGTTGGGGGGGACAAAAACTTTGGGAGACTTAAGGCCCTGGCCAATAACCCCCCTTAAAATCCCCAAAGGGGCTTCAAATGGGGGACCACAAAACCCCCGGGAACCAATTTTAAAACCACGGGGGAGGAAGGGGAATGGGGGAGGGGGAATGAAGGGGGGAATACAAAAAAAAAAAAAGGAAGAGCCCCCCGGGGGGGGGCCCGGGGTAGGGGGAAAATAAAAAAAATGATAGGAGGGGGGAAGAGGAAGGGGGAAGAGAAAGAAGAGGGAAAAGGGGAAGGAAAAAAAGGAGGGGGAGGGGTGAGGGGGGGGAAAAAAACAGGGAAAAGAACCCGGGCAATTTTTGAAAAATTGGGAACAGAGAGGAGAGAGAGAGGGGAGAGAAGGAGAAGAGAGAAAGGAGAGAGAGAGAGAGAAAAGAGAGGAGAAGAAAGAGAGAGGAGGGAGGGGGGGGAAAGGAGAGGGAGAAGAGGGGGGGGAGAGAGGAGAGAGGAGAAAAGGAAGAGAGGGGAGGAGAGAGAGAAGAGAAAAAGAAAGAGAGAGGGGAGGAGGGGGGGAGAGAGAAAAGGAGAGAGAGAGGGAGAGGGGGAGGAGAGAGGGAGAAGAGAGAGAGAGAGAGAGGGGGAGGGGAGAGGGGAGGAGCGAGAGAGAGGGGGATGGTGGGGGGAGAGAGGGGAGAGAGGGGGGGGGGGGGGGGGGAGGTGAGGGGGGGGGGTAAGGAGGGGAGGGGGGAGGGGTGCCCCCCCAAGGAAAACCCCCCCTATAAACCCTTTTTACTTTGCCCCGAGTACCGTCCACCCCCCCACCTCCGCCCGCCCGCCCCCGCCCTTTGAACCCCGCTACCCCCCTTTAAACAAAATCCCGAGGCGTTTGGGGACACTGCGCGATCCGGAAAGATGCCCCCAAAAACCCATAAGCCCACCCTCTTCTACTCATCCAGGAAAAAGAACAGGGGCGGTGGCATTCAAATTTCAAACCAGTAAAAATAAACATATTTAGCGTGCGCGCTTGTATGCCCCCTTTTGTATTTAGGGAAAATTGGTTTTTAAATTAATTTGGGGTTTTTGTTATGTTTTTAAATGTAATATTTTAGCAGGGATATGCAAGTGTAAAAAGTACTTGAAATGTCAGGCATACGAAATTGTACATGTACATGTGCTTTTTTTACATATTTACCCCTTGGTGCGTGAACTACTTTAGAAACCGTATTTTTGTGAAATTAATTTTACAAGAAAAATTTTGGTGCCCTTTTTAATAATGCATTGCGAATTAAACCCTTGGAACTGTTTTTCCCGAGGGTCGAAAACTGGGCTCCTGGCCCCTCCTCCTGGGCCACTTTGTGGCCACCCACTCATCTCTGGCCCCCGGGGGACTCTCATATCTCAGTAAAAAATCTCATTTTTGGGAAACTTTAAAGGCCCCTTTCCCTTTGTACCCCCTAAAAAGCGCAGGCGGGGGGGGTTTCATCAAAATTTAAAACCGGGAAAAATCCTGGGGAAACAAAGCCCCAAAATCTCCCCACAAAATCACTCCTATGAAACCCGAAAAACCTTCACAATGCAACTTTTCCCCCAATAAAAAGGGCCAAGGGTGTTTTGAGTGACTACAAAAAAAACAATGAGTGTTAGGGCCCCCAAGGGCGTTCAACAGCCCCCATCAAACAAAAGGGAGGATAACCAAATGTCCCGGGGCTGTCTTCGGGGAGCGGAACAGATATTTAAACCAACAGGGCTGTGCTTCGTAAACTGGATTACATGGGGGAACCCCCAATGCACTTTGGGTTTTTGTGTAGGTGGCAAAGCTCAGAGCTCTACAAACATTTGGCCTAAAAGATCTGTTAATTATACCAGAATTTGGGGGAAAAGATCTTAGACGCCCCTTTACAAAAACAGCAAAGCAAATGTGAAAGTAATTATGGAAAAGGGTGGGTTTATGGTGGAAAAATAAAGAGTTTTTTAAAGACGGGGGATTTACGTCCCCCTTTAAGTTTAAACGTCCCTCGTACGCACAAGACAACTTTTTAAAACAGAAAAAATGAAAATATCTCGGGTATGAGCGACTTCTCAGAAAAAATTTAAACCGGAGTTGACTGGGGAGCGGGACAGCGTGACAAGTAATTACTCCATAAGGGAAGGGCCTTGCCATACAGTAAATTTTTTAAACAGAAATTTCCCTTTTTTTAAGAGTCATTGCTCATGAAAAAAAAATACTGGGGGAGCAACCTCACTTAGAGCACCCATCAGGGGTTTCCTTTACCTCATGTCAAAAGCTAAAAAATTGACTCGTGCAGGGGGGCCCGTTTGTTTTTCAAACTATTCCCTTTAATGTTGTAAAGAGGTTGTATATCTGTGATCGATTTTGAAAGTTTTTCTACTCTCGCAAGGGCCCCAAACCCGGGCCAGGGGGCCCGGGGCCAGGGGCCCGGGGGAAGGGGGGCCCGGGGGCCAGGGGGCCCAGGGGCCAGGGGGCCAGGGGCGAGGGGGCCCGGGGGCCCCGGGGCGAGGGGCCCCCGGGGGCCCGGGAAATTTTTCCCTTTACTGGTAATTTAAAAGGGTGTTTCTGCTGGTCCACACATTCCTTTATGCCTAAGGGTTTATCGGGCATTTTTCCCGGTGGTGGTGGTCATTCTCTTTTAAAATTTCTATACTTATTCCGACAATTTCCCATTTCTGAAATCTACTGGGAGAAGGCTGAATTTCTCTGAGGGCCAAAGGGTTCCCCTTGGGGCCATACTTTTCATTGGGTTTTCTTTTACTTACTCCAACTTTTTTCTTCCCGTATGTTGCCCATGGAGGTGTTTTTAGATTTGGGAACCCGGCTCTCCAAACAACTCCTTTTATACATCAGGCGTTTTGTTCCAGGCGAATATTTTCCCAAAAAATTTAGGGACTTCCGTAGCTTCAAATCCCTTTTTTGGGTTTATAAATTTTTCTTTTTTTTAAAAACCCCCCTTAAATTTACCCCCGCCTCCTTAAAATATTTCAAACATTTGCCTTTCTGTTTTTTTTATAATGAAATTTATCAGACATTTTTTCAAAAATCCTTTTTTTGGTTTTGTCTCGTTTAATAGGGCCTTCCCGTACTTATTTTCCGTATTTTTTTTTGGGGTTTATTCTTCCATAACCGAGCAGTTGGGAAGTTGGGTTTCCAAATTTAAAAACCCGTTATTTTTTTATTACCCCCTGGGGAAAACTTGACCGAAAACTGCTTGCAAAATTTTTTAAATCCTTTATCGAGGGGCCCCTTTCCTAGGCTTCGGTATCTTTTTTCTGCCATGATGGGTGAGAAAAAAAAAAAGGCGCCAGAACCTACCTTGGGGGGCTTAAAATTTTCACTTTGCTAAGTCTAAACTTTTATTACTTTCTCCCCTGTTTATTTCCCGAGAAAATTAAAAAATCCCCTTGGGTTTCCTTTCCTTTTTTTTATGGGTTTTTCAAGGCTGTATCTGTCAAAAAGGGCCCCTGGGGAAATCTATGTTTGAGAGTTTTAGAGTGTGGGAGTCTAGAGAATTTTACAGAGACCTTTACTGCAAAAGTATAAGTTTTTGTCAAAAACACCTTTAAATCCCGGGAAACCTTGGAAGCCTTGGGCTTTTACTCGTTGGGGAAAGCCGGAGGAAAAGGGTAATATAATTCACTTGGAAAAAACTTGGGAAAGGGAAAAGGGCCCAAATCTGCACACAGAAAACAAAATCCTCAAAAGTAAAAGGGCTGGGCAGGCGATGCAAAATGCCCCCCAAAAAAAAAGTAGGGGCGCCCCTTGTAACTAAGGGAAAACACCATAATGTCCGGGGGCCCAAAAATGTTCCCCCAAACCTCCCATCAAGCATTGGGGGGGGTTTTCAATAAACCCCCGGCTGCCTTTAAAAGAAACTGGGGCCGATTTCCTTTAAACAGTGCCCGATTCAGCCGGGGCCTGTGGCTCGTACCCTTTGGGAAATGCGTGCGGGCCCGCAGTTAAAAAGCCTAGTTGATCAGGCCCCCGATCCATCGGGGGGCCTGGTCTGGACCCGGGCCCCCCCCCCCCCCCGGGGGGCGTTTATCCCCCGGAAAAAACCCCCCGGTAACCCCCAGACCACATAAAGCGTTTTTGATTTTCTTTCCTTTAACCCCATTAATTTTAAAAAAAGGTTTATTTGTTGTACAAAAAAAGAACTTCCTGATCTAAATCAATTCTGACTTACCTAGGTCATGCTGTTCCCTAAAATTGTTTTTTTAACGTAATACGGGTATATTAAATTTTTTTGATAAAAATTTTTAGTAAATTTCCTTTTGTGCAGGGAGCCATGTTGGCACTTTCCTTAACCTTTGGGTTTTTACGCGAATATAAACCTTTCACTTAAAAAAATAACGACCACTTTTTAATGGAAAGTTGTTTCTTCTTTATGAATTTAAATTAAAAACCGAATCAAGCCATGGTGCCCGGGATGGGCGCCATATTTTTATTTCCTTCCCCCCCCCAATTTTGTAAAAATTTTCATTTATGTCAATAAATTTATTTACAGGTTGGGCAGAAAGGGAAAGCAAAGAATGTCCAGATTAAACCCTTTCCATTGTTTTGGGGGTTTATTAAACCCCTCCCTTTTTTTAAATTTTTCCATACCTTTTTGTCCCTCCATGTTGACTCCCGCGAACACCCGGGAAAAAAATCCGATGCCCGTTATTAGTTCGAATTTGCCCAAAAATTTTAAAAAAACTTTAAAATTTTTTTTTTTTGTTGTATTTCTTTAGGGCTGGTACGAACAGGTAAACTTTCTTCACCAATACTCACCCCACTGATATTATCTTCCCTGTTCTTTTCCCGCATATTTTTAAGGGCCCTTAATTCAGGAGGCCCCCCCTTTTTCTTATTTCATTCCCTTTTATAGTATCTTTTAATATTTGAAACTTCCCAAAAAGGGTTTTCCGCAATGGAAAAATAAATTCCCTACAGCCCCCCATCTGCTTCTGTATTCGTGTTTCCCCTATTCACTGCTGTGGGGTCTTTTTTGCCAAAAAATATCCCCAAGTATCTGACAGTTTTTTTTTTTTTACATTTATCTAGTTTAAAATTTAAATTTTAATTTTTAATTTTTTTTTAAAGTTGTCTAAGTTTTTAGATTCTTTGGGATGGATTTTGTTCGTTTGTACGTCAGTGAAGTTGTGATCGGAATATATTTGAAATCCTTATTCTTTTCATTCGTTCCTCGTTGTTCGTGAATACAAGTCGAATGTATTTTCATTTCTAGTAAAATTTTTTTTTCTGGGTTCAAAGTAAACTTTCCAGAGGGGCCGTAACTCTTGGTATGTGTGTTGGGTCTTTCTGGAAATATATATATTTTTATTTTTTATTATTATCAAAAAACCCCTTTTGCCAAAAAGGCTATAAAAGCGCACTATAATGATATTATACTGTTAACAATCACTGCCCCCTTAGCTTTGTTAAAAATTTAAAATCTTTTGGGAGGATTTAAAATTTTGGGGGGGGACTGCCAGTGAAATTTGAGGATGTAATATCCTTTTCCTTTTTTCTTTCGTGGGAAATTTTCCCCTTCCATTAAATTTACTGTTGGTTTTTATTTAAAAGGGTAATTGTCAGCCCCTTATTTTTCCCCATTAATATCTAGAAACTTCTACGTATCATTTTAAAAAAATTAAAGGTTTTTTTTCTGCCCAAAAAGAGTCTCGGGGAAAATTTCTTTCACATCAATTTTGCACGTAGTTTAAAAATCCGTAACTCGACGAATTTAAAACATTCCTTTTACGTGTTTCTTTAAGCACTCCAAAATTCAGTAGCTTCTGCGAGCCCACCCAAATACCAAAAATTTATTTTTTAATTTTTTTTTTTAAACCCAATAAAAACCAAAAATGGGGAAAAAGAAATAATCATTTTAGATGTTTGGTTTTGTTATACCCTTTGGGAAATGTATTTTCCTGAAAAATTGGGGTTTTGGGGGGACATATTTTGGTCTGCAGTAGGGGTGCAAAATACCGGGACCAGGGGATGGTACAATACTGTTCTCATTATCTTTATTCCCGTCTTAAAATTTTGGTTTTCATTTATCGGGAAAAAGCTTTGGGATCGGGCCCATCCCCCCCTCTTTTAGTCAAGTTGTACTGGTGAGCTGTTGGAGGGGTTACTCTAGTGTGTGATAAACTAGCTCGTTGTTCCACTGTCACGTGTCTGTACAAATTTTGTTGGGTTTAAAAAAAAATTGTCTTTGTTAATCAAACTTGTTTTGCCCTTTTTGTTTACTTTTAAAAATTATTTTTTCACAATTCCCAAAGTTCTATAAATAACGTTTTTTGCCGGGGTTTAAACTTTATTTACCTGATATTTACACTTTCCATAAAGGGTTTCTGGATTTTTTGGGATAGGGAAAATTTTTAATATAATTTCGGGTCTCTATCCCCCATCGTTGGTGCTACAAAAGGTTTTGTGGTGCGTGTGTGTCGAGTCTGTTTATGTTAGCAGTTTTTGCCCCTTGGGTAAGCAGTATTTATGTGGAAAAAAGTGATCCTTTGGTTCGGCTGCCAGGGTTTTTTCCGTGCATTCCCGAGGGGTTTATGCGAAGGCAAAAAGTCTTGTATTTTCGGTCCCTTTGTACAATAAAATTCATTAATCCGGCTCATCCAAAGGCTTTGCTTCGATTTAAAAATAAGGTGTAAAAGGGTGTAGTGTTATTGTTTGGGGGAATGAAATGTTTGGGGGGTGGGTTTGGTATGTTTCCTGTTTTTTGTGTTAACCGAGCTTTTGTTTAAACCTCGACATAGATCAATGTTTGTCCCTGAGGTGAAAAAGCATATAAGAAAAACAAGAAAGTAGGAAACACTGGGAAACAGGCCTTTCGGCCCAAGAGGCCCCAAATCCAAATCCCCACCTTTTTTTAACCAACGGCCCCCAACCTAGGGCAGGTCACATTCACTTAAGGGAAAGGGGCAAAGACATCTTTACCCCAGTAGCACAAGCTAGTTTAGGGCCAACTCGCACCAATTTACAAACCCCCTCAGGTATTTATCCAACCTTTTTAAAACTACCAAAAACGTTTTAAACCTCTATAACATTTCCAGGGGTTTGGTTTCCACTCACCCAAAATTTTTTTCCCCAAAACCCGTCTTTTCCCATATCCTTTCCCCGAATCTGTTTTTTTTCCAACTTTTAAAACCATTGGGTGTTAGGTTTAAAACCCCGGGGCGGTGTGTACTCGACTGTGGGAATATAAACCCATCCTCACTTTTTTTGGGGCTCATTTCCCTTTAAAAATTTAAAAATAATAAAATAATAATTAAAAAATAATTTAAAAAAAATAAAAATAATAATAATATCTTTAATTTTCTACAAGTACATTACAAGGTTTACAGTCCACTGACAACAATGACATACTACTTATACAAAAACCACTCGTTATGCGACATTTTTTAGCAAATTTAAAGTCAGTTTTTTCCCCGGATGCGACCCAAAAATAGTCGACTAACACCCCAAATTTTTTTCCCGATGGGAAAAGGGGAAAGGGGCAGCAGGTGTCTTATGGTAAACCCCCTAATGTTTTACCCCGCCGACTGGAGGAGATTTGAACCCGGCCTCAGTGTGTGAGGCGAGTGCCTAGTTTATCCAGCTACGGGGCACAAAACCAGGTTCACAACAAACCCAAATTTTTAACTCCTCCCGTAAACGTTTAAAAAAATTACTGTCTTTATTTTGTTTGACTATATTTAAATTTTCCAAAAAACCCCTCCCCATTTTTAAAAACCCTAAGAAAACAAAAAAATTATCACTGGGGCCCGCAGAATGGGTGTGTAGCAGCGACTTCCCCCTAATCAGTCCCCAGGGGACTGAAATTTCCCCATCTTTTGTATAAATTTGTAAAAAGCATGTAGATTACTTTAGCAAAGGGGTTTCCCTTTTTTCCCAAAAACTCCAAAATTTTTTATATTGCGTAAAAAGGTTTTGACAAGCCTGACCCTTTCCCGGGTTATGTAGCCCCAACCGCAGCTCCACAAATTCCCGAAAATTTTATGTTTCCCGAAGCTACTAAAAATTTTTGTGTGATGTTAGTGCTTCTGGTCAGTACTTTATGCTACTCTTCTGCTGCCCTTCATGTCTCTACTTTTTAAGGCCTCTGAGACCTCACATGAACCTAAGCTTATAAAAAAACAAACTTATCAGTCTTGCTAATGATACTTTACATTTGTTTATAAAGAGAGCGTGCCGGTAGTCAGACCTAGGTGCTGCCTGCATGGGTATGTTAAGTTCCCTTTCAGACTCCCAAGAGTATGTGCTAATATCAGATATATAACTTATAAAGTGAACTGAATTTGTGAAGAATATTCTCAACTTCATCTTTAAGGGCGTTGATAGGATTACTTTACACTTATTCATACTGTTCTCAATCATTTATTTGATTTATTTCGCCATGACGTCTTTGATAAGTCTAATATTGAAGGAAATTTTCGACTTTTCTCAATGCTCTGATTTTTTTTTTTTTGGGGGGGGGGGAGGGAGGTCCTTTGTGCTTCTTCTGTCTGGTATAAATGGCTTAATTCTTGCTCTATCTCTGTAATTTCTCGGCACAAATATTCCTTTTTTTTTTTTTTTAGATATTTTTCTGCTTATACACCCCAAATTTAGCAAACTTTCCTTGTGCCAAGTCTTCTCCACTCTAACTCAACGAACTCCGTCTGGACTTTCTTACTGAGAAAATACTATATACAAAGCTTGTCTGCTGCTTTATTCAGGCTTTCCATTCACTGGTCTGCCTTTAGTGCTTCGAACAATTTTCCCAATGAAAGCTTGACAGTTCCTTGTTTATGCTGTTAAATTTGTGAAGCTGAATTTACTGAACATTCTTTTCCCCTTGACTATTACTTAGGTTCTCTACATTCCAGTTGTCTCTTAGAAACCTATTTACCCCCTCACAGAGACTGGAGAGCAATGAGTATGTTGATGTCACTATTGCTACTTCTCAGAGCAAGGATGCTATTGTACTAATTGCTTCTAAACAAAAGTCTACATTCTTAGCCATGAACGACCTTCAAAGTGAGTGGAATGTTCTTTATCTTTAGCCATAGTCCACATCGTGTTTGAAGATATTGTCAGGGGCCACAGACTGTTCAATTGTTTCCCAACATACCTAAGAGGGATTACCAAGAGACCCCTGGCTGTCTTGAAGAGGGAGCTGGACAGATACTTAAAGTCAGTACTTGACCAGCCAGGCTGTGAATCGTACGTTGGATTGCGTGTGGCCAGCAGCAACCGCTTGCTTGATCAGGCTCTGATCCACCGTTGAGGTTTGGTCATGGACCGGGCCGCGGGGGCGCTGACCTCTGGAACACTCTCCTACTGGGCTGAGGTCAATGAGAAAAATTCTTCACGAGAACGACAGTTCCCAAATATTCTATCTCCCGCACTGGCATCATTTTCCCTTCACTTTTCTAATGCCAGAGTAGAGAATATTTTCACAGATGAATGCTGCTCACTCTAAACTGAGGAAACACTTTAGTGTACAACTCAGGAAATATTTATTTTATTTTTTTATTATCACACCGGCCGATTCCCACCAAGGCAGGGTGGCCCGAAAAAGAAAAACTTTCACCATCATTCACTCCATCACTGTCTTGCCAGAAGGGTGCTTTACACTACAGTTTTTAAACTGCAACATTAACACCCCTCCTTCAGAGTGCAGGCACTGTACTTCCATCTCCAGGACTCAAGTCCGGTATGCCGGTTTCCCTGAATCCCTTCATAAATGTTACTTTGCTCACACTCCAACAGCACGTCAAGTATTAAAAACCATTTGTCTCCATTCACTCCTATCAAACACGCTCACGCATGGGCCTGCTGGAAGTCCAAGCCCCTCGCACACAAACCTCCTTTACCCCCTCCTCCCAAACCCCTTCCCAGGCCGACCCCTACCCCGCCTTCCTTCCACTACAGACTGATACACTCTTGAAGTCATTCTGTTTCGCTCCATTCTCTCTACATGTCCGAACCACCCCAACAACCCTTTTCCCCAGCCCTCTGGACAACAGTTTTGGTAATCCCGCACCTCCTCCCCAACTTCCAAACTACGAATTCTCTGCATTATATTCACACCACACATTGCCCTCAGACATGACATCTCCACTGCCTCCAGCTTCTCCTCGCTGCAACATTCATCACCCACGCTTCACACCCCATTAAGAGCGTTGGTAAAACTATACTCTCATACATTCCCCTCTTTGCCTCCAAGGACAAAGTTCTTTGTCTCCACGGGACTCCTAAGTGCACCACTCACTCTTTTTCCCTCATCAATTCTATGATTCACCTCATCTTTATAGACCCATCCGCTGACACGCCCACTCCCAAATATCTAAATACGTTCACCTCCTCCATACTCTCTCCCTCCAATTTTATATTCAATCTTTCATCACCTAATCTTTTTGTTATCCTCATAACCTTACTCTTTCTGTATTCACCTTTAATTTTCTTCTTTTGCACACCCTACCAAATTCATCCCCCCAATCTCTGCAACTTCTCTTCAGAATCTCCCAAGAGCCCAGTGTCATCAGCAAAGAGCAGCTGTGACAACTCCACTTTGTGTGTGATTCTTTATCTTTTAACTCCACGCCTCTTCCCAAGACCCTCGCATTTACTTCTCTTACAACCCCATCTATAAATATATTAAACAACCACGGTTTGACATCACACATCCTTGTCTAAGGCCTACTTTTACTGGGAAAAAATTTCCCTCTTTCCTACTACTCTAACTTGAGCCTCACTATCCTCGTAAAAACTCTTCACTGCTTTCAGTAACCTACCTCCTACACCATACATTGCACATCTGCCACATTGCCCCCTATCCACCCTGTATACCTTTTCCAAATCCAAAAATGCCACAAAGACCTCTTTAGCCTTATCTAAATACTGTTCACTTATATGTTTCCCACTGTAAACACCTGGTCCACACACCCCCTCCCTTTCCCTAAAGCCTCCTTGTTCATCTGCTATCCTATTCTCCGTCTTACTCTTAATTCTTTCAATTATAACTCTACCATACACTTTACCAGGTACACTCAACAGACTTACCCCCCTATAATTTTTGCACTCTCTTTTATCCCTTTTTCCCTTTATAAAAAGGAACTATGCATGCTCTCTGCCAATCCCTAGGTACCTTACCCTCTTCCATACATTTATTAAAAAATTCCCACCACCACTCCAAAACTATATCCCACCTGCTTTTAACATTTCTATCTTTATCCATCAATCCCGGCTGCCTTCCCCCCTTTCATTTACCTACTGCTTCACGAACTTCCCCCACACTCACAACTGGCTCTTCTCACTCCTACAAGATGTTATTCCTCTTGCCCTATAAAACGAAATCACAGCTTCTCTATCTTCATCAACATTTAACAATTCCTCAAATATTCCTTCCATCTTCCCAATACCCCTAATCTCCATTTAATAACTCTCCTCTCCTATTTTTAACTGACAAATCCATTTGTTCTCTAGGCTTTCTTAAACTTGTTAATCTCACTCCAAAACTTTTTTCTTATTTTCAACAAAATTTGTTGATAACATCTCACCCACTCTCTCATTTGCTCTCTTTTTACATTGCTTCACCACTCTCTTAACTTCTCTCTTTTCTCCATATACTCTTCCTCCTTGCATCACTTCTACTTTGTAAAAACTTCTCATATGCTAACTTTTTCTCCCTTAAATACTCTCTTTCATCATCATTCCACCAATCGCTCTTTCCCTCCTGCACCCACTTTCCTGTAACCCCAAACTTCTGTGAACACTCTAACACTACATTTTTTAAACCTACCCCATACCCCTTCGACCCCATTGCCATGCTCTCATTAGCCCATATATCCTCCAATAGTGTTTATATCTTACCCTAACGCCTCCTCTTTTAGTTTATAAACCTTCACCTCTCTCTTCCCTGATGCTTCTATTCTCCTTGTATCCCATCTACCTTTTACTCTCAGTGTAGCTACAACTAGAAAGTGATCTGATATATCTGTGGCCCCTCTATAAACATGTACATCCTGAAGTCTACTCAACATTCTTTTATCTACCAATACATAATCCAACAAACTACTGTCATTTCGCCCTACATCATATCGTGTATACTTATTTATCCTCAGGAAATATCATACGTGATTTTCATACCCTCTGAAGGTATGCCGAAATATTATGCTGCTAAGAGATGTAGTCAGACTGAAGATGATAATCAAGTAGGAGCAGACACACTTGAACTGGAGGAGAGTTGAAGACTGAGATACTTGTGAAACATTTTGGAATATTTATTGTGGAAAAGTTTCGCCAGCCAGTGACTTCTTCAATCTAATACACACAAAATAATGGACGAGTCACTGCCTGGAGAAACATTTCCACAATAAATATTCCCAAATGTTGCACGTGCCTCAGTCTTCAACTTGCGGTTTTCTGAAACCATTTATTCATATGGAAGAAGAAGAGATTATTAGTCAGAATCTCTGGTAATAGGAGTATAACCCCAGTGATTAATTACTATGAAGTGCTACCTTATAACACTATCAGCTATAATTTAAGTTCATTGGGGTGACAAGGTGCAGCATCTGGCTAATTACTTGGACATTTTGCCACCCCGGGCTGTATAAAAAGAAATTCGGGACATGA
>NC_069404.1:79832565-79842565 GCF_026875155.1 Cherax quadricarinatus
GCTTTATCAGTAAAAATTCAAGAATAATTTGAAAACCTAGAACTACTCGTATATACCAAAGATGAGGTAATCTGTATCTCAGCCTTGTAGTTGAAGAACAACAGTGTTCTTCACCAACTCCAAGGCTGAGGGACTGATTACCTCATCTTTTGTATATTGTTCTACTGTCTTCTAATCATGTCCTCGAATTTCTATTGATACAGCCACTGGATGGCAAAATGTCTCAAGTAAGTTAGCCAGATGGTGCACCTTGTCAGGCACCAATGATACTTAATATTATAGCTGATAGTGTTATAAGGTAGCACTTCATAGTTAAGTTAATCACTAGAGGTTATACGTCCTTATTACCATGAGATTCTGACTGAATAATCTCTTCTTCTTCCATATAAAGTAAATGGTTCAGAAAACCGGCAAGTTGAAGACTGAGGCACGTGCAACATTTGGGAATATTTATTGTGGAAATGTTTCTCCAGGCAGTGACTCGTCCATTATTTTTTGTGTATTAGATTGAAGAAGTCACTGGCTGGCGAAACTTCCACAATAAATATTCCAAAATGTTTCACAAGTATCTCAGTCTTCAACTCTCCTCCAGTTCAAGTGTGTCTGCTCCTACTTGATTATCATCTTCAGTCTGACTACATCTCTTAGCAGCATAATATTTCGGCATACCTTCAGAGGGTATGAAAATCACGTATGATATTTCCTGAGTTGTACACTAAAGCGTTTCCTCAGTTTAGAGTGAGCAGCATTCATCTGTGAAAATATTCTCTACTCTGGCATTAGAAAAGTGAAGGGAAAATGATGCCAGTGCGGGAGATAGAATATTTGGGAACTGTCGTTCTCGTGAAGAATTTTTCTCATTGACCTCAGCCCAGTAGGAGAGTGTTCCAGAGGTCAGCGCCCCCGCGGCCCGGTCCATGACCAAACCTCAACGGTGGATCAGAGCCTGATCAAGCAAGCGGTTGCTGCTGGCCACACGCAATCCAACGTACGATTCACAGCCTGGCTGGTCAAGTACTGACTTTAAGTATCTGTCCAGCTCCCTCTTCAAGACAGCCAGGGGTCTCTTGGTAATCCCTCTTAGGTATGTTGGGAAACAATTGAACAGTCTGTGGCCCCTGACAATATCTTCAAACACGATGTGGACTATGGCTAAAGATAAAGAACATTCCACTCACTTTGAAGGTCGTTCATGGCTAAGAATGTAGACTTTTGTTTAGAAGCAATTAGTACAATAGCATCCTTGCTCTGAGAAGTAGCAATAGTGACATCAACATACTCATTGCTCTCCAGTCTCTGTGAGGCGTAAATAGGTTCTAAGAGACAACTGGAGTGTAGAGAACCTAAGTAATAGTCAAGGTGAGAGAATGTTTAGTAAATTCAGCTTCACAAATTTAACAGCATAAACAAGGAACTGTCAAGCTTTCATTGGGAAATTGTTCGAAGCACTAAAGGCAGACCAGTGAATGTAAAGCCTGAATAAAGCAGCAGACAAGCTTTGTATATAGTATATCTCAGTAAGAAAGTCCAGACGGAGTTCGTTGAGTTAGAGTGGAGAAGACTTGGCACAAGGAAAGTTTGCTGAATTGGTGTATAAGCAGAAAATATCTAAAAAAAAAAAAAAGGAATATTTGTGCCGAGAAATTACAGAGATAGAGCAAGAATTAAGCCATTTATACCAGACAGAAGAAGCACAAAGCCCCCCCTCCCCCCCCCCCCCAAAAAAAAAAAAATCAGAGCATTGAGGAAAGTCGAAAATTTCCTTCAATATTAGACTTATCAAAGACGTCATGGCGAAATAAATCAAATAAATGATTGAGAACACTATGAATGAGTGTAAAGTAATCCTATCAACGCCATTAAAGATGAAGTTGAGAATATTCTTCACAAATTCAGCTCACTTTATGAGTTATATATCTGATATTAGCACATACTCTTGGGAGTCTGAAAGGGAACTTAACATACCCATGCAGGCAGCACCTAGGTCTGACTACCGGCACGCTCTCTTTATAAACAAATGTAAAGTATCATTAGCAAGACTGATCAGTTTGTTTTTTTATAAGCTTAGGTTCATGTGAGGTCTCAGAGGCCTTAAAAAGTAGAGACATGAAGGGCAGCAGAAGAGTAGCATAAAGTACTGACCAGAAGCACTAACATCACACAAAAATCTTTTTTTTTTTTTTTTTTTTTTTTTTTTTTTTTTTTTTTTTTTTTTTGCCACCGAAGTGGCTAGTTTATTGTGCACCCCATATCCATCCTGTGGACGGTAGCGCGAGAGCATGTGGATACACAAAAGGCCTAGGAACTAGGCCCCAAAGGGTTAACAGGAATACATATGGATTTATATCTACATATCTATATCACTTATCTGTTACAAGCAAATTTAGAAATTTGCTTAGTATATCTGGGATCTTATTTTCATTTAAATAAGATATCTTGACATGCACATAGGTTATTATACTGTCTGTCTCTGTATTCCTCAATAAGTGGACAATTAAGCACATAGTTGTTCAAGAGAGTGACCATATGCCTGATCACATAATTTACTTTTTAGTTTGATCATCATCTGTGTGTCTCCCAACTGCCAGAAGTACTTATAACCAAGCCTAAGCCGGGCCACTAATACACAGTCAGTCTGTTCACATTGCAGTTGCTCCATAAACATACTTATCTAGTTCATGTTAAATCATAGTGGGTTATAGATCTACTCAGGCTTCTAACTGCATTCCTATAACTATCATTTTCATTATTTACTTCTCTCCTAATATTATTCCTAATGCTAGACACAGTTATACCAAAAAGTTATATTCTACATTCTCCTTCTCGATACTCTTCTTGGCTAACATATCAACTTTATAAATAAAGGAGTAATCCAATGTGTGATGGGATCCATAGCAATTGTACATTAATTTCTTTTTCCCTAATTTTTGAGTATCTATCCCTGGTTTCCCCCCAATGAGCAGTTGTTGGAGTCATTATATGAGCCAAGAGCCTTCAATGATGACATAGAATCATAATGATGATAGAGTCAAGCTCAGTGTCATAGGTTAGCTTTAGCGCCATTAGGATTCCCAAACAATTCAGTTTGCAGTGTAGACCCCCAGTTGTTAATTCTTATGCCTAACTCAAAAAATTTTAAATTATCGTTCTTAACTAGGGGGTGGAACAAGAGCAGATGCAGCCCTGCCAGAAGACTCCTGTTTAGATCCATCAGTGTATATAACTTGTGATAATTGTTACTACCAGCTAGGTGAGAAATTTCTTCTTGAGCAGTTGCTCTAACAAGAATTTAAGGAAAGGATTACTAGCAATGAGCTTCTTGGGAGGAACTTGTAGGTATGTATATTAAATAAAACACATCTTCCATGGAGGGGTGAAATGCTCTTGTTGCCTACAGTAAATACAGTTCATGCGGGTTTAAATAAAACTTAATGCAATTGCAGTTTTCACAATCCATTTAGATCTGTGTGTATTTACCTCTAGACACTTGGTAAGATTCACTTGTGACAGTTTTCGGTTCGTTTCTCACATTCTAATACCGGATACAGTGTTAATTTCAACAATCCTATCACTGATACTAGAAATCCCAAAGCTCCTTCCTCATGTTAAGAACTTTTGTAGATCTGGACAGCCAAGAATAATCCTGAAGCTTCTTTTTTGCATTAACTCCAAGGGTCGGAGAGAACTTTCTCTAGCAAATATCAACATGGGAGCAGCAAAATCAATTAAGACCTAACATAGGCTATGTCCCATCATTCTCCCGATTCTCACATTTGCACCATAGTTGGGATTGTAGCCAGCAACAGCTTTGAGAGCATTTAGCCTAGCTTTAAATTTCTTGTTTAGTTGTGGTAAAGTGGATTTGTTAAAGGGACATCTACCCAAGATATCGTAAGTTTTAACGTAGCTAATGATTTCACCCTGCAAATAGATGGGTGGGGGATGTCGTTTGCTTGTTAATATCTTAGTTTTAGAGGAAGATATTATGAGGCCTAGTCGATTACAAATTGCTTGAACTTCATTAAGAATGGTATTCATTTCTTATGCCCTGTTGTATGATCAGATATCATCAGCATAGCTTATAGCTATATGTTTTTGGTGAGGCAGGTAGAGCATTTGGAGAGCATTAATCAGAATATTAAATAGCATGGGACTAAGAACTCCTCAATGCGGTTTTACCTAAAGACATTTCTTTAGAATCACTTTTTAAGCCTTTGGGAAAAGGACAAGGTACTCTATTGACAGGTATCCTATTATCCAGCAGAGTAAGCTACCACCAATATTCATTTTGGCTAGTTCATGTATATAACGGTTTCTGTTCGCAATATCAAATGCAGATTTTAGATCAAGAAAAGTGGTAAAACTAGTAGAGGGTGTGCAGTGAGAAAGTGGAAATACAGTTCTGCACCTTTACCTTTCATGAACCCATAGAGGTAGGGGGAAAGTTGATGTCTGATTCTGTAGTACAGTCTGTTAAGCATCATTCTTTCAAAAGTTTTACAAAGACAACTAGTTAAGGAGATCGGCCTAAATGTATCAGGCTGTTGGGGCTTAGGGATAGGCACAATGAGACTATTGGTCCAGGAAGTAGGAAGAACGCCCTCAATGTAACTGAGATTATACAGTGCCAACAAAGGGTTATCAGGCACGTGCCTTAGAGTTCTGAGAATATCATAGGTTATACCATCCTCTCCAGGAGCAGTTGATCGACCTTTATAACCCAGGAAGGTCAGGCTTGTCACAACTCTTACAGCAATATGAAAAACTGTGGAGTTCTTGGAAGAAAGGAACACCTAGCTGACGTAATCTACATGCATTTTACAAATATATACAAAAGATGAGGTAATCAGTCCCCTGAGGGACTGATTACCTGTAGCTCGCTGCTACATCATCATTCATGCAGCACCAGTGATAATAGTTTTTGTTTTCTTATGTTCTTAAATAGACGGTTTTGTAAGTTAATATAGTCAAACAAAATAAAGACAGTAATATTTTTACGTTTACGGGAGGAGTTAAGAAACTGTTGTTGTGAACCTGGTATTGTGTCCCGTAGCTGGATCACTAGCGCACTCACCTCACACACTGAGGTCCGGGGTTCAAATCTCCTCCAGTACGGCTGGTAAACATTAGGGAGGTGTTACCATAAGACACCTGCTGTCCCTGTCCCTGTTCACCCATCAGTTTAAAATGGGTGTTAGTCGACTATTGTGGGTCGCATCCTGGGACAAAACTGACGTAATTTGCTAGAAATGCCCAGCATAACGAGTGGCTTTGTATATAGTAGTATGTCATTGTTGTCAGCTAGGACTGTATACCTTGTACATGTACTTGTAGTAAATAAAGATATTATTATTATTATTATTATTATTATTATTATTATTATTATTATTATTATTGTTATTGTTAAGGAAATGAGCGCAGAAAAGTGAGGATAGTTTATATTCCCACAGTCGAGTACACACCGCCACCTGTGTGACTAATAACAACAATGGCTTTAAGTTGGAAAAATTCAGATTCAGGAAGGATATAGGAAAGCACTGGTTTGGTAATAGAGTTGTGGATGAGTGGAACAAACTCCTGAGTATAGTTATAGAGGCTAAAACGTTGTGTAGTTTTAAAAATAGGTTGGATAAATACCTGAGTGGGTGTGAGTAGGTGCGAGTTGGACCTGACTAGCTTGTGCTACTAGGTCAGATGTCATGCTCCTTCCTTAAGTGAATGTGACCTGACTAGGTTAGGGCGTTGGCTTAATTAAACCGGTGGGAGATTTGGACTTGCCTCGCATGGGTCAGTAGGCCTGCTGCAGTGTTCCTACTTTCTTGTGTTCTTATGATGCTCTTCACCTCAGGGGGCAAACATTGAGTCATATGTCGAGGCTTACAAATCCCCTGTTAACACAAGCAACAGGTAACATACCTAACACCCTCCAACACTTCATTCCTCCAACAATAACACTACATCCTGTACACCTTATTCTTAATCGAAGCAGAAGACCATGATGAGCCGGATTAATGAATATTATTGTGACTAAGACCGAGTTACAAGATCTTGTTTGCCTTCGCAGTGAAGCTCAAGGAATGCATGGAAGAACTGGCAGCCGAAGCCAAGGATCACTTCTTCACATCATATACTGCTTAGCAAGGTCAACACTGCTAACATAAACAGACTCAGACACACACGTCACCTACAGAACCTTTGTAGCACCAACAGATGGAGGGATAGAGACCCGAAATTATCAGTAAACTTTCTATACCAATAATCCATAAATCTTTATGGCAAGTGTAAATATCAGGTATATAAAGCTTAAACGACTGGCGAATATCAGTTATTTATAGAAGCTGTGGGAATTGTGAAAAAATAATTTAAACGTAAGACAAAAGGCAGACAATGTTTGATTAACAAAGACAAGTTTTATTTAAACAACAGAATGTACAGACACGTGACAGTGGAACACACTGAGCTAGTTTATCACACACTAGAGTAACACCTACAACAGCTCACAAATAGGTGAGTACAGTACAACTTGACTGAAGAGGAGGGATGGGACGATACCAAAGCTTTTGCCGATGATGATATTCAATTTAAGACAGATAACGATAATGAGAACAGTATGTGTACCATCCACTGGTACCGGTACTTTGACACACACCTACTGCAGACCAGAAATATGTGCCCCAAAAGCCATATTACAGGATGATACACTACCATAGGTACTAACAAGATCCAAACATCTCAAATGATTAGTACATTTTCCATTTTTGGTTAATATTCAGGTTTAAAAAAAAATTAAAATGAAGTTAGGTATATAAGTGGGCTCGCAGAAGCTACTGAAATGTTTGGAGTACTTACAGAAACACGTACAAGGAATGTTTTGATCGTCGAGATATGATAATAAACTACAGTGCATATTGATGTGATCAAGTAATTTCTAGAGACTCATTTTGCAGTATGAAACCATTAAAATTTTCAAATGATACAGTAGAAGTTCTAGATATTAATGTGGAGAATAAGAGTCTGACAATTATCCTTTAATATAAACCACAGTCAATAATGGAAGAGGAATTCACGAAAGAAATAAGGAAGATAGATAGCATCCTCGAAATCACTGGCAGTCCCTCACCAATATTATCCTACTTAGATATTTCAATATTACAAATGCTAAGTGGCAGATGATTGTTAACAGTATAATATCATATATAGTGCGCTGTATAGCCCTTGTGGCGTAGCGCTTTTTGATAATAATAATAATAATAATCATATATAGTACCAGAAAGAGTCCAACACACATACCAGAGAGTTACTGCACCTCTGGAAAGTTTACTTTGAATCAAGAAATAAAATAATTTACTAGAAATGAAAATACATTCGATTTGATATTCACGAACAACGAGGAACGAATGAGAAGAATAATGATCTCAAATATATTCCGATCACAACTTCACTGACGTACAAACGAACATAAATCCATCCCTAGAGAATCTAAAACGTAGACAACGTGAAAGAAAATTAAATTAATTTAATTTAAACTAGATAATTAAATGTGAAAAAAAAACTGTCAGATACTCTGGGGATCATTTCTGAGCAACAAAGACCCACAGCAGTGTATGATGGAAACACTGAATACAGAAGCAGATGAAGTCTGTATGAAGTATGTTCCATTGAGGAAGCCTGTAGGGAGATCAAATATTGAAAGATACTATAGAAGAATGTATAAGAGAAAGGGGCTACTGAATTAATGGCTTAAAAATATGCATGAATGAAAAAAATAATCATACAGTATGTAAGATAAGTTAGAAAGTTGACCTGTTGCCAGAGTTGAAATACAACAGAAACAAAATTTTAGTATTCTATAACTTTTTCAAATTCGAACTAAAATGCAATTAGAATTGTTACCGTGTCTGGGGTACAGAGTGGATGACGAGAAAGGTATAGAAATTAAAAAAGGGACTGGTAATAAACCCACCAAAACATGGAAACGGTGATAACTGGCATTACTTCTCTGCACCAAAGTCCAATTTACGGACAAAACAAACTTCGAATTCTAGGAGGGAAATTTAGTAAATAGCAGCTCACTGAAGCAGCAGGTTATTGGAATTGCTATTTGATGAAGTTAACAGTAGGACAGGAACTTTGTGTTTTCCTTAGTGACAAGGTTCTTCTCTTTAATCCAAGAGTTCGATGCCAACAGTGCTTCACTTTGAGAGTAGATTGTTCAATAGATTAATCCTTAAGATTTTCAAGATCAATTTTATATCACACATAGGTTCGTAAATAGTTAAGGTTCAAGATCTGGTGTCAGTACTAACCATTTTTAAATTAAGAGTAAGGATAGAAAACAAACCTATGTGTCTCACATGGAACTTCTCAAGCATTTGCAAGCATTTACAGTCAAGCCAAAAACCCATAAAGTAAGAAAAGAAGGATATTAATTTTCTCAGGAATAGAACAGAGAGTAGTAATAAAAGCTAGACTTAGCGAAGTGAAAAGTTTAGCACCCCAAGGTACGGTTCTGGCGCCTTTTTGTTTCTCATCATCATGGCAGACAAAGATACCGAAGTCACTATGAAAGTGGCCTCGATGAAGGACTTGAAAAATTTGCAAGCAGATTTCGGTCAAGTCTTCCAGTGGGTAATAGAAAATAACGTGATATTCAATGGCAACAACTTCCAACTGCTCGGATATGGAAGAATGAACCCAAAAGAAATACTGGATACTAAGTACAGGAGGACCTTATTGAACGAGACGAACATATAAAGGACTTTGTTATAATGTCTGATGATCTATCATTATAAAAAGACAGTAAGGCAAATGCTTAGAAATATATAATAGGAGGACAGGGTGAATAATGAGGGTTTTTAAAAAAGAGAAAATACAATATCACAAAAGTACTGAAGCTACTGGAAGTCCCTAAATCTTCTTGGAAAGTATTCGCTGGAACAAAGACGCCTGATGTATACATGGGAGTTGCTTGAGAGCCTAGTCCCAAATCTACACACCTCCATAGCAACATACTGGAATGAAAGATGTTGGAGGAAGTACAGAATAGACCCAATGAAAAGTAGTGGCGCCATGGCATCCTTGGTCTCAGAGTATTCAGCCTTCTACCAGTAGATTTCAGTATAGTATTGTCGGAATAAGTATAGAAATTTTCAAGAGAACTGATCCACCACCACCTGCAAAATTCCCGATCAACTAGGCTATGATGACTGTGTGGACCAGCAGAAACACCCTGTTTGAATAGCCAGTCAAGAGAAATCCCTGGCCCCTGGCCCCTGGCCCCTGGTTGGGCTGCGAGAGTAGAAAAACTTTCGAAATCGATCACAGATATACTACCTCGTACAACATTCAAGGATAGTTTGACAAACAAACCTTGACTCTGCACGAGTCATTGTTAGCTCTGACATGAGGTACAACCACTGATGCTGCTCTAAGTGAGGTTGCTCCCACAGTATTTTTTGTTCATGAGCAATGACTCGTAAAAGAAGGTATTAGCTGTTTAAAATTCACTGTATGACAAGGCATCCATTATGGAGTAATTACTTGATCACGCTGTCTGCTCACAGTCAACTCCCGAGTTTAAGTTTGTCTGAGAGTCGCTCACACCCGAGATATCTCATTATTCTGTGTAAAATGTTAGTCTTGTGCGTACGAGTACGTTATCTTAAGGGGCACGTAAGTCCACCGTCTTCTAATAACATCTTCATTTTTCCACTATAATCTACCTTGTCTATAATTACTTTCACATTTGCTTTGCCTGTTTCGTAAGGTGACGTCTAAGATCTTTCCTTAATTCATGGTATAACTTAACAGATCTTTGAGGCCAACTGTGTTGTAGAGCTCTGAGCTTTGCTCAGCTCTACAACAGAATCCAACGTGCATTGGATTCCCACATGTAATCCAGTGTACGAAGCACAGCCCTGTTGGTTAAGTATCTGTTCAGCTCCTCGAAGACAGCCAGGGATCTATTGGTTATCCTCCTTATGTTTGATGGGAGGCTGTT
>NC_069404.1:79845065-79852565 GCF_026875155.1 Cherax quadricarinatus
ACTGTGCCTTGTGGAACAGAGCTTTTCACTGTGGCAGCTTCCGACTTAACTCTGTTTACCATGACTCTTGATGTTCGATTGGTTAGAAAGTTGAAGATCCATCTGCCCACTTTTCTATTTATTCCTTTAACACTTTATCAAGCATTTTGTGGGCTAGTACAACGATGATCGCACTTGTCAAAGGCTTTAGCAAAGTCTGTCTTTCAGTGCATCCAAGACCATATCATAGTGGTCCAGTAGCTGTGAGAGGCAGGAAAGACCTGCTCTAAAACTCGTTTTGCCCTGGGTTGTGCAATTGTTAAGAATGTAAGTGATTAGCGACCATGCTTCTTAGAACCCTTTCAGATGCTTTTTATGATATGGGGCGTTACAGCTATCGGCCTATAATTCTTTGCTATTGCTTTGCTGCTACCTTTACGGAGCGGGGCTATATCCGTTGTTTTTAGCGACTGAGAGATTTCACTCGCTTTGTACCACCTTTCCATAGCACAAGACATGCGACAGGGGTTTCTTGCAAGTTATTTATGAACACGAAGTTCTTGTTGCCTCTGTGATCTTAAAAATATCTTCATAAAATTATATTCCTTCTCTCTGTGATAGGTTACGCTGAGAGATGGTAATTCCCAAGTGATAGTGACTCCAGCTCTGCTGCAACAAAGCACTTGAAGCTTCCATAGCTTCTGAACCTTTAATAGATTAAATTGACAATATCCACATTCCGCTACTGGTGTCTTCCAGGTCAAACTGACGCCGCATTTTAACACCATGTATATATGAAATCCATCCTGCGTGATGAAATATGACAGGGAAACATAGCTAGCTTTTGTTTCCACTGTGTAGTGTCGTATAGTGTCGTGTAGTGTCGTATAGTGTCGTGTAGTGTCGTATAGAACAGGGAAGCAACACATTGTTCATGTAGCCAGTTCTGATAAAAAAAAAATCGTCTCTCTCCCTCCTCTCCCCCCCTCTCCTCTCCACCCCCCCCTCTCCTCTCTCCCCCTCCCTCTCCTCTCTCCCCCCTCCCTCTCCTCTCTCCCCCTCCCTCTCCTCCTCTCCCTCCACCTCCACCTCCCTCCCTCCCTCTCCCCCCTCCCTCTCCTCTCTCCACCCCCCTCCCTCGCCTCCTCCTGCCCCCCCTCCCTCTCCTCTCTCCCCCTCCCCCTCTCCTCTCTTCTCCCCCTCCCTCTCCACCTCCTCTCTCTCCCCTCCCTCTCCTCTCTCCCCCCTCCCTCTCCCTCTCCCCCCCCTCCCTCTCTCTCCCCCTCCCTCTCCTCTCTCCCCCCTCCCTCTCCTCTCTCCCCCTCCCTCTCCTCTCTCCCCCTCCCCCTCCTCCCCCCCCCCCTCTCCTCTCTCCCCCTCCCTCTCCTCTCTCCCCCTCCCCTCTCCTCCTCTCTCCCCCCCCCTCTCCTCTCTCCCCCTCCCTCTCCTCTCTCCCCCTCCCTCTCCTCTCTCCCCCCCCTCTCCTCTCCTCTCCCCCCCCCTCCTCTCCTCCTCCCCCTCCTCTCCTCTCTCCCCCTCCCTCTCCTCTCTCCCCCTCCCTCTCCTCTCTCCCCCTCCCTCCCCTCCCCCCCCTCTCCTCTCCCCCTCCCTCTCCTCTCTCCCCCTCCCTCTCCTCTCTCCCCCTCCCTCTCCTCTCTCCCCCTCCCTCTCCTCTCTCCCCCTCCCTCTCCTCTCTCACTTCCGCCTCTTTTATGTATTGTCAGATATTTTTCCTTTTCGTCTCCCTCCTCGGCCTTGTGTTTTCACGTTTTCTTTGCCACTGCCATTATTTATTTTCTTCCGTCACTATTTAGTTACCCTGGAAGATGTACGTCCAGATGTTCCCTTCATTCTTGTTCCTCCGGCAAGGTCGTGTAAATACTTCATTACCGCTAACTTGGTCACCTATCACAACTTTGTGGCCCGGTCCCTGGACCCATTATGTACCTCTGTAATCTTTTAATTCACCCACCCCATGGGTATGGGGTGACTACTACCCTCACAGTGGGGATGGGAGGGGACACCCCATAGTCAGTGTATTGGTGGTAGTCACCCCATACCCACTGTGGATGGTAGACTATCGCCCACACAATGGGTATGGATAGACTACCGCCCACACCATGGGTATGGGTAGACTACCGCCCACACCATGGGTATGGGTAGACTACCGCCCACACCATGGGTATGGGTAGACTACCGCCCACACCATGGGTATAGGTAGACTACCGCCCACACCATGGGTATAGGTAGACTACCGCCCACACCATGGGTAGACTACCGCCCACATCATGGGTATGGGTAAACTACCGCCCACACCATGGGCATGGGTAGACTACCGCCCACATCATGGGTATGGGTAGACTACCACCCTCACCATGGGTATGGGCAGACTACCGCCCACACCAGGGGTATGGGTAGACTACCGCCCACACCATGGGTATGGGTAGATTACCGCCCACACCAAGGTCTTCGTTTATTGCCAGAAAACCTCTCATTCAACACCGGTGTGTTGTAACCTTTGATGTGTTGTAACCAGGGGTGTGTTGTAACCAGTGGTGTGTTGTAACCAGTGGTGTGTTGTAACCAGTGGTGTGTTGTAACCAGGGGTGTGTTGTAACCAGTGGTGTGTTGTAACCAGTGGTGTGTTGTAACCAGTGGTGTGTTGTAACCAGTGGTGTGTTGTAACCAGGGGTGTGTTGTAACCAGGGGTGTGTTGTAACCAGAGGTGTGTTGTAACTTTTGGTGTGTTGTAACCAGGGGTGTGTTGTAACCAGTGGTGTGTTGTAACCAGTGGTGTGTTGTAACCAGAGGTGTGTAGTAACCTTTGGTGTGTTGTAACGAGTGGTGTGTTGTAACCAATGGTGTGTTGTAACCAGGGGTGTGTTGTAACCAGTGGTGTGTTGTAACCTTTGGTGTGTTGTAACCAGGGATGTATTGTAACCAGTGGCGTGTTGTAACCATTGGTGTGTTGTAACCAGTGGTGTGTTGTAACCAGTGGTGTGTTGTAACAAGGGGTGTGTTGTAACCAGGGGTGTGTTGTAACCAGTAGTGTGTTGTAACCAGTGGTGTGTTGTAACCAGGGGTGTGTTGTAACCAGAGGTGTGTTGTAACTTTTGGTGTGTTGTAACCAGGGGTGTGTTGTAACCAGTGGTGTGTTGTAACCAGAGGTGTGTTGTAACCAGTGGTGTGTTGTAACCAATGGTGTGTTGTAACCTTTGGTGTGTTGTAACCTTTGGTGTGTTGTAACCAGGGATGTATTGTAACCAGTGGCGTGTTGTAACCATTGGTGTGTTGTAACCAGTGGTGTGTTGTAACCAGTGGTGTGTTGTAACAAGGGGTGTGTTGTAACCAGGGGTGTGTTGTAACCAGGGGTGTGTTGTAACCAGTAGTGTGTTGTAACCAGGGATGTGTTTTAACCAGTGGTGTGTTGTAACAAGGGGTGTGTTGTAACCAGGGGTGTGTTGTAACCAGTAGTGTGTTGTAACCAGGGGTGTGTTGTAACCAGTAGTGTGTTGTAACCAGTAGTGTGTTGTAACCATTGGTGTGTTGTAACCAGTGGTGTGTTGTAACCAGGGGTGTGTTGTAACCAGTAGTGTGTTGTAACCAGGGGTGTGTTGTAACCAGTAGTGTGTTGTAACCAGGGATGTGTTTTAACCAGTGGTGTGCTGTAACCAGTGGTGTGTTGTAACCAGTGGTGTGTTGTAACCAGTGGTGTGTTGTAAGCAGGGGCGTGTTGTAACCAGTGGTGTGTTGTAACCAGTGGTGTGTTGTAAACAGTGGTGTGTTGTAACCAGGGATGTGTTGTAACCAGGGGTGTGTTGTAACCAGTGGTGTGTTGTAACCAGTGGTGTGTTGTAACCAGTGGTGTGTTGTAACCAGTGGTGTGTTGTAACCAGTGGCGTGTTGTAACCAGTGGCGTGTTGTAACCAGTGGTGTGTTGTAACCAGTGGTGTGTTGTAACCAGTGGCGTGTTGTAACCAGTGGTTTGTTGTAACCAGTGGTGTGTTGTAACCAGTGGTGTGTTGTAACCAGTGGTTTGTTGTAACCAGGGGTGTGTTGTAACCAGGGGTGTGTTGTAACCAGTGGTGTGTTGTAACCAGTGGTTTGTTGTAACCAGGGGTGTGTTGTAACCAGTGCCCTAAGGCGCTGTCCTGGCACCTCTGCTGTTTCTCCTCATAGCAGACATAGATAATAACACCCGACACACTTTTGTATCATCATTTGCAGATGACACTAAAGCATGAAGTCACTACGGTAGAGGACACTGAAAAAGTACAGGAAGACATAAACAGGGTTTACCAGTGGGCAGTGGTGAACAACATAACGTTCAATGGTGATAAGTTCCAGCTGCTTAGATATGGAAAGAATGAAGAACTCAAAACAACACTATATACAAAACTCAAGAGGGTCACCAAATAGAACGTAAGGAACACGTAAAAGACCTGGGAATAATTATGTCAGTGGACCTTTCTTTTAAAGACCATAACAAGACAAAGATCCCCAACAGCCCGGAAGATGACGGGGTGGGGTATTGGAACTTTCAAAACAAGGGAAATAATGCCCATGGTGACACTCTTCAATCACTAGTACTCCTTCGCTTAGAATATTGCTCAGTGCTGACGGCCCCGTTCAAGGCAGGAGAAATTCCGGAGCTGGAACAAATACAGAGATCTTTACGGCTCACATTGAGCCGGTAAAGCACCTAAACTACTGGGAACGCCTGCAAGTCTTCAACATGTACTCATTAGAGCGGAGGAGAGAGAGGTACATGATAATATATACCTGGAAGGTACTCGAGGGCTTAGTCATAAATCTGCACACTGCCATAACAACATACTGGAGTGAGAGATATGGGAGGAAGTGTAAAATAAACCCAGTAAGGAGCAGGGGTGCGGTGAGGACAATAAGGGAACACTGTATCAACATCCGGGGTCAAAGACTTTTCAACATCTTACCAGAAGATATCAGAAACACTGCTGGAACAAGTGTTGAAGCCTTCAAGAGGAAACTAGACAAGTATCTTCACCAGGTGCCAGATTAACCAGGCTGTGATGAATATGTGGGGCAGCGGGCCTCCAGCAGCAACAGCCTGGTTGACCAGGCAAGCACCAGATGAGCCTGGCCCATGGCCGGGCTCAGAGAGTAGATATACTCTCGAAACTCTTCAGAGGTAAGGAAAGGTGTGTTGTAACCAGTGTTGTGTTGTAACCAGTGGTGTGTTGTAACCAGTGTTGTGTTGTAACCAGGGGTGTGTTGTAGCCAATGGTGTGTTGTAACCAGTGTTGTGTTGTAACCAAGGTGTGTTGTAACCAGGGGTGTGTTTGATGCAGGTACTGACAGGTGCAGGCGCCCTGGTGCCGCTCCTGTATACACCATAAACGGTGTTCTCTGTGCGATATATTGAGAGAACTTGTCTGGTAGTCTTCAAACTTTCAACACAGTTTTATCCTCCTGAGGAGAAAGTTGACATTTTGGTATGTAGGTGAAAATTTACCAATTTTGATCTTAATCTTTTTTCTATGAATAAAGTTGAATATGTCTGAGGCCGTCTCTCGTCTGTATGACTTACACATGTTGAGTATGTCTGAGGCTGTCTCTCGTCTGTATGACTTACACATGTTGAGTATGTCTGAGGCTGTCTCTCGTCTGTATGACTTACACATGTTGAGTATGTCTGAGGCTGTCTCTCGTCTGTATGACTTACACATGTTGAGTATGTCTGAGGCTGTCTCTCGTCTGTATGACTTACACATGTTGAGTATGTCTGAGGCCGTCTCTCGTCTGTATGACTTACACATGTTGAGTATGTCTGAGGCTGTCTTCGTCTGTATGACTTACACATGTTGAGTATGTCTGAGGCTGTCTCTCGTCTGTATGACGTACACAAGTTGAGTATGTCTGAGGCTGTCTCTCGTCTGTATGACTTACACATGTTGAGTATGTCTGAGGCCGTCTCTCGTCTGTATGACGTACACAAGTTGAGTATGTCTGAGGCTGTCTCTCGTCTGTATGACTTACACATGTTGAGTATGTCTGAGGCTGTCTCTCGTCTGTATGACGTACACAAGTTGAGTATGTCTGAGGCTGTCTCTCGTCTGTATGACTTACACATGTTGAGTATGTCTGAGGCCGTCTCTCGTCTGTATGACGTACACAGGTTGAGTATGTCTGAGGCTGTCTCTCGTCTGTATGACTTACACATGTTGAGTATGTCTGAGGCTGTCTCTCGTCTGTATGACTTACACATGTTGAGTATGTCTGAGGCTGTCTCTCGTCTGTATGACTTACAAATGTTGAGTATGTCTGAGGCTGTCTCTCGTCTGTATGACTTACACATTGTGAGTATGTCTGAGAGCTTCTCTCGTCTGTATACTTACACATGTTGAGTATGTCTGAGGCTGTCTCTCGTCTGTATGACTTACACATGTTGAGTATGTCTGAGGCTGTCTCTCGTCTGTATGACTTACACATGTTGAGTATGTCTGAGGCTGTCTCTCGTCTGTATGACTTACACAAGTTGAGTATGTCTGAGGCTGCCTCTCGTCTGTATTACTTACACAAGTTGAGTATGTCTGAGGCTGCCTCTCGTCTGTATTACTTACACAAGTTGAGTATGTCTGAGGCTGCCTCTCGTCTGTATTACTTTCACAAGTTGAGTATGTCTGAGGCTGCCTCTCGTCTGTATTACTTACACAAGTTGAGTATGTCTGAGGCTGCCTCTCGTCTGTATTACTTACACAAGTTGAGTATGTCTGAGGCTGCCTCTCGTCTGTATTACTTACACAAGTTGAGTATGTCTGAGGCTGCCTCTCGTCTGTATTACTTACACAAGTTGAGTATGTCTGAGGCTGCCTCTCGTCTGTATTACTTACACAAGTTGAGTATGTCTGAGGCTGCCTCTCGTCTGTATTACTTACACAAGTTGAGTATGTCTGAGGCTGCCTCTCGTCTGTATTACTTACACAAGTTGAGTATGTCTGAGGCTGCCTCTCGTCTGTATTACTTACACAAGTTGAGTATGTCTGAGGCCGTCTCTCGTCAGTATGACTTACACAAGTTGATAAATTAGACACATGTGCAACATTTTCAGGATTGATGGACTGACCACATCGACACAAGGCTGAGGGACTGATTACCTCAAACTCCTCCTCTTCTTCACCATTCTCCTTTGAATGGACTGATGAAGCCACTGTGTGGCGAAACGTTTCCTCAGTAAAGATACCCAATTATTGCACATGTGTCTAATTCATCATGACTTACATGTTTGTTTCAATATGGTATATTTATACAGAAATCGGTGACACTTGACTGCGTGTTGAAAGTCCATAGTTATAAACAAGCCACGGAACGGGTGGGGTTTGAACTCGTGGCGAGTGAGTCGTAAAACTCCAAGCCTGGAGTGTTAAGTCTCCCTCGCCATGGGTTCTAACCCCACCCGTTTCCTGGATTGTATGCAATCGTGTTATTACGATTTCGTGACCTATGGTTACGCTGAGCATTTCGGGTAATATTTAATTTCTG
>NC_069404.1:79862565-79868148 GCF_026875155.1 Cherax quadricarinatus
CCCTGATGCACACATCACATAGCTGACACTCAGTCATGATGCACACATCACGTAGCTGACACTCAGTAATGATGCACACATCACGTAGCTGACAAGTCATGATGCACACATCACATAGCTGACACTCAGTCATGATGCACACATCACGTAGCTGACACTCAGTAATGATGCACACATCACGTAGCTGACACTCAGTAATGATGCACACATCACGTAGCTGACAGTCATGATGCACACATCACGTAGCTGACAGTCATGATGCACACATAACATAGCTGACACTCAGTAATGATACACACATCACGTAGCTGACAGTCATGATGCACACATCACGTAGCTGACAGTCATGATGCACACATCACATAGCTGACACTCAGTCATGATGCACACATCACGTAGCTGACAGTCATGATGCACACATCACATAGCTGACAGTCATGATGCACACATCACATAGCTGACACTCAGTCATGATGCACACATCACATAGCTGACACTCAGTCATGATGCACACATCACATAGCTGACACTCAGTCATGATGCACACATCACGTAGCTGACACTCAGTCATGATGCACCACATCACGTAGCTGACACTCAGTCATGATGCACACATCACGTAGCTGACACTCAGTCATGATGCACAACATTTACGTAGCTGACACTCAGTCATGATGCACACATCACGTAGCTGACACTCAGTCATGATGCACACATCACGTAGCTGACACTCAGTCATGATGCACACATCACGTAGCTGACAGTCATGATGCACACATCACATAGCTGACACTCAGTCATGATGCACACATCACGTAGCTGACACTCAGTCATGATGCACACATCACATAGCTGACACTCAGTCATGATGCACACATCACATAGCTGACACTCAGTCATGATGCACACATCACATAGCTGACACTCAGTCATGATGCACACATCACATAGCTGACACTCAGTCATGATGCACACATCACATAGCTGACACTCAGTCATGATGCACACATCACATAGCTGACACTCAGTCATGATGCACACATCACGTAGCTGACACTCAGTCATGATGCACACATCACGTAGCTGACACTCAGTAATGATGCACACATCACGTAGCTGACAGTCATGATGCACACATCACATAGCTGACACTCAGTCATGATGCACACATCACGTAGCTGACACTCAGTAATGATGCACACATCACGTAGCTGACACTCAGTCATGATGCACACATCACGTAGCTGACACTCAGTCATGATGCACACATCACGTAGCTGACACTCAGTCATGATGCACACATCACGTAGCTGACACTCAGTCATGATTTCACACATCACGTAGCTGACACTCAGTCATGATGCACACATCACGTAGCTGACACTCAGTCATGATGCACACATCACGTAGCTGACACTCAGTCATGATGCACACATCACGTAGCTGACAGTCATGATGCACACATCACGTAGCTGACAGTCATGATGCACACATCACGTAGCTGACAGTCATGATGCACACATCACATAGCTGACACTCAGTCATGATGCACACATCACGTAGCTGACAGTCATGATGCACACATCACATAGCTGACACTCAGTCATGATGCACACATCACGTAGCTGACACTCAGTAATGATGCACACATCACGTAGCTGACAGTCATGATGCACACATCACATAGCTGACACTCAGTCATGATGCACACATCACGTACCTGACACTCAGTAATGATGCACACATCACGTAGCTGACACTCAGTAATGATGCACACATCACGTAGCTGACAGTCATGATGCACACATCACGTAGCTGACGTCATGATGCACACATAACATAGCTGACACTCAGTAATGATACACACATCACGTAGCTGACAGTCATGATGCACACATCACGTAGCTGACAGTCATGATGCACACATCACATAGCTGACACTCAGTCATGATGCACACATCACGTAGCTGACAGTCATGATGCACACATCACATAGCTGACAGTCATGATGCACACATCACATAGCTGACACTCAGTCATGATGCACACATCACATAGCTGACACTCAGTCATGATGCACACATCACATAGCTGACACTCAGTCATGATGCACACATCACGTAGCTGACACTCAGTCATGATGCACACATCACGTAGCTGACACTCAGTCATGATGCACACATCACGTAGCTGACACTCAGTCATGATGCACACCCTCACGTAGCTGACACTCAGTCATGATGCACACATCACGTAGCTGACACTCAGTCATGATGCACACATCACGTAGCTGACAGTCATGATGCACACATCACATAGCTGACACTCAGTCATGATGCACACATCACATAGCTGACACTCAGTCATGATGCACACATCACATAGCTGACACTCAGTCATGATGCACACATCACAAGCTGACACTCAGTCATGATGCACACATCACGTAGCTGACACTCAGTCATGATGCACACATCACGTAGCTGACACTCAGTCATGATGCACACATCACATAGCTGACAGTCATGATGCACACATCACATAGCTGACACTCAGTCATGATGCACACATCTCGTAGCTGACACTCAGTCATGATGCACACATCACGTAGCTGACACTCAGTCATGAAAGCACACATCACGTAGCTGACAGTCATGATGCACACATCACATAGCTGACACTCAGTCATGATGCACACATCACGTAGCTGACAGTCATGATGCATACATCACGTAGCTGACACTCAGTCATGATGCACACATCACATAGCTGACAGTCATGATGCACACATCACATAGCTGACACTCAGTCATAATGCACACATCACATAGCTGACACTCAGTCATGATGCACACATCACATAGCTGACAGTCATGATGCACACATCACATAGCTGACACTCAGTCATGATGCACACATCACATAGCTGACACTCAGTCATGATGCACACATCACGTAGCTGACACTCAGTCATGATGCACACATCACGTAGCTGACAGTCATGATGCACACATCACGTAGCTGACAGTCATGATGCACACATCACATAGCTGACACTCAGTCATGATGCACACATCACGTAGCTGACACTCAGTCATGATGCACACATCACATAGCTGACACTCAGTCATGATGCACACATCACGTAGCTGACACTCAGTCATGATGCACACATCACATAGCTGACACTCAGTCATGATGCACACATCACGTGGCTGACACTCAGTCATGATGCACACATCACGTAGCTGACAGTCATGATGCACACATCACATAGCTGACACTCAGTCATGATGCACACATCACATAGCTGACACTCAGTCATGATGCACACATCACATAGCTGACACTCAGTCATGATGCACACATCACATAGCTGACAGTCATGATGCACACATCACATAGCTGACACTCAGTCATGATGCACACATCACATAGCTGACAGTCATGATACACACATCACATAGCTGACACTCAGTCATGATGCACACATCACATAGCTGACACTCAGTCATGATGCACACATCACATAGCTGACAGTCATGATGCACACATCACATAGCTGACACTCAGTCATGATGCACACATCACATAGCTGACACTCAGTCATGATGCACACATCACATAGCTGACAGTCATGATGCACACATCACATAGCTGACTCAGTCATGATGCACACATCACATAGCTGACTCAGTCATGATGCACACATCACATAGCTGACACTCAGTCATGATGCACACATCACGTAGCTGACACTCAGTCATGATGCACACATCACATAGCTGACACTCAGTCATGATGCACACATCACATAGCTGACACTCAGTCATGATGCACACATCACATAGCTGACAGTCATGATGCACACATCACATAGCTGACAGTCATGATGCACACATCACATAGCTGACAGTCATGATGCACACATCACATAGCTGACAGTCATGATGCACACATCACATAGCTGACAGTCATGATGCACACATCACATAGCTGACACTCAGTCATGATGCACACATCACATAGCTGACAGTCATGATGCACACATCACATAGCTGACAGTCATGATGCACACATCACATAGCTGACAGTCATGATGCACACATCACATAGCTGACAGTCATGATGCACACATCACATAGCTGACAGTCATGATGCACACATCACATAGCTGACAGTCATGATGCACACATCACATAGCTGACACTCATCATGATGCACACATCACATAGCTGACAGTCATGATGCACACATCACATAGCTGACAGTCATGATGCACACATCACATAGCTGACAGTCATGATGCACACATCACATAGCTGACAGTCATGATGCACACATCACATAGCTGACACTCAGTCATGATGCACACATCACATAGCTGACAGTCATGATGCACACATCACATAGCTGACAGTCATGATGCACACATCACATAGCTGACAGTCATGATGCACACATCACATAGCTGACAGTCATGATGCACACATCACATAGCTGACAGTCATGATGCACACATCACATAGCTGACAGTCATGATGCACACATCACATAGCTGACACTCAGTCATGATGCACACATCACATAGCTGACAGTCATGATGCACACATCACATAGCTGACATCAGTCATGATGCACACATCACATAGCTGACAGTCATGATGCACACATCACATAGCTGACAGTCATGATGCACACATCACATACAAGATGACAACAAAATAGTAAATGAATTGGCAGATAGATGAAGAAACCAAACACAATAGTGTAACCACTGATCGGGTGGGGCTAGAACCCATGGCGAGTGAGTCGTAAAACTCCAGGTTATCCGTTACGTCCGTGGCTTGTTACGTCCCTGGCTTGTTGGCAATCCTGTTATTACGATTTTGTGAGTCATGATAGTGTGATAAAGACTGTCAGTGACACCAACTTACACACCGAATTCTTGAATGCTGACCTTATATATATGCATGACTTACTTCTACCATTGAATTTGCCACTTGTGACTCCGACCCCAACTGCTGTATATAAGCCTCTTCTCTGCGCTTATGCTGTACTTTTATCAAGATTGATAAACAAAACGTATTGACTGTAGACTGAGGGAATTATTACCTCAAACTGCAGCTCAACTTCCACGATTCTTCTCTGTACTGGACTGAGGAAACCATTCGCTGGTGGAACTGTTTCCACAATAAACTTACCCAAATGTTGCAAAAGTCTCATTCTTCACTAATTATAAACACACTAGTGTAATTAACAATAGCTACAATTGGTCAATTAGCAAGAACTCATTTAAAATTAAGTCCTTTCTAAAAAATTTCTCTTTTACGTTTAAAGATATATTTTTTTCATTAATGTTAATGTAAAAATATATTTTTTCATTGGGTTCAGAATGCTTTTTTGCGAAATTATTGCATACACAAATTTTAGCTTACCTTATTCGGCAAGAAGAGCGTTGCTATTTAAGCTAAAATTGTAAGTTTTACCTGTTCGGCACGACATATATATTAAATTTCAGCATGGTTGGGATCGATCCCGTGCTACCTTGTCCTGCCTCTTCGGGAACAAGCCAAAGTTGAC
>NC_069404.1:79868648-79886148 GCF_026875155.1 Cherax quadricarinatus
GCCGTTGGGGCCCAAACCGGCCCATAATGACCACAAAAGGTTGAAACCACCTGGACGATAATGACCAGCTGAGGTTGTAGCACCTGGACCATAATGACCAGCTGAGGTTGTACCACCTGGACCATAATGACCAGCTAAGGTTGTACCACCTGGACCATAATGACCAGCTGAGGTTGTACCACCTGGACCATAATGACCAGCTGAGGTTGTACCACCTGGACCATAATGACCAGCTGAGGTTGTACCACCTGGACCATAATGACCAGCTGAGGTTGTACCACCTGGACCATAATGACCAGCTGAGGTTGTACCACCTGGACGATAATACTCTTTTAAAACTTACTACCATTTTTCACATTTCTATTTTCTCTTTACAGATCATAAGTTTTATACCTATAACTATGGTAAGATGGCAGAACCTCCCTGGATGGTTGCTGTCTTCCATCCTATGGTAGGATGGTAGTACCTCCCTGGATGGTTGCTGTCTTCCAGCCTATGGTAGGATGGTAGTACCTCCCTGGATGGTTGCTGTCTTCCAGCCTATGGTAGGATGGTAGTACAGGGAAGGCACTACAATGGATCAGGGAATACTTGTCAGGAAGACAGCAGCGAGTCATGGTACGTGGCGAGGTGTCAGAGTGGGCATCTGTGACCAGCGGGGTCCCGCAGGGGTCAATCCTAGGACCAGTGCTGTTTCTGGTATTTGTGAACGACATGACGGAAGGAATAGACTCTGAGGTGTCCCTGTTTGCAGATGACGTGAAGTTGACGAGAAGAATTCATTCGGTCGAAGACCAGGCAGAACTACAAAGGGAACTGGACAGGCTGCAGACCTGGTCCAGCAATTGGCTCCTGGAGTTCAACCCCACAAGTGCAAAGTCGTGAAGATTGGGGAAGGTCAAAGAAAACTGCAGAAAGTGTACAGTCTAGGGGGCCAGAGACTACAAACCTCACTCAAGGAAAAAGATCTTGGGGTGAGTATAACACCAGGCACATCTCCTGAGGCACACATCAACCAAATAACTGCTGCAGCATATGGGCGCCTAGCGAACCTCAGAACAGCATTCCGACACCTTAATAAGGAATCGTTCAGGACCCTGTACACCGTGTACTAGAGAAAGTGCAAAGGTTTGCAACAAGACTAGTCCCAGAGCTAAGGGGTATGTCCTACGAGGAGAGGTTAAGGGAAATCGACCTGACGACACTGGAGGACATCAGAGATAGGGGGGACACGATAACGACATACAAAATACTAAGAGGAATTGACAAGGTGGACAAAGACAGGATGTTCCAGAGATGGGACACAGCAACAAGGGGACACAATTGGAAGTTGAAGACACAAATGAATCACAGGGCTGTTAGGAAGTATTTCTTCAGCCACAGAGTACTCAGGAAGTGGAATAGTTTGGGAAGCGATGTAGTGGAGGCAGGATCCATACATAGCTTTAAGCAGAGGTATGATAAAGCTCACGTTTCAGGGAGTTACCTAGTAGCGACCAGTGAAGAGGTGGGGCCAGGAGCTATGAATCGACCCCTGCAACCTAAACTAGGTGAGTACAACTAGGTGAGTACAGGGTGACCATAACGCCGAGCACGTCTCTGGAGGCATACATGAACCAGGTAGCCACAGACTGTAAACCTCACTCAAGGAAAAAGATCTTGGGGTGAGCATAACACCGAGCACATCTCCTGGGGCGCACATCAATCAGATAACTGCTGCAGCGTACGGGCGTCTGGCAAACCTGAGAACAGCGTTCCGATACCTTAGTAAGGAATCGTTCAAGACACTGTACAATGTGTTCGTCAGGCCCATACTGGAGTATGCAGCACCAGTCTGGAACCCACACCTGGTCAAGTACGTCAAGAAATTAGAGAAAGTACAAAGGCTGGCAACAAGGCTAGTTCCGGAGCTCAGGGGAATGTCGTACAAAGAAAGGTTGAGGGAAATCGGACTGACGACACTGGAGGACAGGAGGGTCAGGGGAGACATGATAACGACATACAAAATACTTCGTGGGATAGATAAGGTAGATAGACAGGATGTTCCAGAGATGGGACACAGAAACAAGGGGTCACAATTGGAAACTGAAGACTCAGACGAGTCACAGGGATTTTAGGAAGTATTTCTTCAGTCATAGAGTCGTCAGGAAGTGGAATAGTCTAGCAAGTGATGTAGTGGAGACAGGAACCATACATAGCTTTAAGACGAGGTATGACAAAGCTCAGGAAGCAGAGAGAGGACCTACTAGCGATCAGTGAAGAGGCGGGGCCAGGAGCTGAGTCTCGACCCCTGCAACCACAATTAGTGAGTACACACACACACACACACACACACACACACACACAATCAAGCCGTCGTGGAATATTTTAATAATGACAGAGAAAATAGCCAGCCTGAGGTGGGCTCAGTCATGTATGTAGAGAACTCGTCAAATAAAAACAATAATAAAAGAAAAGCCTATAAGAATGCGGGTTTAGGAAGGCAGCCAGGCTAGACCACAACCTGATATTATATACCTTATATCAGGTTCCTACACTGGATGCCACCACCAAAACATTTTTGCTCTCTCTCTCTCTCTCTCTCTCTCTCTCTCTCTCTCTTATTTACACAAGGGTTTTTACACGGTTCCTACCTTCGTTTATGAGCTAAGAGCTGTTACCTACATCAGCTCATTTGAATGTCATTTTATTGTGAAACAGAAAATGATGAAGTTGGAGCCACCTGTGGGACACCGATTTTATTTAGTCAATAAACTTTATTTCATCGAGATTATTATACTGCACACAAATGTTCAGACTCCATTATTATTATTATAATCACAACCAAGCGCTAAACCCACCAGGGTCATACTGCGCTTGTTCAGACTCAAGTCATTCTTCAAATGAATGGTCTCAGAGTGAAGCTCTTGACAAGACAGATGCTGTTAGCTGCCCATCTTGTTTTACAGAAGCTTTCCTCTTGCTGTCCTCCAAGTTAATGACCCTGTACATGCCAGTAATATCACCTACATCTCTCTGGCCCTCTTGAAATGACAGATTTATCCGGGCAGAGCTCAGTCGACAGTCACATCGTCTTGTTTGCTTCTCTATTCTATCGAAAGTCTTAGATGAGACAAGGAGGAGGAGGGAAACTAAAGATGTCAATGTACTTGTGCTTTGTACAGTTTTGCAGCCTCTAAAGTGGCACTTTCTTCATAGATAGTTTGGAGTCAAATTCCCTCCCTAAGATATCTACATCATCCCGGGTACCATCACCTCTCACCCAGCATTAACACCGTTGTGCCTAGAGCTTATTTTTTTTTTTTCAGTAACAAATGTAACTTGCCATCGTTTTTCCAAGTCTGATGTAACTAAGCTGGTGAATGATGTTACTGAGAGCAGCTGGCATTTTCTTTTCTTTTTTTTGGATAAGTACATGTCAGAGTACAGACGTCTGCACAGGCATGGGATTCTAGTAAGGCTGTGGAATAGGAGTCTGAGTCGGAAGCAGTTTTTGAAATACTGGAGTCGGAGCTGGAGTCGGTAAAATGTACCGACTCTGACTCCTAAAACATTTAAATTGTATAGAATATAAATAATAGAGTAAAATTTCCTATTTCACATAAAATCTGAACAACCAATTTTTTCAGAATACATATTATTTCCAGGATGCATTTTAATTTCCAACACGACGTCTCTGCTGTTCTGCAGAGACGTAGAAAACCAGTCATTTGGGATCAACAAGCTGGAGAAACACTTATTTGATGGTAAAGTGTTTTCTTGAACTAAAAAACTGTCTTGAAGAAGAGTACAACATAAATATTTCACTAACTGATAGCCAGTGAGTGCAAGTTCCAGAATTAGAAACTCGACTGTCTCACACTTTTGTCACCAAGAAGTTGAAATCTGAATATTTAACATAACACTTTGTATATTCTTGTTGGAGTGGACAAGCTTGATGTATCTCTTGAACTATGAGGATAAATTGTTGATGGTATCGTAGCTTCAACGAAGACGAGGGGGGGGGTGTCTCTTGCTGGATAATCAAAACCTGATAGCTGCTATTTACATAGATCCATAGTTACAACTGCAACAGCAATACCACCCACCCAACACAGTGTTGCCACACTGCTGTCAACACTGAAAACTTAAATCAAATTTAAAGGCTTTATGAGGGAAGATTTGTCAGCAGCAAATGTGTTCATAAGAACAATGTGTTCATAAGAACAATGTGTTCATAAGAACAATGTGTTCATAAGAACAATGTGTTCATAAGAACAATGTGTTCATAAGAGCAATGTGTTCATAAGAGCAATGTGTTCATAAGAGCAATGTGTTCATAAGAGCAATGTGTTCATAAGAGCAATGTGTTCATAAGAGCAATGTGTTCATAAGAGCAATGTGTTCATAAGAACAATGTGTTCATAAGAACAATGTGTTCATAAGAGCAATGTGTTCATAAGAGCAATGTGTTCATAAGAGCAATGTGTTCATAAGAGCAATGTGTTCATAAGAGCAATGTGTTCATAAGAGCAATGTGTTCATAAGAGCAATGTGTTCATAAGAGCAATGTGTTCATAAGAGCAATGTGTTCATAAGAACAATGTGTTCATAAGAACAATGTGTTCATAAGAACAATGTGTTCATAAGAGCAATGTGTTCATAAGAGCAATGTGTTCATAAGAGCAATGTGTTCATAAGAGCAATGTGTTCATAAGAGCAATGTGTTCATAAGAGCAATGTGTTCATAAGAACAATGTGTTCATAAGAACAATGTGTTCATAAGAACAATGTGTTCATAAGAACAATGTGTTCATAAGAACAATGTGTTCATAAGAGCAATGTGTTCATAAGAGCAATGTGTTCATAAGAGCAATGTGTTCATAGAGCAATGTGTTCATAAGAGCAATGTGTTCATAAGAACAATGTGTTCATAAGAACAATGTGTTCATAAGAACAATGTGTTCATAAGAACAATGTGTTCATAAGAACAATGTGTTCATAAGAACAATGTGTTCATAAGAACAATATGTTAGTCTTCAACTTCAACAATCTTCTACAATATAATTTTTATTTCATTAAATATAATGTTTCATATTAGTCACATAAATTATATATTCAAACAATATTTTAATCTGGAAAAAGAAGGTTATGTACTTAATTGAGTTTATTTTGTAATTTTAACTTCGATTTTTTTTATTAATATCAAAGGATGTACTTCAGACTTTTTAACTTGTGGAGAAAGATGTTTCTGATTCACATTTTCTTTTATAGTTTTTTTTACATTGCATTACTTTATATTTGATCGTCTTTTTTTTTAAAATATAACGTCACTGTTTCCACTTTTCAAGTTTTTCTTTTTTTTTTTTTTAGCTATAAGGTCAGTGAATGTTTGTAATTTCTTTAATAACTAAAATAAAAAAGCCAGAATGGCATAGCTATAGCCTTTAGAACTTTAACAAGTTACTAAGCTTAGGCTTCCAAAAAGTAGCCTAATGATTCACGTTGGTTGTGATGCAATGCCTTGTATGTTGAATGCTTGCAATTGATGGACTGACCACATCGACTCAAGGTTGAGGGACTGATTACCTCATTCTCCTCCTGTTCTTCAAGATTCTCCTTTGTATGGACTGATGAAGCCACTGTGTGGCGAAACGTTTCCTCAATTAAGATACCCAAGAGTTGCACATGTGTCTAATTTATCAACATGTCGGTTCTCTGAACCATTCATCTACAAAAAGGTACCACTGAACAGGATCATCACTGATAACGATACCACTGAACAGGATCATCACTGATAACGGTACCACTAAACGGGATCATCACTGATAACGGTACCACTGAACAGGGTCATCAGTGATAACGGTACCACTGAACAGGGTCATCAGTGATAACGGTACCACTGAACGGGATCATCAGTGATAACGGTACCACTGAACGGGATCATCAGTGATAACGGTACCACTGAACAGGGTCATCAGTGATAACGGTACCACTGAACAGGATCATCAATGATAACGGTACCACTGAACGGTGTCATCACTGATAACGGTACCACTGAACGGTGTCATCAGTGATAACGGTACCACTGAACGGGATCATCACTGATAACGGTACCAATGAACGGGATCATCAGTGATAACGGTACCACTGAACGGTGTCATCAGTGATAACGGTACCACTGAACGGGATCATCAGTGATAACGGTACAACTGAACGGGATCATCAGTGATAACGGTACCACTGAACGGGATCATCACTGATAACGGTACCACTGAACGGGATCATCACTGATAACGGTACCACTGAACGGGATCATCACTGATAACGGTACCACTGAACAGGATCATCACTGATAACGGTACCACTGAACAGGGTCATCAGTGATAAAGGTACCACTGAACAGGATCATCACTGATAACGATACCACTGAACAGGATCATCACTGATAACGATACCATTGAACAGGATCATCACTGATAACGGTACCACTGAACGGGATCATCACTGATAACGGAACCACTGAACAGGGTCATCAGTGATAACGGTACCACTGAACGGGATCATCAGTGATAACGGTACCACTGAACAGGGTCATCAGTGATAACGGTACCACTGAACGGTGTCATCACTGATAACGGTACCACTGAACAGGATCATCACTGATAACGGTACCACTGAACAGGGTCATCACTGATAACGGTACCACTGAACAGGGTCATCACTGATAACGGTACCACTGAAAAGGGTCATCACTGATAACGGTACCACTGAAAAGGGTCATCACTGATAACGGTACCACTGAAAAGGGTCATCAGTGATAACGGTACCACTGAACAGGGTCATCAGTGATAACGGTACCACTGAACGGGATCATCAGTGATAACGGTACCACTGAACGGGATCATCACTGATAACGGTACCACTGAACAGGATCATCACTGATAACGGTACCACTGAACAGGGTCATCACTGATAACGGTACCACTGAAAAGGGTCATCAGTGATAACGGTACCACTGAACAGGGTCATCACTGATAACGGTACCACTGAAAAGGGTCATCAGTGATAACGGTACCACTGAACAGGATCATCACTGATAACGGTACCACTGAACAGGATCATCACTGATAACGGTACCACTGAACGGGATCATCAGTGATAACGGTACCAGTGAACAGCGTCATCAGTGATAATGGTACCACTGAACAGGATCATCACTGATAACGGTACCACTGAACGGTGTCATCACTGATAACGGTACCACTGAACGGTATCACTGATAACGGTACCACTGAACGGTGTCATCACTGATAACGGTACCACTGAACGGTGTCATCAGTGATAACGGTACCACTGAACAGGATCATCACTGATAACGGTACCACTGAACAGGATCATCAGTGATAACGGTACCACTGAACGGGATCATCAGTGATAACGGTACCACTGAACGGGATCAGTGATAACGGTACCACTGAACGGGATCATCAGTGATAACGGTAACACTGAACGGGATCATCAGTGATAACGGTAACACTGAACGGGATCATCAGTGATAACGGTACCACTGAACGGGATCATCAATGATAACAGTACCACTGAACGAGATCATCAGTGATAACGGTACCACTGAACAGGGTCATCAGTGATAACGGTACCACTGAACAGGGTCATCAGTGATAACGGTACCACTGAACAGGGTCATCAGTGATAACGGTACCACTGAACAGGGTCATCAGTGATAACGGTACCACTGAACAGGGTCATCAGTGATAACGGTACCACTGAATGAGATCATCAGTGATAACGGTACCACTGAACAGGGTCATTAGTAACAACGGTACCACTGAACGGGGGTCATCAGCGATAACGGTACCACTGAACAGGGTCATCAGTGATAACGGTACCACTGAACAGGGTCATCAGTGATAACGGTACCACTGAACAGGGTCATCACTGATAACGGTACCACTGAACAGGGTCATCAGTGATAACGGTACCACTGAACAGGGTCATCAATGATAACGGTACCACTGAACAGGGTCATCAGTGATAACGGTACCACTGAACGGGGGTCATCAGCGATAACGGTACCACTGAACGGGGGTCATCAGTGATAACGGTACCACTGAACAGGGGTCATCAGTGATAACGGTACCACTGAACGGGATAAATGACAGGCAATATTGAATGGGGGTCACGTGTCAACGCACCAGTTAACAAGATCAACAGTGTCAACGGTACAATTAAACGGGGTCACTAGTGACAACTACACCATTAAATGTGTCATAAGTGCCAACGGCACCACTGAACAGGTCATCAGTACCCATTACACTGAACGGGGTCATCAGTGCCAGTTACACTGAACGGGGTCATCAGTGCCAACGGTATCACTGAATGGAGTCATCAGTGTCAACGGTATCACTGAATGGAGTCATCAGTGTCAACGGTATCACTGAATGGAGTCATCAGTGTCAACGGTATCACTGAACGGGGTTATCAGTGCGAACTGTATCACTGAATGGAGTCATCAGTGCCAACGGTATCACTGAACGGGGTTATCAGTGCCAACGGTATCATTGAACGGGGTTATCAGCGCCAACGGTATCACTGAACGGGGTTATCAGTGCCAACGGTATCACTGAACGGGGTTATCAGTGCCAACGGTATCACTGAACGGGGTTATCAGTGCCAACGGTATCACTGAACGGGGTTATCAGTGGAAACTCCTCCTGAACTGGATCAACAAGGTCGTCAGTGTAAGAGGTATCAATGAAAGGGTTATCAGTGCCAAAGGCACCACTGAACTGAGCCATCAATGCTAATGGCACCAATGAACGGGGTGAGCAGTTAAACCGACACCATTGCAGGAAACACCTGTGTGAGCTAACATCTACATCGGTAACATCTGTGCCAGTAACACCTGTGCGACCAGCATGCACACGGCACATGCCGCACCACAACACACTATCACCCTCCCATGTTCAATCCACCTTCAACAGGACAAGCATCACCATGGAAACCACAGCCATCACCATGGAAACCACAGGCATCACCATGGAAACCACAGCCATCACCATGGAAACCACAGCCATCACCATGGAAACCACAGCCATCACCATGGAAACAATTGTAGACCTGGCTACCATCCTAAACACTGCAGTGCAGGGTTGACTACTCAGGGGTTACTCTTGGGGGTGAATGGAGCCATCAGCAAGGAAAAGAGGGCGCATGAACGCTCCCTAGGATACAACAGTATTTTATACTGTTCCCTTGGTAAACGAATACTTTTTTTGACTGTACATAAAAATTCCGTGTCGATAAATTAGGGAATACATTATCAATCAAGGATAATAAATAGTCAGCCAAGCTTATGTTCACACCAAGTAAGCTTCTTGTAGCTAAGAAAACTGGAGCTCACTGGTTCAAACTACTCATGAGTCAAGTGAAAAAGTACAAGTCTCACCGAACTGTTTATATTTTTCTCCTAAGACTAGGTAATTCATAGGGTATGGTGCAGAGCCTACACCATGACACGCGCACTAAGAGGTGTCCTTGTTGACTTCTTGAAAGCTCTTCCCAATAAACATTCCTCTAAAGAGTTTACAGTGCTCCCGTGTGGTGGTGTTACCAGTAATACCCACCAGGTGAGTACTAGAAGCAATATCAGTTTTCACCATGAATGCGTCCTCCATCAAAGACCTCACTACAAAGTCGCACACCTCTAACTTCCAGAGCAAGCGTCTACACCACCTCCAGGAAGTCCATGATATATTGGACAGTCATCACCAACACCGTCAAACATAATACTGAAAGCTACAAAATTTCAAAAAAACTTTCACGCATGACATTCAACCAGAGGTTAAGCCCAACAAACCTCACAACAAGAATCACGTGACCTCAATGTATAGCTGCCCTCATCTTAAACCTCACTTAACATTTTCAGGTCACTATGTCACTCGCACCTCACTTCTTACTTATTATTAATTTGGACATGATACATAGATGAGGGGAAAAGGGTGAGTGGTGCACTTAGGAGTCTGTGGAGACAAAGAACTTTGTCCTTGGAGGCAAAGAGGGGAATGTATGAGAGTATAGTTTTACCAACACTCTTATATGGGTGTGAAGCATGGGTGATGAATGTTGCAGCGAGGAGAAGGCTGGAGGCAGTGGAGATGTCATGTCTGAGAGCAATGTGTGGTGTGAATATAATGCAGAGAATTCGTAGTTTGGAAGTTAGGAGGAGGTGCGGGATTACCAAAACTGTTGTCCAGAGGGCTGAGGAAGGGTTGTTGAGGTGGTTCGGACATGTGGAGAGAATGGAGCGAAACAGAATAACTTCAAGAGTGTATCAGTCTGTAGTGGAAGGAAGGCGGGGTAGGGGTCGGCCTAGGAAAGGTTGGAGGGAGGGGGTAAAGGAGGTTTTGTGTGCGAGGGGCTTGGACTTCCAGCAGGCATGCGTGAGCGTGTTTGATAGGAGTGAATGGAGACAAATGGTTTTTAATACTTGACGTGCTGTTGGAGTGTGAGCAAAGTAACATTTATGAAGGGGTTCAGGGAAACCGGCAGGCCGGACTTGAGTCCTGGAGATGGGAAGTACAGTGCCTGCACTCTGAAGGAGGGGTGTTAATGTTGCAGTTTAAAAACTGTAGTGTAAAGCACCCTTCTGGCAAGACAGTGATGGAGTGAATGATGGTGAAAGTTTTTCTTTTTCGGGCCACCCTGCCTTGGTGGGAATCGGCCAGTGTGATAATAAAATAAAATAAAACATAGATGTACAAAGAAATACAGTGGTTAAGTGTAACATGCCAAAAGCCCCTGGTATGCAGAGCATTATGGGCAGGCTTAAAATTAACTTAAGATTAACTAAGCAATGATATATTCAGTGGTAAAAATTATAGTAAACAAATAACAATTAAGCACAAATGAGTATTTCAGAGACAGGTCATATGGTCATTTGCTGAGTTGCTGAGCATTCAGTAGAATGGAGTATTCTGTTAGGTAATGTAATTAAAAAAAAAAACAAAGTTTGATAGGGTCACAGGTTAAACATTTATGAGATACAATTATTCAGTATTTATTTAGTTGTGGGTAAGTGATTTTTAAGAAGAGACTTGAATTTAAAATGAATTCCAGATTTTTGGGCCTTTTATGTGCATTGAGTTTTTACACAGTGTGAGATGGACACGAGGAACATCAAATAGTGATCTGTGTCTTGTGTTATGGTCATGTGTTCTGTTGAGGTTGGTAAGGAGACGTTTGAGGGGAGGGTTTATATCCGAGTTAAGTGTTCTATGTATGTAGTAGGTACAATAATAAGTATGGATGTTTTGTATGGTGAGTAAGTTTAGACTTTTGAATATTGGTGGAGTGTGCTGCCTGTAGTGGGAATTTGTTATCCTGACTGCAGCCTTTTGTTGGGTAATTAATGGTCTGAGATGGTTTATTGTTGAGCCCCATGCACAAATTCCATAGGTAAGATAGGGGTAAATGAGTGAGTGATACAGGGCCAGGAGGGCTGACTGTGAAACATAGTACCGTATCTTCGATAGTATGCCTACGGTCTTGGAAATTTTCTTGGATTATTATTATAATCACTTCCAAACTATATGCACTTTTTTTCGATTTTTGTGTTTGAAGTGATCAAGGTCCTACGACCGGAACGTTTTCTAATATATATGTCCATGTGTTTGCTCACGTGTCTGTTGAAACCATTTTGTCGGTATAAATTACCGTCCTACAAATCCACAATAAAATGTGACTACAATATATCTGAATTCAAATTTTATTCAATCCTGTTTTTTGTTTTTGTTGTTTTGGCTATCAAAAATTTTATGAGATGGGTGTGTGGGTTGGGATAAATTTGGTTAAGGGTGTACAAGCTAATTATTGTTAGACAACCCTGATGTACAGGTACATACCTCCCGTCATACAGATAGGTACCTAACACAGTTTCTTCAATACTTTCAAAAAACCTTAATTGGGGAAATCTTCCTTACTGCAATATGGCGAAAACTTGGCAATAAGAAGTGCTGACCACAAGTGCTTCTAATAATGATCTCGAAAGTGACTTTTAATAAATCACCGCAGTGGGTAAATACCGTACATTTCTCGCAGCGACTCAAAATTGGGAGGCTAGACTTTTCTCTCGTGGTCTTGTACATGGCCGCTTGATACGTGCCAATAACTCGCATCATAATTATCTGTTGTGGCTAACCATACTTCTCATTAGACACAAAAAAAAAAATCTGTGTCAACTGCTATATCAGATTAGACTTAGATTAAAACACTAGCCAAAGCTTCGTATTATTTGCGAACGAAACAAAATTAAACATGAAAGTTATATACCTCGGTAGAAGACAATTGAAAATTGGAAGAGGAAATAGGTAGTCTTTCATTGGGCAGCAAATATGTTGTTTAATGGTGACGAATTTCAATTGTTCAGATATGGAAAGAATGAACTTAAAAGGGATACTGTATACATAATACAGGAGGAATATTTAACACAATACCTGGAGTATACCTGGAGAGGATTTCGGGGGTCAACGCCCCCGCGGCTCGGTCTGAGACCAGGCCAGAACTTATGACAGACCTGGTAGTAATAATGCCAACTGACCTATCATTTAGAGAACACAATATTATCAACATCACAATCAAAACTAAGCGCTAAACCCATAAGGGTCATACAGTAGACACAACACGATAAGGTGGCCTGGTGGTTAACGCTCTCGCTTCACACGGCGAGGGCCTGGGTTCGATTCCCAGCCAGAGTAGAAACATTGGACGTGTTTCTTTCCACCTGTTGTCTATGTTCCCCATCTGTAAAATGGGTACCTGGGTGTTAGTCGACTGGTGTGGGTCGCATCCTGGGACACCGACCTAATTTGCCCGAAATACGGAGCATAACGAGGGACTTTCTATATAGTAGTATGTCATTGTCAGCTAGGACTGTATACCTTGTACATGTACTTGTAGCAAATAAATATAGTATTAGTATAGTAAATGACGCGAAAGCCATAAAAATGACAGGATAGATGATGAGAAGTTTTTAAGCCAGAAAGATGTCGAGAAAGTATTGCTCGGTATTCATGGCTCTGTTCAGAGATAACAGAGCTAGAACTCGAGACTACAAGGACGAAGGGACACTGTAGCAGGCCTATTGGCCCATGCTAGGCAGGTCCAACTCTCACCCACCCACGCCCACTCATGTACCCGTCCACCCTACATTTAAACTTACCCACTCATCCACAACTCTACTGCCAAATCAATGCTTTCCTATATCCTTTCTAAATCTAAATTTATCCAACTTGAATCCACTGCTGCGAGCCCTGCTTCGGTTAGATATATTTCAACACACTATTATGTCCCCTATATTTATTCCTGTTTTCGATTTGTACACTTGCCTCATATCTCCCCAATTCTACGCCTTTCCAGAGTACAAGCTCAGTGTCCTCAGACCTTCCTCACAGGATACATTTCTAATACTTGGAATCAGTTTTGTTATCGATTTCTCTCTATTTTCCAGCGCATTTATGTCTATTCCGTAATATGTAAACCAGAACTGAGCAGCATACCAAGGATATATCAAGTTGAAGTATAACCTAAGGACTTCTATCATTTTTACTTGATATGAAGTAACGCATTTTTTTTTTCATCGTTATCGCGAACACTTGCACTGTTGTCTTGACTTTAAATTTTTGCTAACCATAATCCCAAAATCTTTTCTGCATTCACTTTGACTAAAATCAACTTATTTAGTTTATGAGTGACATTTATGCTCTTTTCCTAGGATTACAACTATACACTTGTCTATACTGAACTGCATCTGCCACTTCACCAGCCACACTATCAACCTATCCAGGTCATCCTGTAGCCTTCTAAGTGTCTAAATCATAAATTATTTAACGCCCTATTTTAGTGTCACCGGCAAAGTTATGTCGCTATTTATTCCAATAGAAAAATAGATCCTTTACTGCCCGTATAGAGTCAATAAAGCATTTAACTATTGTGAATACCTCAAGATACTACGTAAGTACTCGGTGGAGCAGAGGAGATATTGATAATGTACACTTGGAAGACTACGTAAGTACTCGGTGGAGCAGAGGAGATATTGATAATATACACTTGGAAGACTACGTAAGTACTCGGTGGAGCAGAGGAGATATTGATAATGTACACTTGGAAGACTACGTAAGTACTCGGTGGAGCAGAGGAGATATTGATAATATACACTTGGAAGATACCAGAGACTAGTCCCAATCCTAAACATTACCATAAGTGAGGTATAATGCAGAAAGTGTAAAATAAACCCACTGAAAACCAGGGGTGCCATCTACTTGTAATGCTTTCCAAGGATCAACGCCCCCGCAGCCTGATCCATTACCAGAGTTCTCAGTGGGCCAGGGCTTGATCAACCAGGCTGTTACTAGCGGCCGGGTACATCCAACGTACGAACCACAGCTCGGCCAGAAACTAACTTTAGGACCTATGCACTTCTTTCTTGAAGACAGCTAGGGGTCAACTGACAAGCCCCTTCGGATAGTTATGGGGTGCCATGTGTACTGGTGTCCTCATGGCACCCCTGCTTTTCATTGGGGGTATTTTGTACTGTTGCCGAGCCTTTTGCTTTCGTAGAGAGTAATTTTTGTGTGAAAGCTTGGGACTAGTCCCTCTAGGATTTTCCGAGTGCAAATTATGATGCATCTTTTCGCCTGCATTCCAAGGAGTACAGGTCAAGGAACTTTAAACATTTTCAGTAATAAAGGCGCTTGCATGCACTTACGTGCAGTGAAGGTTTTCTGTACATTCTCCAGATCAACAATACTGCCTGCCTTAAGAGGGATTGTTAAGGTATAGCGTATTCCAGCCTAGAAAGAACAAGTGACTTAAAGAGGATCATGGCCTTGGTATCCCATGTTCTGAAGGTTCTCATTATCCATCTTATCATTTTCCACACGAATGTTGTGAACTTTTAAGGTGAGTGCCTCTGACATTATCACTCCTAAATCCTTTACATTAGTTTTTCGCTAAATTATTTGTAAGAATTTGTTTTATACTCGGTTCTAGCTTTTAATCTCTCAAGTTGTCCATAATGGAGTAACTGAAATTTGTCTTTGTTGAATATCATGTTTTCTGCAGCCTATCGGAAGACTTGGTTTATATCCGAGTGAAAATTTACATTGTCTTCAGTGGATGACACTGTAAATTCGGGTATCGTCTGCAAAGGAAAACAAAGTACTATGATCACGTATCTATGTTATATATATGAGGATGAGGGAGAGTAGTGGGACTTGGGGAACAGCTTTTCACTGTGGCAGCCTCTGACTTAACTCTGTTTACTATTACTCTCTGCGTTCTTTTGGTAAGAAAGTTAAAAATCTATCTGGGCCTTTTTCCAGTTATTCCCTAAGTACGCATTTTCTGCACTGTTACACCATGATCACACTTGTTGAAGAATTTTGCAAAGTTTGTGTATAGTAATCTGAATCCAAGACCATGTCATAGTGGTCTAGGAGCTGCAAGAGACCTGCTCTAATAAACCCATGCTACCTGCTACCAGCAACTATAAACAATAATGTTAGAAAAAGTGTAGAAGTCTTCAGGAGTAAATTGGATCACTACCTACCTGGAGTCTACCTGGAGGGTCAAACAAGCGCTAGATCAGCCTGGCTGGTTGACCAGGCATTCAATAGGAAAGTCTTGCCCTGGGTCAAGCTACAGTAGTAGGAAAATACTTGAAGCCGGTCAAAAGCATATGACAGGCAGTAAAATAGTTAACCCCACCAGCATCAATAAGCGTTCCCACCGTTATTGCTCCATAAATACTTCCCACCACATTGTTACGAAGCTGAAATATTATGAGAGAAAACCACTATGAAGATGTCTGTGCCACATTATATGGCCTCGTTCACACACTGTTACTGGTCTCAGAGTGCCAATTGTGAAATATATTACTTATGGAATTGCTGAAGAAACTCATTATTTACCTAGCTGCCTTTTAATTTATATATATATATATATATTAAAATTAAAATATATATATATATATATATATAAACACTGATCTCTGGCTGAAGGAGACCCCGAACCTACGAACCTTAGGACAAGGTACGCAGTGCTTTACCAATCTACCCACACTGGACCAATACCTTGGCGTGTAGCATGAGCTACACGTATGATCCAAGGCAGCCAGCTTTCAGGGAGAAGGCTTACAGCTTTTCATCTCATCCCTGCATGCATCAGCCTTACTAGAGATTTAAACCCAATGAAAGGGAATTCGCGAGAGCATGCGAAATATACACAAACACTGATCTCTGGTTTGAAGGGACTCGAACCTACGAACCTTAGGACAAGGTACGCAGTGCTTTACCAATCTACCCACACTGGACCAATACCTTGGCGTGTAGCATGAGCTACACGTTGTGTATATTTCGCATGCTCTCGCGAATTCCTTGCATTGTTCAAATCTCTAGTAAGGCTGATGCATGCAGGAGATGAGATGAAAAGCTGTAAGCCTTCTCCTGAAAGCTGGCTGCCTTGGATCAAACGTGTAGCTCATGCTACACGCCAAGGTATTGGTCCAGTGTGGGGAGATTTGGTAAAGCACTGCGTACCCTTTTCCTAAGGTTCGTAGGTTCGAGTCTCCTTCAGCCAGAGATCAGTGTTTTTTGTATATTTCGCATGCTCTCGCGAATTCCTTGCATATATATTTTATATATATATATATATATATATATATATATATATATATATACACACACACACACCACACACCAACACACACACACACACACACAAGGAGTGAGGAAGAGCCAGTTGTGAGTGTGGGGGAAGTTCGTGAAGCAGTGGGTAGAATGAAAGGGGGTAAAGTAGCTGGGATTGATGGGATAAAGATAGAAATGTTAAAAACAGGTGGGGATATAGTTTTGGAATGGTTGGTGCTATTATTTAATAAATGTATGAAAGGTGGTAAGGTACCATGGGATTGGCAGAGAACATGCATAGTTCCTTTGTATAAGAACAAAGGGGACAAAAAAGCGTACAAAAATTATAGGGGAATAAGTCTGTTGAGTATACCCGGTAGTGTATGGTAGAGTTATTATTGAAAGAATTAGGAGTAAGACGGATGGTAAGATAGGTGAACAAGGAGGCTTTAGGAAAGGTAGGGGGTGAGTAGACCAAGTGTTTACAGTGAAACATATAGGGTAGAGAGGTTTTTGTGGCATTTATGGATTTGGAAAAGGCGTATGACAGGGTGTGGATAGGGGGGCAATGTGAAAGATGTTGCAAATGTATGGAATAGGAGGTAGGTTATTGAGAGCAGTGAAGAGTTTTTACGAGGATAGTGGGGTTCAGGTTAGACTGTGTAGGCGAGGGGGAGATTATTTCCCAGTAAAAGTAGGCCTTAGACAAGGATGTATGATGTCACCGCGGTTGTTCAATATATTTATAGATGGGGTTGTAAGAGAAGTGAATGCGAGGGTCTTGGCAAGAGGTGTGGAGTTAAAAGATTCAGAAT
>NC_069404.1:79891148-79914504 GCF_026875155.1 Cherax quadricarinatus
GTGGGTGTGGGTGGGTCTGGGTGGCTTAGGGAGGTGGGGGATGGCGAAAGGTCTCACCCGTTAACACAATGGTGTAACCCACCAACCCACAGACCATCCTCCCCGGCGGCCAACCGCGCACTCAAATTTTTTCCCCTCACGCAACCGTGTTAAACTAATTTTACAAAGCGTTAAACAAAAATATGCCGCAATTCTTAAATCGTGCTATAACAAAAACGTGCAAGACAAAATCGTGTTAAGTGACGATCTACTGTATATCACCATAGCATTATGATTTCTTAATAATACCGATTATTACTACCATACTCTTATTTACCTGGAGTTTACCTAGAATCATTTCCAGAGGTCATCGTCCCCGTGGTCCGGTCCCAGACCAAGCCTCCCAGTTGCTGGCCTGATTGATCAAGCTGTTAGTGGCCACTGCCTGCAGTCTAACACATGCATCACACGAGGGTTGATCAAGAACTGTTTTGAGAAATCTATCGAGTTCCCTCTTGAAGACAACTAGGAGTTTGTTGGTAATTCCCCTTATGCACGAGAGTACTGAAAACGGGTCTCTTAACACTTAGTGAGTTCTCTCTCAGCGTTCTCATCGCTCCCCTGCTATTCATTGGAGATATCTTGCACTGACTGGTAAGACTGTGTTCAAAAGTAGTAATTTCGGTTTGCAGGTTTGGGACCAATCCCTTCATTATCTTCTAAGTGTAAATTATGATGCATCTTTCTCGCATAAGTTTTAAGGCGTACAGTTCTAAGAACTTCAAGCACTCCCAGTAATTTAGGTACCTGAGTTTATACGAGCTGTGAAGGTTCTCTGTACATTTTCCAGTTCAACAATTTCACTGTATTGAAAGGGGGCGGTTAGTACACAGTAATATTGTAGCCTTCAGAGAAAAAGTGACCTAAAGTCAATGATCATTAGCTGGCATCTTTTGTTTCCAAAGGTCTAGTTGTCTAACTGATCATTTCCATTGTAGTTCCCACTGTTGTGCTCCTTGAACGTGAGATCTTCTGACATTATCACTCCCAGGTCTATCACATTCGACTTACTTTGTATTGAGTGATTTGAGGTAATCTTGTACTCCGATCTTATTTCTATTTCCTTCATTCTTCCGTGACGTAGTAACTGAAATTTCTCCACACTATCACATTGTTGTCAGTGGTCCACTGCAAGACTTGCTTTGTCAGTGGTCCACTGCAAGACTTGCTTTGTCAGTGGTCCACTGCAAGACTTGCTTTGTCAGTGGTCCACTGCAAGACTTGCTTTGTCAGTGGTCCACTGCAAGACTTGCTTTGTCAGTGGTCCACTGCAAGACTTGCTTTGTCAGTGGGCCACTGCAAGACTTGCTTTGTCAGTGGTCCACTGCAAGACTTGCTTTGTCAGTGGTCCACTGCAAGACTTGCTTTGTCAGTGGTCCACTGCAAGACTTGCTTTGTCAGTGGTCCACTGCAAGACTTGCTTTGTCAGTGGTCCACTGCAAGACTTGCTTTGCAGTGGTCCACTGCAAGACTTGCTTTGTCAGTGGTCCACTGCAAGACTTGCTTTGTCAGTGGTCCACTGCAAGACTTGCTTTGTCAGTGGTCCACTGCAAGACTTGCTTTGTGTCAACTTGGGGACTCGTTGTGTCTTCCAAGGATAACACTTGCATCAGCAGTCTCATCAGCATCAAGAGTTCCTCGCCAGCATCAAGTCTCATCAGCATCAAGAGTCTCTCACCAGCATCAAGTCTCTCACCAGCACCAAGAGTCCTTCGCCAGCATCAAGAGTCTCTCACCAGCATCAAGAGTCTCTCACCAGCATCAAGAGTCTCTCACCAGGATCAAGAGTCTCTCACCAGCATCAAGAGTCCCTCACCAGGATCAAGAGTCCCTCACCAGCATCAAGAGTCCCTCACCAGCATCAAGAGTCTCTCACCAGCATCAAGAGTCTCTCACTAGGATCAAGAGTCTCTCACCAGCATCAAGAGTCTCTCACCAGCATCAAGAATCCCTCACCAGCATCAAGAGTCTCTCACCAGCATCAAGAGTCTCTCACCAGCATCAATAATCCTTCACCAGCATCAAGAGTCCCTCACCAGCATAAAGAGTCCCTCACCAGCATCAAGAGCCTCTCACCAGCATCAAGAATCCCTCACCAGCATCAAGAATCCCTCACCAGCATCAAGAGACCCTCACCAGCATCAAGAGTCTCTCACCAGCATCAAGAGTCTCTCACCAGCATCAAGAGTCTCTCACCAGCATCAAGTCTCTCACCAGCATCAAGAGTCTCTCACCAGGATCAAGAATCTCTCACCAGCATCAAGAGTCTCTCACCAGGATCAAGAATCTCTCACCAGCATCAAGAATCCCTCACAAGCATCGAGAGTCCCTCACCAGCATCAAGAGTCCCTCACCAGCATCAAGAGTCTCTCACGAGCATCAAGAGTCCCTCACCAGCATCAAGATTTCCTCACCAGCATCAAGAGTCTCTCACCAGCATCAAGAGTCTCTCACCAGCATCAAGAGTCTCTCACCAGGATCAAGAATCTCTCACCAGGATCAAGAATCTCTCACCAGCATCAAGAATCCTTCACCAGCATCAAGATTCCCTCACCAGCATCAAGAGTCTCACCAGCATCAAGAGTCCCTCACCAGCATCAAGAGTCTCTCACCAGCATCAAGAATCCCTCACCAGCATCAAGAGTCTCTCACCAGCATCAAGAGTCTCTCACCAGCATCAAGAGTCCCTCACAAGCATCAAGAGTCCCTCACCAGCATCAAGAGTCTCTCACCAGCATCAAGAATCCCTCACCAGCATCAAGAGTCTCTCGCCAGCATCAAGAGTCTCTCATCAGCATCAAGAATCCCTCACCAGCATCAAGAGTCTCTCATCAGCATCAAGAATCCCTCACCAGCATCAAGAGTCTCTCATCAGCATCAAGAATCCCTCACCAGCATCAAGAATCCCTCACCAGCATCAAGAGTCTCTCACCAGCATCAAGAGTCCCTCACCAGCATCAAGTCTCTCTCATCAGCATCAAGAATCCCTCACCAGCATCAAGAGTCTCTCATCAGCATCAAGAATCCCTCACCAGCATCAAGAGTCTCTCATCAGCATCAAGAATCCCTCACCAGCATCAAGTCTCTCATCAGCATCAAGAGTCCCTCGCCAGCATCAAGAGTCCCTCGCCAGCATCAACAGTCCCTCACCAGCATCAAGTCTCTCATCAGCATCAAGAGTCCCTCGCCAGCATCAAGAGTCCCTCGCCAGCATCAAGAATCCCTCACCAGCATCGAGTCTCTCATCATCAAGTCCCTCACCAGCATCAAGAATCCCTGGCCAGCATCAAGAGTCCCTCGCCAGCATCAAGAGTCCCTCGCCAGCATCAAGGGTCCCTCGCCAGCATCACCAGTCCCTCGCCAGCATCAAGAGTCCCTCGCCAGCATCAAGAGTCCCTCGCAGCATCAAAAGTCCCTCGCCAGCATCAAGAGTCCCTCGCCAGCATCAAGAGTCCCTCGCTAGCATCAAGAGTCCCTCGCCAGCATCAAGAGTCTCTCACCAGCATCGAGTCTCATCATCAAGAGTCCCTCACCAGCATCAAGAATCCCTGGCCAGCATCAAGGGTCCCTCGCCAGCATCAAGAGTCCCTCGCCAGCATCAAGGGTCCCTCGCCAGCATCACGAGTCCCTCGCCAGCATCAAGAGTCCCTCGCCAGCATCAAGAGTCCCTCGCCAGCATCAAGAGTCCCTCGCCAGCATCAAGAGTCCCTCGCCAGCATCAAGAGTCCCTCGCTAGCATCAAGAGTCCCTCGCCAGCATCAAGAGTCTCACCAGCATCGAGTCTCTCATCAAGAGTCCCTCACCAGCATCAAGAATCCCTGGCCAGCATCAAGAGTCCCTCGCCAGCATCAAGAGTCCCTCGCCAGCATCAAGGGTCCCTCGCCAGCATCACGAGTCCCTCGCCAGCATCAAGAGTCCCTCGCCAGCATCAAGAGTCCCTCGCCAGCATCAAGAGTCCCTCGCCAGCATCAAGAATCCCTGGCCAGCATCAAGAGTCCCTCGCCAGCATCAAGAATCCCTGGCCAGCATCAAGAGTCCCTCGCCAACATCAAGAGTCCCTCGCCAGCATCAAGGGTCCCTCGCCAGCATCACGAGTCCCTCGCCAGCATCAAGAGTCCCTCGCCAGCATCAAGAGTCCCTCGCCAGCATCAAGAGACCCTCGCTAGCATCAAGAGTCCCTCGCCAGCATCAAGAGTCCCTCGCCAGCATCAAGGCATCTGATGCTACTGAAGAGCTCTTGATCCACGAAACCATGGCTACTCTCCCCTTTCATAGATAACATATGATAACCTCTCATCGCCCAGACGCTCTAAGACCCCTAAGGGTTTAACGTTTCCTGGTTAACCAGCGTGATGAAGAACTGTGTAAAGTGACCGAGCAAAACTTGTTAATTAACCAGGCAGCTGCCAGGAGTAAGTTGTGTGACGTCACCATGGCAGTGTAAGTTGTGTGACGTCACCATGGCAGTGTAAGTTGTGTGACGTCACCATGGCAGTGTAAGTTGTGTGACGTCACCATGGCAGTGTAAGTTGTGTGACGTCACCACGGCAGTGTAAGTTGTGGGACGTCACCATGGCAGTGTAAGTTGTGTGACGTCACCACGGCAGTGTAAGTTGTGTGACGTCACCATGGCAGTGTAAGTTGTGTGACGTCACCATGGCAGTGTAAGTTGTGTGACGTCACCATGGCAGTGTAAGTTGTGTGACGTCACCATGGCAGTGTAAGTTGTGTGACGTCACCATGGCAGTGTAAGTTGTGTGACGTCACCATGGCAGTGTAAGTTGTGTGACGTCACCATGGCAGTGTAAGTTGTGTGACGTCACCATGGCAGTGTAAGTTGTGTGACGTCACCACGGCAGTGTAAGTTGTGGGACGTCACCATGGCAGTGTAAGTTGTGTGACGTCACCACGGCAGTGTAAGTTGTGGGACGTCACCATGGCAGTGTAAGTTGTGTGACGTTACCATGGCAGTGCCGGGGGGGGAGGGAGGAGGGAGGGGGATGGAGGAGGGGGATGGAAGAGGGGGATGGAAGAGGGGGGATGGAAGAGGGGGATGGAAGAGGGGGATGGAAGAGGGGGGATGGAAGAGGGGGATGGAAGAGGGGGATGGAAGAGGGGGATGGAAGAGGGGGATGGAAGAGGGGGGTGGAAAGAGGGGGATGGTAAGAGGGGGATGGGGTCATTCATCACCACAAACCAACTGATGGTGCTCAATTAGCAAGCACCACTTGGTGTTCAATTAGCAAGCACCACTTGGTGTTCACTTAGCAAGCACCACTTGGTGTTCACTTAGCAAGCACCACTTGGTGTTCACTTAGCAAGCACCACTTGGTGTTCACTTAGCTAGCACCACTTGGTGTTCACTTAGCAAGCACCACTTGGTGTTCAATTAGCAAGCACCACTTGGTGTTCACTTAGCAAGCACCACTTGGTGTTCACTTAGCAAGCACCACTTGGTGTTCACTTAGCAAGCACCACTTGGTGTTCACTTAGCAAGCACCACTTGGTGTTCACTTAGCAAGCACCACTTGGTGTTCACTTAGCAAGCACCACTTGGTGTTCACTTAGCAAGCACCACTTGGTGTTCACTTAGCTAGCACCACTTGGTGTTCACTTAGCAAGCACCACTTGGTGTTCACTTAGCTAGCACCACTTGGTGTTCACTTAGCTAGCACCACTTGGTGTTCACTTAGCAAGCACCACTTGGTGTTCACTTAGCAAGCACCACTTGGTGTTCACTTAGCAAGCACCACTTGGTGTTCACTTAGCTAGCACCACTTGGTGTTCACTTAGCTAGCACCACTTGGTATTCACTTAGCAAGCGCCACTTGGTGTTCACTTAGCAAGCGCCACTTGGTGTTCACTTAGCTAGCACCACTTGGTGTTCACTTAGCAAGCACCACTTGGTGTTCACTTAGCTAGCGCCACTTGGTGTTCACTTAGCAAGCGCCACTTGGTGTTCACTTAGCAAGCACCACTTGGTGTTCACTTAGCAAGCGCCACTTGGTGTTCACTTAGCAAGCGCCACTTGGTGTTCACTTAGCTAGCGCCACTTGGTGTTCACTTAGCAAGCACCACTTGGTGTTCACTTAGAAAGCACCACTTGTTCACTTAGCAAGCACCACTTGGTGTTCACTTAGCAAGCACCACTTGGTGTTCACTTAGCAAGCACCACTTGGTGTTCACTTAGCAAGCACCACTTGGTGTTCACTTAGCAAGCACCACTTGGTGTTCACTTAGCAAGCACCACTTGGTGTTCACTTAGCAAGCACCACTTGGTGTTCACTTAGCAAGCACCACTTGTTCACTTAGCAAGCACCACTTGGTGTTCACTTAGCAAGCACCACTTGATGGTGTTCAATTAGCAAGCACCACTTGGTGTTCACTTAGCAAGCGCCACTTGTTCACTTAGCAAGCGCCACTTGATGGTGTTCAATTAGCAAGCACCACTTGATGGTGTTCACTTAGCAAGCGCCACTTGATGGTGTTCAATTAGCAAGCACCACTTGTTCACTTAGCAAGCACCACTTGGTGTTCACTTAGCAAGCACCACTTGGTGTTCACTTAGCAAGCACCACTTGGTGTTCACTTAGCAAGCACCACTTGGTGTTCACTTAGCAAGCACCACTTGGTGTTCACTTAGCAAGCACCACTTGTTCACTTAGCTAGCACCACTTGGTCACTTAGCTAGCACCACTTGGTGTTCACTTAGCAAGCACCACTTGGTGTTCACTTAGCTAGCACCACTTGGTGTTCACTTAGCAAGCACCACTTGGTGTTCACTTAGCAAGCACCACTTGGTGTTCACTTAGCAAGCACCACTTGGTGTTCACTTAGCAAGCACCACTTGGTGTTCACTTAGCTAGCACCACTTGGTCACTTAGCAAGCACCACTTGGTGTTCACTTAGCAAGCACCACTTGGTGTTCACTTAGCAAGCACCACTTGGTGTTCACTTAGCAAGCACCACTTGTTCACTTAGCAAGCACCACTTGGTGTTCACTTAGCAAGCACCACTTGGTGTTCACTTAGCAAGCACCACTTGGTGTTCACTTAGCAAGCACCACTTGGTGTTCACTTAGCAAGCACCACTTGGTGTTCACTTAGCAAGCACCACTTGGTGTTCACTTAGCAAGCACCACTTGGTGTTCACTTAGCAAGCACCACTTGTTCACTTAGCTAGCACCACTTGGTCACTTAGCTAGCACCACTTGGTGTTCACTTAGCAAGCACCACTTGGTGTTCACTTAGCAAGCACCACTTGGTGTTCACTTAGCAAGCACCACTTGGTGTTCACTTAGCAAGCACCACTTGGTGTTCACTTAGCAAGCACCACTTGGTGTTCACTTAGCAAGCACCACTTGGTGTTCACTTAGCAAGCACCACTTGGTGTTCACTTAGCAAGCACCACTTGGTGTTCACTTAGCTAGCACCACTTGGTCACTTAGCAAGCACCACTTGGTGTTCACTTAGCAAGCACCACTTGGTGTTCACTTAGCAAGCACCACTTGTTCACTTAGCAAGCACCACTTGTTCACTTAGCAAGCACCACTTGGTGTTCACTTAGCAAGCACCACTTGGTGTTCACTTAGCAAGCACCACTTGGTGTTCACTTAGCAAGCACCACTTGGTGTTCACTTAGCTAGCACCACTTGGTGTTCACTTAGCTAGCACCACTTGGTGTTCACTTAGCTAGCACCACTTGGTGTTCACTTAGCAAGCACCACTTGGTGTTCACTTAGCAAGCACCACTTGGTGTTCACTTAGCAAGCACCACTTGGTGTTCACTTAGCAAGCACCACTTGGTGTTCACTTAGCAAGCACCACTTGGTGTTCACTTAGCAAGCACCACTTGTTCACTTAGAAAGCACCACTTAGTGTTCACTTAGTAAGCACCACTTGATGGTGTTCAATTAGCAAGCACCACTTGATGGTGTTCACTTAGCAAGCGCCACTTGGTGTTCACTTAGCAAGCACCACTTGATGGTGTGCAATTAGCAAGCACCACTTGGTGTTCACTTAGCAAGCGCCACTTGGTGTTCACTTAGCAAGCACCACTTGATGGTGTTCAATTAGCAAGCGCCACTTGATGGTGTTCACTTAGCAAGCGCCACTTGATGGTGTTCAATTAGCAAGCACCACTTGGTGTTCACTTAGCAAGCACCACTTGGTGTTCACTTAGCAAGCACCACTTGGTGTTCACTTAGCAAGCACCACTTGGTGTTCACTTAGCAAGCACCACTTGGTGTTCACTTAGCAAGCACCACTTGTTCACTTAGCAAGCACCACTTGGTGTTCACTTAGCTAGCACCACTTGGTGTTCACTTAGCTAGCACCACTTGGTGTTCACTTAGCAAGCACGACTTGGTGTTCACTTAGCAAGCACCACTTGGTGTTCACTTAGCAAGCACCACTTGGTGTTCACTTAGCTAGCACCACTTGGTGTTCACTTAGCAAGCACCACTTGGTGTTCACTTAGCAAGCACCACTTGGTGTTCACTTAGCAAGCACCACTTGGTGTTCACTTAGCAAGCACCACTTGGTGTTCACTTAGCTAGCACCACTTGGTGTTCACTTAGCAAGCACCACTTGGTGTTCACTTAGCAAGCACCACTTGGTGTTCACTTAGCAAGCACCACTTGGTGTTCACTTAGCAAGCACCACTTGGTGTTCACTTAGCAAGCACCACTTGTTCACTTAGCAAGCACCACTTGGTGTTCACTTAGCAAGCACCACTTGGTGTTCACTTAGCAAGCACCACTTGGTGTTCACTTAGCAAGCACCACTTGGTGTTCACTTAGCAAGCACCACTTGGTGTTCACTTAGCAAGCACCACTTGGTGTTCACTTAGCAAGCACCACTTGGTGTTCACTTAGCAAGGACCACTTGGTGTTCACTTAGCAAGCACCACTTGGTGTTCACTTAGCAAGCACCACTTGGTGTTCACTTAGCAAGCACCACTTGTTCACTTAGCAAGCACCACTTGGTGTTCACTTAGCAAGCACCACTTGGTGTTCAATTAGCAAGCACCACTTGGTGTTCACTTAGCAAGCACCACTTGTTCACTTAGCAAGCACCACTTGTTCACTTAGCAAGCACCACTTGGTGTTCACTTAGCAAGCACCACTTGGTGTTCACTTAGCAAGCACCACTTGGTGTTCACTTAGCAAGCACCACTTGTTCACTTAGCAAGCACCACTTGGTGTTCACTTAGCAAGCACCACTTGGTGTTCACTTAGCAAGCACCACTTGGTGTTCACTTAGCAAGCACCACTTGGTGTTCACTTAGCAAGCACCACTTGTTCACTTAGCAAGCACCACTTGGTGTTCACTTAGCAAGCACCACTTGGTGTTCACTTAGCAAGCACCACTTGTTCACTTAGCAAGCACCACTTGGTGTTCACTTAGCAAGCACCACCACTTAGCAAGCACCACTTGTTCACTTAGCAAGCACCACTTGGTGTTCACTTAGCAAGCGCCACTTGGTGTTCACTTAGCAAGCGCCACTTGGTGTTCACTTAGCAAGCACCACTTGTTCACTTAGCAAGCGCCACTTGGTGTTCACTTAGCAAGCACCACCACTTAGCTAGCACCACTTGGTGTTCACTTAGCAAGTACCACTTGGTGTTCACTTAGCTAGCACCACTTGGTGTTCACTTAGCAAGCACCACTTGGTGTTCACTTAGCAAGCACCACTTGGTGTTCACTTAGCTAGCACCACTTGGTGTTCACTTAGCAAGCACCACTTGGTGTTCACTTAGCAAGCACCACTTGGTGTTCACTTAGCAAGCACCACTTGGTGTTCACTTAGCATGCAGCACTTGGTGTTCACTTAGCAAGCACCACTTGGTGTTCACTTAGCAAGCACCACTTGGTGTTCACTTAGCAAGCACCACTTGGTGTTCACTTAGCAAGCACCACTTGGTGTTCACTTAGCAAGCACCACTTGGTGTTTCACTTAGCTAGCACCACTTGGTGTTCACTTAGCTAGCACCACTTGGTGTTCACTTAGCTAGCACCACTTGGTGTTCACTTAGCAAGCACCACTTGGTGTTCACTTAGCAAGCACCACTTGGTGTTCACTTAGCTAGCACCACTTGGTGTTCACTTAGCAAGCACCACTTGTTCACTTAGCAAGCACCACTTGGTGTTCACTTAGCAAGCACCACTTGGTGTTCACTTAGCAAGCACCACTTGGTGTTCACTTAGCAAGCACCACTTGGTGTTCACTTAGCAAGCACCACTTGGTGTTCACTTAGCAAGCACCACTTGGTGTTCACTTAGCAAGCACCACTTGGTGTTCACTTAGCAAGCACCACTTGGTGTTCACTTAGCAAGCACCACTTGGTGTTCACTTAGCAAGCACCACTTGGTGTTCACTTAGCAAGCACCACTTGGTGTTCACTTAGCAAGCACCACTTGGTGTTCACTTAGCAAGCACCACTTGGTGTTCACTTAGCAAGCACCACTTGGTGTTCACTTAGCAAGCACCACTTGGTGTTCACTTAGCAAGCACCACTTGGTGTTCACTTAGCAAGCACCACTTGGTGTTCACTTAGCAAGCACCACTTGGTGTTCACTTAGCACCACTTGGTGTTCACTTAGCACCACTTGGTGTTCACTTAGCTAGCACCACTTGGTGTTCACTTAGCAAGCACCACTTGGTGTTCACTTAGCAAGCACCACTTGGTGTTCACTTAGCTAGCACCACTTGGTGTTCACTTAGCAAGCACCACTTGGTGTTCACTTAGCAAGCACCACTTGGTGTTCACTTAGCACCACTTGGTGTTCACTTAGCTAGCACCACTTGGTGTTCACTTAGCAAGCACCACTTGGTGTTCACTTAGCTAGCACCACTTGGTGTTCACTTAGCTAGCACCACTTGGTGTTCACTTAGCAAGCACCACTTGGTGTTCACTTAGCAAGCACCACTTGGTGTTCACTTAGCAAGCACCACTTGGTGTTCACTTAGCAAGCACCACTTGGTGTTCACTTAGCACCACTTGGTGTTCACTTAGCTAGCACCACTTGGTGTTCACTTAGCAAGCACCACTTGGTGTTCACTTAGCTAGCACCACTTGGTGTTCACTTAGCTAGCACCACTTGGTGTTCACTTAGCAAGCACCACTTGGTGTTCACTTAGCTAGCACCACTTGGTGTTCACTTAGCAAGCACCACTTGGTGTTCACTTAGCTAGCACCACTTGGTGTTCACTTAGCTAGCACCACTTGGTGTTCACTTAGCAAGCACCACTTGGTGTTCACTTAGCTAGCACCACTTGGTGTTCACTTAGCAAGCACCACTTGGTGTTCACTTAGCTAGCACCACTTGGTGTTCACTTAGCAAGCACCACTTGGTGTTCACTTAGCTAGCACCACTTGGTGTTCACTTAGCTAGCACCACTTGGTGTTCACTTAGCAAGCACCACTTGGTGTTCACTTAGCAAGCACCACTTGGTGTTCACTTAGCTAGCACCACTTGGTGTTCACTTAGCAAGCACCACTTGGTGTTCACTTAGCAAGCACCACTTGGTGTTCACTTAGCAAGCACCACTTGGTGTTCACTTAGCTAGCACCACTTGGTGTTCACTTAGCAAGCACCACTTGGTGTTCACTTAGCTAGCACCACTTGGTGTTCACTTAGCAAGCACCACTTGGTGTTCACTTAGCAAGCACCACTTGGTGTTCACTTAGCAAGCACCACTTGGTGTTCACTTAGCAAGCACCACTTGGTGTTCACTTAGCTAGCACCACTTGGTGTTCACTTAGCAAGCACCACTTGGTGTTCACTTAGCAAGCACCACTTGGTGTTCACTTAGCAAGCACCACTTGGTGTTCACTTAGCTAGCACCACTTGGTGTTCACTTAGCAAGCACCACTTGGTGTTCACTTAGCAAGCACCACTTGGTGTTCACTTAGCAAGCACCACTTGGTGTTCACTTAGCAAGCACCACTTGGTGTTCACTTAGCAAGCACCACTTGGTGTTCACTTAGCAAGCACCACTTGGTGTTCACTTAGCAAGCACCACTTGGTGTTCACTTAGCAAGCACCACTTGGTGTTCACTTAGCAAGCACCACTTGGTGTTCACTTAGCAAGCACCACTTGGTGTTCACTTAGCAAGCACCACTTGGTGTTCACTTAGCAAGCACCACTTGGTGTTCACTTAGCTAGCACCACTTGGTGTTCACTTAGCTAGCACCACTTGGTGTTCACTTAGCTAGCACCACTTGGTGTTCACTTAGCAAGCACCACTTGGTGTTCACTTAGCAAGCACCACTTGGTGTTCACTTAGCTAGCACCACTTGGTGTTCACTTAGCAAGCACCACTTGGTGTTCACTTAGCAAGCACCACTTGGTGTTCACTTAGCAAGCACCACTTGGTGTTCACTTAGCTAGCACCACTTGGTGTTCACTTAGCAAGCACCACTTGGTGTTCACTTAGCAAGCACCACTTGGTGTTCACTTAGCAAGCACCACTTGGTGTTCACTTAGCAAGCACCACTTGGTGTTCACTTAGCAAGCACCACTTGGTGTTCACTTAGCTAGCACCACTTGGTGTTCACTTAGCTAGCACCACTTGGTGTTCACTTAGCAAGCACCACTTGGTGTTCACTTAGCTAGCACCACTTGGTGTTCACTTAGCAAGCACCACTTGGTGTTCACTTAGCTAGCACCACTTGGTTGTTCACTTAGCAAGCACCACTTGGTGTTCACTTAGCAAGCACCACTTGGTGTTCACTTAGCAAGCACCACTTGGTGTTCACTTAGCTAGCACCACTTGGTGTTCACTTAGCAAGCACCACTTGGTGTTCACTTAGCTAGCACCACTTGGTGTTCACTTAGCAAGCACCACTTGGTGTTCACTTAGCTAGCACCACTTGGTGTTCACTTAGCAAGCACCACTTGGTGTTCACTTAGCAAGCACCACTTGGTGTTCACTTAGCAAGCACCACTTGGTGTTCACTTAGCAAGCACCACTTGGTGTTCACTTAGCAGCATCAACATGCTCTCACTGGAGGTTAAAATATTGCTCGGTTGTTTAACTGATTTATTTGTTTATTTTAAAATTAAACTGATGATAATTCAGAAATATTCATTTAAAATGAAACTTTGGTTAATTTTTACTGTACAACGTAAATATTAGTTGTAAAATATTAGTTGTAAAATATTAGTTGTAAAATATTAGTTGTAAAATATTACTTGTAAAATATTAGTTGTAAAATATTAGTTGTAAAATATTAGTTGTAAAATATTAGTTGTAAAATATTAGTTGTAAAATATTAGTTGTAAAATATTAGTTGTAAAATATTAGTTGTAAAATATTACTTGTAAAATATTAGTTGTAAAATATTATTGTAAAATATTAGTTGTAAAATATTAGTTGTAAAATATTAGTTGTAAAATATTAGTTGTAAAATATTAGTTGTAAAATATTAGTTGTAAAATATTACTTGTAAAATATTAGTTGTAAAATATTACTTGTAAAATATTACTTGTAAAATATTAGTTGTAAAATATTAGTTGTAAAATATTACTTGTAAAATATTAGTTGTAAAATATTACTTGTAAAATATTAGTTGTAAAATATTACTTGTAAAATATTACTTGTAAAATATTAGTTGTAAAATATTACTTGTAAAATATTACTTGTAAAATATTAGTTGTAAAATATTAGTTGTAAAATATTAGTTGTAAAATAAATAGGTTGTTAAAATTTGATGAATGAGCTTATACCCTCTGAAGCAGTTAAATACTGCAACACTGATGTTGATGTATCTCTGAAGCAGTTAAATACTGCAACACTGATGTTGATGTATCTCTGAAGCAGTTAAATACTGCAACACTGATGTTGATGTATCTCTGAAGCAGTTAAATACTGCAACACTGATGTTAATGTACCTCTGAAGCAGTTAAATACTGCAACACTGATGTTGATGTACCTCTGAAGCAGTTAAATACTGCAACACTGATGTTGATGTATCTCTGAAGCAGTTTAAATACTGCACACCGATGTTGATGTACCTCTGAAGCAGTTAAATACTGCAACACTGATGTTGATGTACCTCTGAAGCAGTTAAATACTGCAACACTGATGTTGATGTACCTCTGAAGCAGTTAAATACTGCAACACTGATGTTGATGTACCTCTGAAGCAGTTAAATACTGCAACACTGATGTTGATGTACCTCTGAAGCAGTTAAATACTGCAACATTGATGTTAATGTACCTCTGAAGCAGTTAAATACTGCAACACTGATGTTGATGTACCTCTGAAGCAGTTAAATACTGCAACACCGATGTTGATGTATCTCTGAAGCAGTTAAATACTGCAACACTGATGTTGATGTACCTCTGAAGCAGTTAAATACTGCAACACTGATGTTGATGTACCTCTGAAGCAGTTAAATACTGCAACACTGATGTTGATGTATCTCTGAAGCAGTTAAATACTGCAACACTGATGTTGATGTACCTCTGAAGCAGTTAAATACTGCAACACTGATGTTGATGTACCTCTGAAGCAGTTAAATACTGCAACACACCGATGTTGATGTACCTCTGAAGCAGTTAAATACTGCAACATTGATGTTAATGTACCTCTGAAGCAGTTAAATACTGCAACATTGATGTTGATGTATCTCTGAAGCAGTTAAATACTGCAACACTGATGTTGATGTACCTCTGAAGCAGTTAAATACTGCAACATTGATGTTGATGTATCTCTGAAGCAGTTAAATACTGCAACACTGATGTTAATGTACCTCTGAAGCAGTTAAATACTGCAACATTGATGTTGATGTACCTCTGAAGCAGTTAAATACTGCAACACTGATGTTGATGTACCTCTGAAGCAGTTAAATACTGCAACACTGATGTTGATGTACCTCTGAAGCAGTTAAATACTGCAACACTGATGTTGATGTATCTCTGAAGCAGTTAAATACTGCAACATTGATGTTGATGTACCTCTGAAGCAGTTAAATACTGCAACACCGATGTTGATGTACCTCTGAAGCAGTTAAATACTGCAACACTGATGTTGATGTACCTCTGAAGCAGTTTAAATACTGCAACACCGATGTTGATGTACCTCTGAAGCAGTTAAATACTGCAACACTGATGTTAATGTACCTCTGAAGCAGTTAAATACTGCAACACTGATGTTGATGTACCTCTGAAGCAGTTAAATACTGCAACACTGATGTTGATGTACCTCTGAAGCAGTTAAATACTGCAACACTGATGTTGATGTACCTCTGAAGCAGTTAAATACTGGAACACTGATGTTGATGTACCTCTGAAGCAGTTAAATACTGCAACACTGATGTTGATGTACCTCTGAAGCAGTTAAATACTGCAACACTGATGTTGATGTACCTCTGAAGCAGTTAAATACTGCAACACTGATGTTGATGTACCTCTGAAGCAGTTAAATACTGCAACACTGATGTTGATGTATCTCTGAAGCAGTTAAATACTGCAACACTGATGTTGATGTACCTCTGAAGCAGTTAAATACTGCAACATTGATGTTAATGTACCTCTGAAGCAGTTAAATACTGCAACATTGATGTTAATGTACCTCTGAAGCAGTTAAATACTGCAACACTGATGTTGATGTATCTCTGAAGCAGTTAAATACTGCAACACACTGATGTTGATGTATCTCTGAAGCAGTTAAATACTGCAACACTGATGTTAATGTACCTCTGAAGCAGTTAAATACTGCAACACTGATGTTGATGTATCTCTGAAGCAGTTTAAATACTGCAACACTGATGTTGATGTATCTCTGAAGCAGTTAAATACTGCAACACTGATGTTGATGTATCTCTGAAGCAGTTAAATACTGCAACACTGATGTTGATGTATCTCTGAAGCAGTTAAATACTGCAACATTGATGTTGATGTACCTCTGAAGCAGTTAAATACTGCAACACCGATGTTGATGTACCTCTGAAGCAGTTAAATACTGCAACACTGATGTTGATGTACCTCTGAAGCAGTTAAATACTGCAACACTGATGTTGATGTACCTCTGAAGCAGTTAAATACTGCAACATTGATGTTGATGTACCTCTGAAGCAGTTAAATACTGCAACACTGATGTTGATGTATCTCTGAAGCAGTTAAATACTGCAACACTGATGTTAATGTACCTCTGAAGCAGTTAAATACTGCAACACTGATGTTGATGTACCTCTGAAGCAGTTAAATACTGCAACACTGATGTTGATGTATCTCTGAAGCAGTTAAATACTGCAACACTGATGTTGATGTATCTCTGAAGCAGTTAAATACTGCAACATGATGTTGATGTATCTCTGAAGCAGTTAAATACTGCAACACTGATGTTGATGTACCTCTGAAGCAGTTAAATACTGCAACACTGATGTTGATGTATCTCTGAAGCAGTTAAATACTGCAACACTGATGTTGATGTACCTCTGAAGCAGTTAAATACTGCAACATTGATGTTGATGTACCTCTGAAGCAGTTAAATACTGCAACACCGATGTTGATGTACCTCTGAAGCAGTTAAATACTGCAACACTGATGTTGATGTACCTCTGAAGCAGTTAAATACTGCAACACTGATGTTGATGTACCTCTGAAGCAGTTAAATACTGCAACATTGATGTTGATGTACCTCTGAAGCAGTTAAATACTGCAACACTGATGTTGATGTATCTCTGAAGCAGTTAAATACTGCAACACTGATGTTAATGTACCTCTGAAGCAGTTAAATACTGCAACACTGATGTTGATGTACCTCTGAAGCAGTTAAATACTGCAACACTGATGTTGATGTATCTCTGAAGCAGTTAAATACTGCAACACTGATGTTGATGTATCTCTGAAGCAGTTAAATACTGCAACACTGATGTTGATGTATCTCTGAAGCAGTTAAATACTGCAACACTGATGTTGATGTACCTCTGAAGCAGTTAAATACTGCAACACTGATGTTAATGTACCTCTGAAGCAGTTAAATACTGCAACACTGATGTTAATGTTGTACCAACACCAAGTTTCACTTTTCCAACAATTAAGAGTCTGGGCACAGGGCCCTGGATGACCACAGATTTACCCGCGTTTTTGTGGTTGTTGGGATCGAATTCCATACGATGTGCACTTGGATCATATTGTTCAATATTACTTCATGATTATGACATGTATGAACCGTGACAACAATAATGATATAGACTATAATTACCAAGCGAAGAAGTCTCACTCCAACATTTAACATCACACACGATATTAATTAGCTATTTATTAATGTTTATAAGGTAAGAGAAAGTACGACAATAACCAATTCTCTTTCACCAGCAAAACTAAATATTTGCCCAACCCAATTTTCAGTGCTACCCAAGAAATAAGTTTTAATGAATCTATTTACTCATTACGCAAGTCCCACTCAAATCCATCCCCTCTCACTCATACCTTTGATATATACCTTTGAAGAATTTCGAGAGTATATCTACTTTCTCGTCTGGTGCTCGCCTGGTCAACCAGGCTGTTGCTGCTGGAGGACCTCTGCCCCACATATCCATCACAGCCTGGTTAATCTGGCACCTGGTGAAGATACTTGTCTAGTTTCCTCTTGAAGGCTTCAACACTTGTTCCAGCAGTGCTTCTGATATCTTCTGGTAAGATGTTGAAAAGTCTTGGACCCCGGATGTTGATACAGTGTTTCCCTTATTGTCCTCACCGCACCCCTGCTCCTCACTGGGTTTATTTTACACTTCCTCCCATATCTCTCACTCCAGTATGTTGTTATGGCAGTGTGCAGATTTGGGACCAAGCCCTCGAGTACTTTCCAGGTATATATTATCATGTACCTCTCTCTCCTCCGCTCTAATGAGTACATGTTGAAGACTTGCAGGCGTTCCCAGTAGTTTAGGTGCTTTACCGGCTCAGTGTGAGCCGTAAACGATCTCTATATGTTCCAGCTCCGATACTTCTCCTGCCCTGAACGGGGCCGTCACCACTGAGCAATAGTCTAAGTGAGGGAGCACTAGCGATTTGAAGAGTGTCATCATCGGCATTGTTTCCCTAGTTTTGAAAGTTCTCAATACCCACCCCGTCATCTTCCTGGCTGTCGTGATCTTTGTCTTGTTATGGTCTTTAAAAGAAAGGTCTGCTGACATAATTATTCCCAGGTCTTTTACGTGTTCCTTACGTTCTATTTGGTGACCCTCTCGAGTTTTGTATATGGTGCCCCTTTTGAGTTCTTCATTCTTCCCATACCTAAGCAGCTGGAACTTATCACCATTGAACGTCATGTTGTTTTCCACTGCCCACTGGAAAACCCTGTTTATGTCTTCCTGTATTTTTTCAGTGTCCTCTACCGTACTGACTTTCATGCTTATTTTCGTGTCATCTGCAAATGATGATACAAAAGTGTGCCGGGTGTTTTTGTCTATGTCTGCTATGAGGATGAGGAACAGCAGAGGTGCCAGGACAGTGCCTTGGGGCACTGAGCTTTTGACCTCGCTGATGCTGAATCTTGCCTTGTTCACTACTACTTTTTGTGTTCTGTGTGTTAGGAAACCGAAAATCCATCTACCTACCTTCCCCGTAATGCCCATGGCCTCATATTGTGTGCTATCACTCCATGATCGCATTTGTCAAACGCCTTTGCAAAATCTGTGTAAATCACATCTGGGTTTGGTCGTCTTCCAGTGCCTCCGTAATTTTGTCACAATGGTTCAGCAGCTGTGACAGACATGATCGTCCTGCTCTAAAACCATGCTGGTTCGGGTTATGTTGGTTGTGCTGGTCCATGAAATTTGTAACCTGCCGTCCCATCACTCTTTCGAAGACTTTTATGTTGTGAGAGGTTAGGGCTACTGGTCTATAATTTTTAGCTAGTGCTCTACTACCTCCCTTGTGCAAAGGAGCTATGTCTGCACTCTTTAAGGCCTCCGGTATTTCACCTACATCTAGGCTCTTTCTCCAAAGAATACTGAGGGCTCGCGCTAGTGGTACTTTGCACTTCTTTATAAATAGAGCATTCCATGAATCTGGTCCAGGTGCTGAGTGAGTGGGCATGTTTTCCATTTCTTTTTCGAAATCTATGGGATTTGTACTAATGTCAGTTAGTTGGTCTGCGCGGCCTTCTGTTGGAGTGAAAAATGTTTCTGCATTTTCTACCTTGCTGTCATTTAGTGGGTTGCTGAACACCGACTCAAACTGTTCTTTTAGGATTTCACTCATTTCCTGTTCACCGTCAGTATACGAGTCTCCTCTCAGTAGTGGTCCAATTCTACAAGTAGTTCTTAGCTTGGATTTTGCGTAGGAATAGAAATATTTTGGGTTTCTTGCAATATCCTGTATGGCCCTTTGTTCCATTCGTACTTCTTCTGTGAGGTATGACATCCTAAGTTTTTGCTCTAATTCAGTGATCTCTCTAACTTAAATTTGAAACGACCAAAGGTTTTAGCTTCAATAACCCTACTAGGCAGACTGTTCCACTCATCAACTACCCTATTTCCAAACCAATACTTTCCTACATCCTTTCGAAATATAAAGTTATCTAATTTGAATCCATTATTGCGGGTTCTCTCTTGGAGAGATATCCTCAAGACCTTATTTATATCCCCTTTGTTAATACCCATCTTCCACTTGTACACTTCGATCATGTCTCCCCTCATTCTTCGTCTTACAAGTAAATGCAGTTTAAGAGCCTTCAATCGTTCTTCATACGGAAGATTTCTAATGCTATGTATTAATTTAGTCATCCTACGCTGAATGTTTTCTAACGAATTTATATCCATTCTATAATATGGAGACCAGAACTGAGCTGCGTAATCTAGGTGAGGCCTTACCTCACCTCTGGACTTCTGTTGCTTACACTTCTAGATATAAATCACAATAATCTATTTGCCTTATCACGTACGCTTAGGCATTGCTGTCTTGGTTTAAGGTTGCTGCTCACCATAACCCCCAAGTCCTTTTCGCATTATGTATGGCTAAGTTCTACATTATTTAACTTATAAGTGCTAGGGTTATGGACACTCCCGAGCTTCAGAACCTTGCATTTATCTACATTGAACTGCATCTGCCACTTTTCTGACCAGGTATTGACTTTGTCTAAATCCTCCTGAAGTTCCCTGATATCTACATTTGAATCAATTATCCTACCTATCTTTGTGTCATTGGCGAATTTGCTCATATTGCTAGTAATTCCCTCATCAAAGTCATTGATATATATTATAAACAACAATGGGCCTAAGACTGATCCTTGTGGAACGCCACTTATTACAGACCCCCACTCGGATTTAACCCCATTTAAGCATACTCTCTTCTTCCTATTAGTGAGCCATGACTCGATCCATAACAGCACTTTTCCCCCAATGCCATGAGCTGCCACTTTCTTAAACAGTCTCTGATGCGGTACTCTATCAAAAACCTTACTAAAATCTAAATAAACAATATCGAATTCTTTATCATGATCAACGGTCTCAAAAACTTTACTGAAGAAGGTTAATAAATTAGTTAGGCAGAAACGACCCCTCGTGAATCCATGCTGAGTATCATTAATCAAATTATGCTTCTTATAATATCAGCTATAATTGACTCTAGTAATTTGCCTACAATTGAGGTCAGGCTTATTGGGCGGTAATTTGACGGTAACGACTTGTCCCCTGCTTTAAAAATAGGAATTACATTAGCTATCTTCCACATATCAGACACTACACCTGTTTGAAGAGAAATATTAAAAATATTAGTCAATGGTTCACAAAGTTCCATTTTACACTCTTTAAAAATCCTTGAAAAAAGTTTATCAGGGCCCGGGGATTTATTTTGCTTCAAACGGTCTATCTTTTTGATAACCATTTCGCTAGTGACTATGATATTGCATAATTTATCGTCTTCAAGCCCACTATAAAAATTAATTGAGATATTGTTAGTGCCTTCTTGCGTGAAAACCGAGAGAAAATAATTATTAAGAATAGAGCACATTTCATTCTCCTTGTCAGTAAGATGCCCAGAGTTATTTTTAATGGGATCTATCTTATCTCTAACTTTTGTTCTATAAACCTGGTAAAGACCTTTTGGGTTAGTTTTCGAATCCCTAGTCCCGTTTAGCTTTTCTTATCCCCCTTTAATGTCCCTCTTAGTGTCCCTCTTAGTGTCCCTCTTAGTGTCCCTCTTAGTGTCCCTCTTAGTGTCCCTCTTAGTGTCCCTCTTAGTGTCCCTCTTAATGTCCCTCTTAATGTCCCTCTTAATGTCCCTCTTAGTGTCCCTCTTAGTGTCCTCTTAGTGTCCTCTTAGTGTCCTCTTAGTGTCCTCTTAGTGTCCTCTTAATGTCCCTCACCCTGCTCAAATCAATTTAAAAGTGAACCCAAACCAATACAAATAACGTTTATATCTAAATAAAACCAAAAGCAATGCATACAAAATATATGTAAATGGAGTCCAACCAATAATGGAAAACAAATCAATGCAGATGGAACCCAAAGCAATATAAACTCAAACCCATATAACCCAAATCAATCTAAACACAAACTGATGCAAGTGAAACGGAAACCATTTAATTTATTAAAAAATTAATCTAAATGAAGCCAAAACTAATGTAAATGAAATCCGAATCTGTCCAAATGCATCTCAAAATAAACTAACGTCAACCCTATGAAAAATGGGCCCTAACGAAAAACAAGAACAAAAAACTAACCCAAGTTTTTCAAATTTTTCTTTTTTTTACGGGCTATTGTAACTTACGGGAATTGTTTTAAGCGCTTACCAACCCACCCAGGTAAAATTTTAAATAACCTTAATACCCTCGGTTAATTGGGGTGCACCTTCAACAAAGGAACAACAAAGGGCACTAAAAAGGTTCTTTTAGTGACAAAGGGGTTTTGTTATGGCTGTTCTTTTGAAAACTGTTGTACTGCCTTAAGTAACAAAAAAATTTTACATTCTATTACAGTCGAAAAAATAAATTGTAAAAACAAATATACAAAATAAGCTGGTCTGGAAAGAAGAGGAAGATCAGATAAATAACTAATGTTTTTTCAGTCACTGTGTAATCAGGGGGAAGATTATACTACAATACATCAAAATAATAGTCAAATGCTCCATAAGTCTGCAAGCAGTTTTGATCCGTTTTAAAAAATTTTAATCAATCGCAAGAAACATCCCAATAACCCCAGGGCACCACCCGGCTTTTCCCGAAAAAAAAGGCATTCACAACGACAGCTTAAAACCAATTCAGACCCCCCACTAAAATACCAACTTTGAAGTTTTAAAAACAATCAAAAAAACATTATTTTTTGCACGGGGACTCACAAAATACAACGTTCACAAAAAAACCAAAAACCCCCGGCCCGGGGGTTTAACCCCCCCCCCTCATAGAGTCTAAAACTCCACCCGTCGCGCTAGCAGTCCAAGTTACTTGTAACAAAGGAAAAGCGATTCAATCATATTCACAGAGTAACGCATGAAAACCCCAAAATTTAAAAATTTCCTAATTTTTTTTTAAAAAAACTGCACCACACACCTACTATCAAACCGAAAAACAACACTTTAAGTTTAAACCAAACAAAGAATTTTCCCGTTATTGCATGATAGCAATTTTTTTAGTAAAATTTTAAAAAAAAAAATTTTAAACAACTTTTGTCTTGCAAGACTGTAGTTTGTCTTGTAAAACTGTAGTGTGTCTTGAAACTTATGGCGAAACTGTAGGTGTCTTTTAAACGTAGTGGTCTTTTAAGACTGTGTCATCTTGTAAACGTAGTGTTCTTGTAAAACTCAGTGTGCTTATAAATTTGAAGCAACCAAAGAGGCATTTTCCCCTTGTCAAATTTGTACCTAACAGTCCAAACCCTAAAGATATCATTTATACATAACATCATCCACTATTTCCTTTTTCAGTTTAAATTTTTTAAACAAACTGAAATTTGCATAGGTTACTTTTTTGAGCTACCAACAAGAACACGAGAGGCGAAAATTTTACCAAACTTACAAACAAAACTTCATCCCAATACTCGACAAATTTACACATTACCGCAGGAAAAAACAATATTTACACTTTCCTAATTTCATAAAATTATCAAAATGTGACTTCACAGCCCAAATTAATTTTAAACCTTTTATCAATTAAGATCATCAATGATTAAGAACATCAAGATTAAATCATCATGTTAAGGGTTTAACCAACGAAAAGCATTTTCCCTTTCGCACAAACTTTTGGTAATAAAAGCTTAAAACTACGAAGGCCAAACTGTTAAGGGAAATTTCTTAAATGTTCCACTGGGAAAACTTGAAGATCAGAAAGACAAAAATCCAGTTATAGTTTTTGGGGCCAAGT
>NC_069404.1:79915004-79974695 GCF_026875155.1 Cherax quadricarinatus
GGAAAACCCCAATGAAAGGGATCTCAGTGTAAGGTACCACGCGGGATCTCGTGATAAGGTACATGAACAGGGTCATCAGTGATAACGTACCCTGAACAGGTCATCAATGAAAAGGACCATGAACGGGGCATACTGATTAAGGTACCACTGAAAGGATCCTGAAACGGTTTCCCAAAGAACGGGGTCACATGATAACGGTACCACTGAACGGTTTTTCATCAGTGATAAAAAGGACCCCTGAACAGGTCATCATGTAAAAGGTACCATGCAGGATCATCAGTGTAACGGTACCATGAACGGGATCACACTGATAACGGTCCATGAACGGGATCTCTGATAAAGGTACCAGAACGGGTCTCGTGAAAAAGGTACCATGAACGGGATATCAGTGATAACGGGAACCGAAAGGGCATCAGTGAACGGACCACGAACGGGTCTAAAAATAACATTCCCGAACGAGTTTATCATGAAAAGGTACCACTGAACAGGGTCATCAGTGATAACGGTACCCTGAAGGGATCATCACGTAACGGTACCACTGAATGGGGGTCATCACTGATAAAGGTACCATGAACAGGACATCACTGATAACGGGACCATGAACAGGGGCATAAATGATAAAGGTACCATGAAAAGGGTATCACTGATAAAGGTAACTGAACGGGGCACTGATAAAGGAAAAACGAAAAGGTCCTCACTGATAAAGATACCCGAAAAGGGCATCATGAAACGGCCATGAATTATTTATCATGATAATGGTACCCCGACAGGGTTTGTAATACGGGTACCACTGAAAAGGGTCCGTGTTTAAAGGTACCACTGAAAGGGGATCTCATGAAACGGACCATGAAAGGGGTATCAGTGAAACGGACTGACAGTGATAACGGTACCAATGCAGGATCTCAAAGAAACGGACCACAACTTTTTTCACATGAAAACGGACCCCGAAAGGGTCATCAATGAAACGGTACCAATAAAGGTGTCTCACTGTAACGGTCCAGAACGGGGGTCATCAGTGATAACGGTACCACTGACAGGGCATCACTGATAACGGTACCCCTGAAAAGGACATCAGTGATAACGGTACCAATGAAAGGGGGTCTCACGATAAACGGACCACGGGGATCACATGTAACGGCCACTGAAAGGGGTACGTGATACGGGACCCCTGAACGGGACATCATGATAAAGGTAACAGAACGGGATCATCATGGGTAACGGTACCATGAAGGGGTCTCAAAGTAACAGTACCCGAAGAGATTTACAGGATAAACGGTCCATGAACAGGGCACGTGATAACGGTACACTGAAGGGTCATCATGATAAAGGTACCCCTGAACGGGGGTCATCACTGATAACGGGACACTGAAAAGGGTCATCACGTAACGTACCATGAACGGGTCACACTGAAACGGTACCATGAAAGGGTATCCTATAACGGTACCCCTGAAAAGGGGCTCATGATAAAGGTCCATGAACAGGTCACACTGTAACGTTTTCCACGAACAGGGCATCAGTGTAACGGGCCACTGAAGAGATATCAGTGTAAAGGGACCACTGAACGGGTCATTAGTAAAAAACGGTACCAGAACGGGGGGGATCAGCGATCGGGACCACGAACGGGGGGTACGCGTAAAAGGTCCACGAACAGGGGTCACGTTAACGGTACCCCGAAAAAGGGCTCAGTTTAAAAGGTACCCCTGACGGGTCAACCCGAAACGGACACTGACGGGGCATCATGACAAACCACTGAACAGGGTCTTTTGTGTAACGGTACCATGAAAGGGTCATTATAAAACGGTACACTGAAGGGGGGTCTCAGTAAAACGGTCCATGAACGGGGGGGGCCGTGATAAAGGCCCCTGAACGGTGTCATCATATAAAGGTATCCTGAAGGGTCTCATGATCGGACCCCGAACAGGGTCTCTTTATAACGGGGACCATGAACGGGATCCATGATAACGGTACAATGAAAAGGATCAACACTGTAACGGTACCTGAACAGGATCATCAGATAACGGTACCATGAACAGGGCTCATGATAAGGTACCCCTGAACAGGGGTCATGATAACGGTCCACGGGAAAAGGGCATCAGGATAAGGGACCACTGAATGGATCCGTGATAATGGTACCACTGAAAGGTCATCGTGATAACGGGCCAAATTTAAAGGGTCCCTCCTGAAAACGGTACCACTTCCCGGGGCATCGTGATAACGGTACCCGAACGGGTCATCAGTGATAACGGTACCCGAACAGGGTCAGATGAAACGGTACCACTGAAAGGGGCACGTGATCGGGAACGAACAGGGTCATCAGTGAAACGGTACCACGAAAAGGATCATCAAAAATACGGCCCCTGAACGGGTTCCCTGATAAACGTACCACGAAAGGGGGTCATCACTGAAACGTACCAATGAACGGATCTCCGATAACGGTCCAATGAACGGGATCATAGGATAACGGGACCACTGAACGGGGGTCATCAGTGTAAAGGTACCATTGAACGGGTCATCGTGATAAAGGCCCCCCTGAAGGGTCATCACTGATAACGGTACCCCGAACGGGATCATAAATGAAAAGGTACCATAAACAGGATCTTCACTGATAAGGGGACCACAAAAAGGGGTCATCCTGTTAAGGGTTTCCACGGAACGGGTCATACTAAAAAAACCCGGAAACCACTGAACAGGGTAAATCAGTGATAAAAGGGTCCACTAAACGGATCATAAAGGAAAACCCGGTCCACTGAACGGGTTCACCCACTGATAAGGGAAAACCAAATTGAACAGGGTCTTCAGTGATAAAACGGTACCTCTGAAGGGATCATCGGTGATAAGGGTAAAATTGAACGGGGTTTCATCATTGAAACGGTAAAAACTGAACGGTGCCCATCACTGAAAACCCGGTTTCCATTTGAACAGGATCTTCATTTGTTTAACGGTCCCAATAAACCCGGGGTTTAACCTGAAAACGGTACCCTGAAAAGGGCCCATCAGTGTAACGGTACCCGGGAAAGGGAATCAGTGTTTTCGGTACCATGAAACGGGTCACAGTGAAAAAGGTTTACCACTGAACGGGATCATCAGTGTAACGGTTTCCCATTAAAGGGAAAAATTAAATGAAAACGGTACCACTGAACAGGATCATGTTTAACGGTACCCCTGAACGGGGGCCACCCACTGTTAACGGTACCCTTGAAAAAGGGTTTCACGTGAAAACCCGGTCCCCTCTGAACAAAGGGTAATCATGTTTTTTGGAAACACTGAAAAGGGGCATCGTGATAACGGTAAAACTAAACGGATCATCACTGTTAACGGTCCCACAAAAAGGGATCTCCTGAAAACGGTTCCACTGATCGGGATAATCAGTGAAAAAGGTCCCAAATTGAAATGGGATCATCCTGTTAACGGTCCCACGAACGGTGTCATCATTAAAAAAGGGTTACCATGAACGGGATAAATGATAATGGCCCAAATGAAGGGTTTGTCATCATGTTTAACGGTAAAAAGGGAATGGTGTCATCACGGATAACGTCCCAAATGAACGGTGTCATCAGGTTTAACGGTTCCACGGGGAACGGGGATCATCCTGAAAAACTTTCCCAAATGAACGGGATCATCGTGAAAACGGTAAAACAAAACGGGTTCTTCAGGGATAACGGTCCCAACTGAAGGGTTTTAAAAGTGAAAACGGTACCACTAAAACGGGATCATCAGTGGAAAAACCGGTAAAAATAAAACGGGTTCTTTCAGGGGGAAACGGTCCCACTGAAGGGATCATCAAGGGTTAAACCGGGTACCACAAAAGGGGGAACATCAGTGTAAGGGTCCCAAATGAACGGGGAATCAATAAAAAAGGTACCATAAAACGGGTCCTTTTGGGGGGAAAAAAAGGGGTACCACTAAAAGGATCATCACTGAAAACCCGGTTTCCCCTGAAAAGGGTTTAAACACTGATAACGGTACCATTTAAAAAGGGTCAAAAGGGAAAAAACGGTTTACCCTAAAAAGAGTCATCATTTGTTTAAGGGTTTCCAAATGAACAGGGTAATCAGTGTTAACGGTCCCCTAAAGGGGGATCTTTCAGTGGATAACGGTACCCTGAACGGGTTTTTTCCACGGGAAAAAGGGGACCACTGAACGGGGCCCTTGATAACGGTTCCACTGAAAGGGTCCCACGGGTTTTAACGAAAACCAATTAAAAAAGGGTTTTTTTCGTGAAAAGGGTTTTCCCAAATAAAACAGGATCATCAGTGTAACGGTCCCAACTAAAACGGGATCATCAGTGATAACGGTCCCACTGAACGGGGATCATCGTGAAAAGGGTTTACCACTGAAGGGGGTCTTCAGTGATAAGGTAAAAATGCCGGGATCATCGTGTTTAAGGTACCACGGGAACGGGATAAATCAAGGGTTTAAAGAAACCATGAACGAAAATCATCAGTGATAAAGGGTTTACCCTGAACGGGTCACCCAGTGAAAAAACGGTACCCTGAACAGGGTCTCATTTGATAAGGGGTACCCTAAACAGGATCTCATGTAACGGTTCCATAAAACGGGGTAAATACTGTTAACGGTCCAACTAAAAAGGGGTTTCACCCAAAAAAAACGGTCCCATGAAAAGGGTCTTAAAGTGAAAACGGTAAAATAAACAGGGTCATCAGTATAACGGTACCCCTGAAGGGTTTTCCCCGTGAAAAACGGTACCCCTTGAAGGGTTCTTCCTGATAACGGTCCCACTGAAAGGATCATGAAAAGGGTTCCACTGTAACGGGGGTCATCATTGAAAAACGGTACCACTGAAAAGGGTCATCATGAAAACGGTCCCAAACTGAAAGGGTTTCATCAGTATAACGGTACCATTAAAAGGGTTTATAAAGTGAAAACCCGGTCCCAAATAAACGGGATAAATCATGTTTAAAGGGTTTTACCATTTGAACAGGATAAAATGATAAGGGGTCCCAATGAACGGGGTTTAATCACTGAAAAACGGTACAATTAAAAAGGGGTCATCAGTGAAAAAGGGTTTCCCACTGAAAAAAGGATCTTCATTTTTAAGGGGTCCCCACTGAACGGGGATCATCACTGAAAACCGGTACCCTAAAGGGGTTCATCGTGTTAAACGGTACCAGTGAACGGCGTCTCAGTGATAAGGGTTTACCACTAAAACAGGATCATCACTGATAAAGGTACCACTGAACGGTTTTCACCCACTGAAAACGGTCCCACTGAACGGTTTTAAATGATAAGGGTTTTACCACTAAAGGGGTTTGTCTTCAAAAAAAAGGGGTCCCAACTGAACGGTTGTCATCATTTGATAACGGTTCCCACTAAACGGTTCATCACTGATAACGGTCCCCACTAAACGGATCTCAGTGATAAAGGGGTACATGAAAGGGGGATCATCAGTGAAAAAGGGTTTACCATGAACGGGATATCTTTTTGTTAACGGTCCCAATGAACAGGTCATCATTTGGTAAACGGTCCCAAATGAACAGGTCATCACTGATAACGGAAACCACTGAACGGGGTTCTTCACGGGAACGGTACCACCCTGAAAAAGGGTCATCACTGATAAGGGTTTTAAAAATAAAACAGGGTCATCAGTAAATTAACGGTCCCCGGGGAATGAGATCATCAGGGGATAGGGGCCCAAATAAACAGGACCCCTCAGTGATAAACGGTACCACTGAAGGGGGATAACCCAATGAAAAGGGTCCCCACTGAAAGGGGTCTTCATTGTTAACGGTACCACTGAAGGGATCATCAGTGTTAAGGGTACCATGAACGGGTCCCCGGGTTTTTAAGGTTTCCCATTTAACAGGGTCATCAGATAACGGTACCACTGAACGGGTCCGTGATAACGGAAACCATTTAAAAGGGGGGTCTCAGTGAAAAGGGTTTACCAGGGAAAAGGTCATAAAGGATAACGGAAACACTGAACGGTGTTTTAAATGATAACGGTACCACTGAACGGGTCATCAGGAAAAACCGGTACCCTGAACGGGATAAATCACCTGAAACGGTCCCTTTTAAAAAGGGGATCATCAGTGATAACGGTCCCATGAAGGGTTTGTCACCCGTGTTACGGTACCACTAAAGGGGAAATCATCGGGTTTTTTCCCGGTACCACTGAAGGGTTCACCCTTGTTTAACGGTACCACTGAAGGGGATCATCACTGTTAACTTTCCCCACAAAAAGGGATTTTCCCTGAAAACGGAAACACTGAACGGGTAAATCATGATAAGGGGGTACCACTGTACGGGGGTCACACGAAAATTTTCCCAAATAAACGGGGTCATCAGTGAAAAAGGTACCCTGAACGGATTTTCACTGATAACGGTACCACTGAAGGGAAATCTTCCCTGAAAAAGGAACCACTAAACAGGGGTCTCAGTGGTTAAGGGTTTACACAAAAAGGGGATAATCAGTGAAAACGGTACCACTGAAGGTGTCATAAATGATAACGGAAACCACTAAAGGGTTTTGTCATCATGTTAACGGTACCCACTAAAACAGGATACCCTTGAAAAGGAAACCACTAAACAGGGTCTTCACTGATAACGGTCCCACAAAAAAAGGGTCATCACTGTTTAACGGTCCCCGGGAAAAGGGGTCTTCGTGATAACGGTACCATAAAAACGGGGTCATCAGTGTTTAACCCTTTCCAAGAACGGGTCTCAGTGAAAACCCGGTAACCCACTGAAGGGGATCTACGGTTGGGTTTACCAAAAACAGGATCCACTGATAAGGGTTTACCACTGAAACAGGGTTTCATCACTGATAACGGTAACCATGGGGTTTTATCACTGATAACGGTCCCACTAAAACGGTTTTAAAATCCCAAAATAAGGGTTTCCACTAAACGGTGCATCAGTGATAACGGTCCCACTAAACAGGATCTTCATTTGGATAAGGTTTCCCACTAAAAAGGTTCATCATGATAACGGTCCCAACTGAACGGGATCATCGGTGTAAGGTACCACTAAAGGGTTCATCAGTGAAAAGGTTTCCCACTGAAGGGGGGATCATCAGTGAAAACGGTCCCACTTGAAGGGGTCATCAGTGAAAACGGTAACCTGAAGGGGGTTAACAGTGAAAAAAGGTACCAATAAAACGGGATCATCAATGATAACTTTTCCCACTGAACGGACCCTTCTTTTGGGTTAAGGGGTTACAACTGAACAGGGTCATCAGGGGGAAATAAGGGTTTCCCTAAAAACAGGGTCTCAGTGAAAAGGGAAACCACTGACAGGATCATCACTGAAAAGGTTCCATGAACGGGGCACCCAATTGATAACGGTACCACTGAAAAGGGTCACCCACTGAAACCGGTACCACTGAAAAGGGCCCTCAGTGTAACGGTACCAGGAACGGGTTCATCAGTGATAAACGGTACCCTTGAAGGGGAAAATCATCAGTGATAAGGGTTTACCTGAACGGGATCTTCCCCTAAATAACGGTCCCACTGAAAAGGGCCCCACTGATAAGGGTTTCCATAACGGGTAACCCATGAAAACGGTCCCACTGAAAGGGTCCCAGTGAAAACCCGGTCCAAACTAACAGGGTCATCATGAAAAAACGGTACCACAAAAAGGGTCATCAGTGAAAAGGGTTTTACCACGAACGGGGTTTAAACATAAATAAAATTCCATTTAAACGGGTTTTCACCCTTGTTTAACGGACCACAAAAAAGGGAAATCATCATTTTTTTAACGGTACCAGGGGAACCAGCGTCATCAGTGAAAAAGGGTTTACCAGGGACGGATCATAAATTGATAAGGGGAAACCAATTTGGAACGGTTTTTTTCATCACTGATAACGGTACCCTAAACGGTATAAAGGGAAAACCGGGTTCCACAAAAACGGTGTCATAAATTTGTTAACGGTCCCAAATGAACGGTTTTTCCTTCAGTGATAACGGTTCCCTGAAACAGGTTCATAAATTGTTTAACGGTACCACTGAACAGGTTTCATCAGTGTTTAACGGTACCACTAAAGGGGAAACTTCGGATAAAGGTAAAATGAAACGGGATAATCCAGTGATAACGGTACCACTGAACGGGATCATCAGTGTTAACGGTACCACTAAAAGGGCACCCACAGTGTTTAAGGGTAAAAAATGAAGGGGATCATAAAGTGAAACGGAAAACCTGAACGGGATCATCAATGTTTAACAGTCCCACTGAACGGTTTTTTCAGTAAAAACGGTACCACTAAACGGGGTTCATCAGTGATAAGGGTTTACCACGGGAACAGGGTCTTAGTGAAAACCGGTCCCAATGAACAGGGTCCCCGTGATACCGGTACCATGAAAGGGTCATCGGGGGATAAAGGCCCCCTTTTGAACGGGTATATTTATAAGGTTTACCATGAAGGATTTCATCAGTGAAAATGGACCATTTAAAACAGGGTCATTGTAACAAGGGGTCCCACTGGGGGGGTCATCAGCGTTTACGGTACCACTAACCCGGGTCATCATTTGGAAAACGGTACCACTAAAACGGGTCTCGTGAAAAACGGTACCACTGAACAGGGTCTTTCACTGTAACGGTCCCACTGAACAGGGCCCTTTCATTTTTTTAACGGTACCCTGAACAGGGTCTTCATTAAAAAAAGGGTTTACCACTAAAAGGGGTTTTATTAGAAATTAAGGGTACCCCTGAAAGGGGGGGTCATCAGTGATACGGTACCCTGAAGGGGGGGGTTCAGTGAAAAAGGTCCCACTGAACGGGATAATTGAAAGGCAATATTGAAGGGGGGGTTCACTTTGTCAAACCCCAACCAGTTAACAAGATAAACCCAGTGTAAAACATTTAAAATTTAAAACGGGGTCCCCTTAGTGACAACTACACCATTAAAGGTGTTTTTTGCCAAGGGCACCACTAAAACAGGTCTTTCCAGTTCCCATTACATTGGGGGGGTTTCAGTGCCATTTTCACTGAAGGGGGTCATCAGTCCCACGGTATCCTGAATGGAGTCTTTAGGGGTCAACGGTATAAACGGGAATGGAGTCTTTCAGTGTCAGGGTTTAATTCAGGGGGGAAAGTCTCAGTTTTCAACAGTATCACTAAATTTGGAGCCCTTTCAGGTCAACAGTTTCACTGAAGGGAAAGTCATCGTGTCAACGGGTATCACGGAAGGAGTCTTCAGTTAAAACGGTTATCACTGAACGGGGTTTTCAGTGAAAAGGGTTTATCATTAAAACGGGGTTTAAAGGCCCCAACGGTATCACTGAAGGGGTTTTTATCAGTGCCAACGGTACACGGGAACGGGGTTATCATTGCCAAGGGTTATCACTGAAGGGGGTTTTAGTGGAAACCCCCTCCTGAACGGGGATCAAAAAGGTCGTCAGTGTAAGAGGTATCAATGAACGGGGTTATCAGGCCAAAGCCCCAAATAAAACCGAGCCATAAATTCTAAGGGGAAACCAATGAAGGGGGTTTGGGCGGGTTTAAACCGACCCCAATTGCGGGGAAAAACCTGTGTGAGTTAACATCTACATCGGAAACATCTTTTCCCAATTTAACACCTGTGGGGGCCCGGGCTTTGCACAGGCTCTTTCCCGCCCCACAACACAATTTCCCCCTCCCTTGTTAAATCCCCCTTCAACAGGGAAAGCATCACCAGGGAAACCCAGCCATCACCAGGGAAAACCCACAGGCATCCCCATGGAAACCACAGAACCCACCATGGAAACCACAGCCATCACCAGGGAAAACCACAGCCATAAAACCAGGGGAAAACCACAGGCATCCCCAGGGGAAAAACAGTCCTCACCATGGAAAATTTGAGAATGGTTCCCATCCTAAACCCCTTGCGGGTGCAGGGTTGACTCTCGGGGGTTACTTTTGGGGGGGGGTTAAATGGACCATCAGAAAGGGAAAAGAGGGCGCATGAAACGCTCCCTAGGATACAACAGTATTTTATACTTTTCCCCTTTGAAACCGAATATTTTTTTGGGGGACTGTACAAAAAAAATTCCGTGTCGATAAAATTTGGGGGAATTTACATTATAAATCAAGGAAAAAAATTTAGTACCCCAAGTTATGTTCACAAAAGTAAGTTTTCTTGTAGCTAAGAAAATTGGAGCTCACGGGTTTTAAAATTACTAATGGGGCAAGTAAAAAAAGTAAAAGTCTCACCGAACTGTTTATATTTTTCTCCTAAGACTGGGTTTTAATTCATGGGGTTTATGGGGGCAGACCCTACACCAGGACACGGCACTAAGAGGTGTCCTTTTTGGGATTCTTAAAAGCTTTCCCCAAATTTAACATTCCTCTAAAGAGTTTTCAGTGTTTCCCGTGTGGGGGTGGTCCATTTAATCCCCAAAGGTGATTTATTTAGAAGAAATTATCATTTTCCCATAAATTGCGTCCCCATCAAAGACCTCCCCTACAAAGCCCAAACCCCTTAATTTCCAGGAAAGCGTTCCCAACCCCTCCAGGAACCCATGATATATTGGATGCCCACCCCCAAAAACCGTCAAACATAATAGGGAAAGTTTACAAATTTCAAAAACCTTTCAGAATGACAGTCAACCAGGGTTAACCCCCAAAACCAACCTCCCCAACAAGAATCACGTGACCTAAATTGTTTGCTGCCCCCCTTTTTTAAAAAACCTCATTTAAAACCATTTTCAGGTCACTATGCCCATTTGCCCCTAAATTCTTTTTATTTTAATTTTGGGACTTTGATACATAGATGGGGGGGGAAAAGGGTGAGTGGTGCACTTAGGAGTCTGTGGAGACAAAGAACTTTGCCCTTTGGGGGAAAGAGGGGAATGTAGGAGTATAGTTTTCCAACGCTCTTATATGGGTTTTGAAGCATGGGTGATGAAAAAAGTTTTTAGCGAGGGGGGAAAAGGGTGGGGGCAGTGGAGATGTCAAAGTCTGGGCAATGTGTGGGGTGAATATAATGCAGAGAATTCGTAGTTTGGAAGTTTGGAGGTGGTGGGGGGGATTTTCCAAAACTGTTTTTCCAGAGGGCTGAGGAAAAAGGGGTTTTTTGAGGTGGTTCGGACTTTTGGAGGAAAGGAGGGGAAACAGAAAAAACTTTTAAGGGGTGTATCAGTTTTGTAAATGGGGGAAAGGGGGGGGTGGGGGCGGCCTAGGAAAGGGTTTGGGGGGAGGGGGGGAAAAAGGGGGTTTTGTGTGCGAGGGGTTGGACTTTTCCCGGGAGGCCCTGAGTGAGCGTGGGTTTTTAAAAGGAGGAATGGGAGACAAAAGGGTTTTTTTTAAAACTTGACGTGCGTTGGAGTGTGAGGGAAAGTAACATTTATGAAAGGGATTCAGGGGGGGAAAAAATGGCAGGCCGGGGTTGGGGTCCTTTAATGGGAAAAATACAGTTCCTGCCCCTCCCGAAGGTGGGGGGTTAAGGTTTTCAGTTTAAAAACTGTGTGTAAAGCACCCCTTTTGGCAAGGGCATGGGTGGAGTGGAAAGATGGGGGAAAGTTTTTCTTTTTTGGGCCACCCTGCCTTGGGGGGAATCGGCCGTGTGATAAGGAAAAAAAAAAAATTTGATGTACAAAAAAAATTCAGTGGTTTTTTGTAACATGCCAAAAAACCCCTGGTATGCAGAGATTATGGGCAGGCTTTTAAAAATTAAATTAAGAAATTTTTAAATAAGCAATGATATTTTTAGTGGTTTAAAAATTTTTAGTTTAAAAAATTTAAAAATTAACCAAATGAGTATTTCGGGACAGGTCATAAAGGTTTTATTTTTGAGTTTTCTGAGCAAATCAGAGAAAAGGAGTAATTTTGTTAAAGGGAATGTAATTAAAAAAAAAAATTGTTTGATAAGGGGCACAGGTTAAAAAATTTATGGATACAATTTTTCAGTATTTTTTTAGTTGTGGGTAAGTGATTTTTAAAAAAGACTTGGAAAATTTAAAAAGAATTCCAGATTTTTGGGGGTTTTATGTGTTGAGTTTTTACACAGGGTGAGATGGACACGAGGAACATCAAAGAATTTATCTGTGTTTTTGTGTTATTTTTCATGTGTTTGTTGAGGTTGGTAAGGAGATGTTTGGGGGGGAGGGTTAATTTTTCAGAGTTAAATGTTCTATGTTTGTAGTTTGGTACAATAATTTAAATATGGATGTTTTTATGGTGAGTAAGTTTTGGTTTTTTAATTTGGGGAAATGTGCTTTTCCTGTAGTGAGAATTTGTTATCCCGATGCGCCCTTTTTTTGGGGAAATTTTTTTGGGTTAAAAGGGTTTATTGTTTTAGCCCCTGCACAAAATTTCCATAGGATTAGGGGTAAATTTAAATGAGTTTTATAGGGCCAGGAGGGCTGACTGTGGAAAAATAGTTCCGTATCTTATTTGATGCCTACGGTTTGGAAATTTTTTTTGGATTATTATTTTAATCACTTCCAAAAATATTTGCACTTTTTTTTGATTTTTGTTTTTTTGATGTGTTAAGGTCCCACGACCGGAACGTTTTTAATATATATTTTCCATGTGTTTGCTCGTGTTGGGTTTAAAAAATATTTTGGGCGGTATAAATTACCGTTCTACAAAACCACAATTAAAAAGGGGACACAATATATCTAAAATTTAAATTTTTTTTAATCCTGTTTTTTTGTTTTTTTTGTTTTTGGCTATCAAAAATTTTTTGTGATGGGTTTTGTGGGTTGGGAAAAATTTGGTTAAGGGTGTACAAGGGTAATTTTGTTAGACAAACCCCCGATGTACAGGTTTCTTTCCCCCCCGTCATAAGATAGGTTTCCCTGGATTTTTCCTGGGGAGGTTTTTTGGGGGGCAACCGCCCCCGCCCGGGCCCCGGGCTGTGCCAGGCCCCCTGGTGGATCAGCGCCTGATTAAAACCCGGCTGTTGCTGCTCTTCAAAAATTTTTAAAAAAAATTTAAATTTGGGGGAAAATTTTTTTACTGCAATATGGGGGGAAAATTTGGCCCAAAAAAGAAGTGTGACCACAAATGCTTCTAATTTTTGATTTTCGGGAAAATTTACTTTTAAAAAAATCACCGCAGTGGGTTAAAAACCCCTACATTTTCGCGGGGGATCAAAAATTTGGGGGGGCCCAGGGCTTTTCTTTTTGTGGGGGCTTGTTCTTTGGGCCCCTTTTATACGTGCCAATAACTCGGGGATCATAATTATTGTTTTGGTAACCATACTTCTCATTTGAGGGCAAAAAAAAAAAAAATCTGTGTCAACTGCTATATCAGTTTTGGGCTTAGATTTAAAAAAAATAGCCCAAAACTTCGTATTTTTTGGCCCCCCAAAAAAAATTTTAAAAATGGGAAAATTATATACCCCGGTTTGAAGGGGCCCCCCCCCTTTAAAAAAATTTGGGAAGGGGGGAAATGGTTTGTCTTTAATTTGGGAAGCAAAAAAATTTTTTTAATGGTGACGAATTTCAAATTTTTCAGTTTTGGGAAAGAATGAACTTAAAGGGATAATGTTTTACATAACCGGAGGAAAATTTAACACTTTCCCGGAGTTTATTGGAGGGATTTTTGGGGGGTTTCCACGCCCCCCGGCTCGGGTCCCGGACCAGGCCAGAATTATGACGGGCCTGGTTTGTAATTTAAAGGGCCCAAATGACCCTTTTATTTAGAGAACAAATTTTATAAAATCCAATAAAATATAAAAACCCAAAACCCGTATAAAGTGATCCTTTATTGCTACGTTTTTGCCCCCAAAGTGGGCCCTTTTTTAAGTCACAAAAGAACTACCCGGGGTGGAGGAAAAGCGAGTAAATTTTTAGTCCGGTGAGGCAGGTGAAGAATGCTGCTTTTGTGATGTACCGGTTGGGTTGTTGGGGTTTTTAAAAAAATTGGGTTTGCTTTTTGGGGGGACTGGCAAGTTTGTTTAGCAGCCCCCTTTTTAGTGGTTTTTTTGTGGGGTAGGATGAAAAAGTTTTTTTTGGAAATGGGGTTTAGCTATGTTATAGAAAACCCTATTCTGGTTTAAATTGTGGATATAGAATTAAATGGTTTATTCCAGGATTTTCGGGATTGAGTGTTTTCTTTTTGTGGCGGGTAAGTCTTTTGGGTTTTTGTAGGTTTTTTCAAGTGGTTGTGTGAAATTTGCCGGGTTGTACGCAGGCATTCCCTTTTGTCGTCGACCTGTTTCGTTTTGGTGTTTTGAAAAAACGTGTTTGGAGGTCCCTTGATGGGTTTTGCCAAGTTTAACTTGTTGCAGTATTAAAGGGATTATGTTTTTCCCCGGCCCGAGGGGTGGAGGGGGTTGTCCTGCCTACTACTGGTGATGTCCTTTATGGTGTGGTTTTTGGAGGGTAGAAAACTTGGAATGATGTTTTGGCAAAGATGTTGGAAACTTTTTTGGGAATGGAGGTTTGGGGGGAAGGACTATGTATCTTTCCGGGAGTGTCTTCCCCTGGGTTGTTGAAGAGTTTAGTGGCCCCCGTCTGGGAGTCTCTGATGAAGTGACGAGGGGTAGTGGGGTTTGGGAAAATTTCTTGGTTTTAATTATAAATGCATTTTTTCCCCAAAGGAAAATCGTTGCTGCAAAATTTTTGAGTGCACGGGAGGAAGAAAACCCATAATTACACCACGTTTGGTTTTGGGGTTGGGGTTTAGAGTAAAAAGTGGGAAGATCCCTTTTTTTGGGTTTGGGGGTTTTCGATAGACTTTAATAAAGAATTTTGTGGTCGCTTTGCAGGGTTAGGGGCTTTAAGGGAAAGGGAAAAAAGTGTTGTCGACCCCTTCTTCAAAAAGGGAAAATGGCTTGAAACCCAAAAACCGGGGCATCATCAGTTGCAGCATTTTTTCACCTGACCCCCCAAAACCGGACTATAAAAAACTGCGTTTTTTCCCCCCCAGGTATTTTTGTTTTTTGGGCTTTAAAAAAGCCCCCCGTGTGGGCGAAAAGTAGTAATAAAAGGGTCACATTTTTTACGGATTTGTGTTTATTTTTGCCATTTTTTTGGCGGTTTTTTTTCCCTTTATTTCCATCACAATAAAAAAATAAGCGCTAAACCCCCTAAGGGTCTACGTAGACAAAACACGATTAAAGGGGGCCCGGTGGTTAACGCTCTCGCTTACACGGCGAGGGCCCGGGTTCGTTCCCAGCCAGAGTAGGGAAAAATTGGACGTGTTTCTTTCCACCTGTTTTCTTTGTTCCCCATCTGTAAAAAGGGTTTCCGGGGGGTTTGTGCTGGGTGTGGGTGATCCCGGGACACTGCCTAATTTTCCCGAAATAAGGAGCATAACGAGGGCTTTCTTTTTAAATTGTATGCCTTGTTGCTGGGTTTTATACCTTGTACATGTACTTGTAGCAAATATAGTATTGGGATGTAATGACGCGGAAAAACCATAAAAATGGGCAGGGGTAGTGATGAGAAGTTTTTAAGCCCGAAAGATGTCCCGAAAGTATTGCTCGGTTTTTCAAAGGTTTTTTGTTCAGAGTAAACAGAGCTAGAACTCGGGGCTACAAGGACGAAAAGGGGCACTTTTACAGGGGCCCATTGGCCTATGCAGGCAGGGCCAAAAACCCCACCCCCTCGCCAATCATGTACCCGTCCACCCTACATTTAAACTTACCCGAAAATTTTTGCCTCAAAAAACGCTACCCGGGGTTGGGTTTTATCATCCCCCCAATCTACTGCCAATCAATGCTTTCCTATATCCTTTCTAAAAACTAAATTTTTCCCAAATTGGGAAAAACCCCTGCTTTCGAGCCCTGCTTCGGTTAGATATATTTTACCCCCCCCCCTATTTTGTCCCCTATATTTATTCCTGTTTTCGATTTGTAAAACTTGCCATATCTCCCCAAAATTTTACGCCTTTCCCGGGTACAAGCCCCGTGTCCCCAGACCTTCCTCACAGGATAATTTTAATACTTGGAATCGTTTTTTTATCGATTTTTTCTCTATTTTCCCGGGGCAATTTTGTTATTCCGTAATATGTAAAAACCCGAAATGAGCAGCATACCAAGGCTTATCAAGTTGAAAATAAAACCCAAGGACTTCTATCATTTTTTCTTGATTTGAAGTAACCAATTTTTTTTTTCATCGTTATGCCCAACCCCTTGCACTGTTGTTTGACTTTAAAATTTTTTTCTAACCATAAACCCAAAAACTTTTTTTGCATTCACTTTGACTAAAATCAACTTATTTATTTTTTGAGTGAAAATTTATGTCTTTTCTTAGGTTTCAACTATACATTGTTTATACTGAAAATGCATCGCCACTTTACCCGCCACATATCAAAACCCATCCAGGTCATCCTGTAGCCTTTTTAAGTGTCTAAATCATTAAATTTTTTTAAAAGCCCTTTTTAGTGTCACCGGGAAAGTTAGTCGCTATTTATTTTCCCCTGATAAATGATTTCCCTTTTCTGGGCCCTTTTAGAGTCAATAAAGCATTTAACTATTTTGAAAAACCTCAAGTTTTCTAGTAAATATCGGTGGAGGGAGAGGAGGGTATTGTTAAATTTACCTTGGAAAATACCCGGGGAAATAGTCCAAAAACCCAAAACCCTTACCAAAGTTTAGGTATAATGCAGAAAGGGGTTAAAAAAAACCCCCTGAAAAACCCGGGGTCCTTTTACTTGTATGGGGTTTCCAAGGATCAACGCCCCCGCCCGCCTGATCCCTTACCGGGGTTCTCAGTGGGTCGGGCTTGATTTTACCCAGGCTGTTACTGCGGCCGGGGGCATTTCCCAAAGTACGAACCAAGCCTTTTTCCAGAAACTAACTTTAGGACCATGCACTTCTTTCTTGAAGACAGCAGGGGTCAACTGACCCAAACCCTTCGGATAGTTAGGGGTTTCCCCTGTTTTATGGTTTTCCCCCATGGCACCCCTGCTTTTCATTGGGGGTATTTTGTTTTGTTGCCGAGCCCTTTTTCTTTGTTTGAGAGTAATTTTTGTTTTGAAAAACTTGGGGGCTAGTCCATCTAGGATTTTCCGAGTTGGGAAATTATGATGGGACTTTTCGCCTGCATTCCAAAGGGGTTTCGGGCAAGGAAATTTAAAAATTTTTTTTTGTAATTTTAAAAGGGGTTGCATGCACTTAGTGCGTGAAAAGGTTTTTTTGTACATTCTCCAGTTTTTAAAAATACTGCCGCCTTTAAAAGGGGAAAAGTTAATGTTTCGCGTATTCCGCTAGAAAGAACAAGGGGGACCCTTTAAAAAGGGTCATTTTGGGGGCCCTTTGGGAAACCCATGGTTTTGAAGGTTCTAAATTTTCCAAACTTTTCTTTTTCCCCCGAAAAGTGGAATTACACTGTTGTGAACTTTTAAGGTGAGTGCCTCTGGGCATTATCACTCCCAAATCCTTTACATTTTTTTTTTTTTGCTAAATTTTTTGTAAGGGAAATTTTTTTTATCTCGGTTTTAGCTTTTAAACTTCAAATTGTCCCTTTAAAGGGGGTAAAAATTTGTCTTTGTTGAAAATCATGTTTTCTGCAGCCCCTCGGGAAAAAACTTGGTTTAAATTTCCCAGTGAAAATTTACATTGTCTTCAGTGGGTGGGAAAATGTTAAAAATTGGGTATCGTCTGCAAAGGAAAAAAAGTACTATTTTTCACGTATTATGTTATTATATGAGGATGAGGGAGAGTGTGGGGTTGGGGGAAAGTTTTCACTTGGCAGCCTCTGGGAAAATTTAAATGTTTACCCATTATCTCTGCGTTTTTTTTGGGGAAGAAAGTTTTAAAAATTTTTTCTGGGCCTTTTTTAGTTATTCCCTTTTACGTTTTTGGGACTGTTACACCCTTTATTTACCTTGTTGAAAAAATTTTGAAGTTTGTGTTTTTTAGTAATCTGGGAAACCAAAAAGGAAACCCTTTTCATAGTGGGCTAGGAGTGAAGAGACTGCTCTAATAAAAACCCCTGCTTTCCCGCTACCCGCAGCTATAAAAAATAAAGTTAGAAAAAAGTGTAGAAACCTTAGGAGTAAATTGGGGTCACTACCCACCCGGAGTTTTCCGGGGGTCAAAACAAGTGCTGATCAGCCTGGTGGTTGACCCCGGCATTTAATAGGAAGTTTCCCCGGGCAAGCTACGTGTAGGGGAAAAAAATTGAAACCGGTCAAAAGGGATATGACAAGGAAGTAAAATAGTTTTCCCACCAGATCAAAAAGCGTTTCCCCCCGTTATTGCTCCCTAAATACTTCCCAACCCCATTGTTTCGAAGCTGAAATTTAGAGAGAAAAACCCCCTATGAAAATGTCTGTGCCCCATTTATGGCCTCGTTCACACCCCTGTTTTTTTGGGTTTAGAGTGGCCCCAATTTTTGAAATATATTACTTCGGAATTGCTGAAAAAAACTCTTTTTTACCCGGCTGCCTTTTTTAATTTTTTATTTTTATTATATATATATATATTTTTTATATATATATTTTATTTATTAAAAACAAAAACCCCCACAAAAACCACCAAAGGGGTGGGAAGACCCGTTGTGGTGTGGGGGGAAATTGTTTAAGCGTGGGTTTGAATTTAAAGGGGGTAAAATAGCTGGGAAATTTATGGGATAAAGATAGAAATGTTAAAAAACAGGGGGGGAAAATTTTGGGGGTTGGGTGCAATTATTTAATAAATGTATGGAAAAAGGGGGTAAGGTTCCAAAGGGATTGGCAGAGAGCATTTCATGTTCCTTTTTTAAGAACAAAGGGGACAAAAAAGCGTACAAAAATTTGGGGAATTTAAATCTGTTGAGTATACCTGGTAGTGTATGGTTTGAGTTATTTTGAAAAAATTAGGAGTGGGCGGATGGTAAGATAGGTGAACAAGGAGGCCCTTTTGGGAAAAGGGAGGGGGGGTGGGAGACCAAATGTTTACAGTTTAAAAAATTTAAAAATGAGAGGGTTTTTTTTGGCATTTAGGATTTGGAAAAAAAGGGTAGACAGGGTGGGGATTTGGGGGGGCAATGTGAAAGATGTTGCAAAGGGATGGAATGGGGGTTGGTTATTGAGAGCAGTGAAGAGTTTTTAGGGATTGTGGGGGTTTAGGTTAGGGGCTGTGTTTGGGGAGGGGGGGGGTTTTTCCCAAAAAAAAATTAAAGGCCCTTTTGAAAGGGTCTATGAGGGCACCGCGGGTTGGGTTTAAAATTTTTTTATAGTGGGGTTGTAAGAGAAGTGAATGCGAGGGGCCCTTTGGGAAGGGGGTTTTGGGGTTAAAAGATTCAAAAACTAACACAAAAATGGGAGTTGGTTTACAGTTTCTCTTTGCCCCGTGACCGGTTTTTTTGGGGGTTCTGAAGAGAAGTTGGGAGGTTGGGGGGATTGGTTTTTGGAAAGGGTTTTGTAAAAGAAGAAAAATAAAAGTGGGAAAATAGGAAAGAGTAAGGTGATGAGGATAACAAAAAAAAATTAGGTAACGAAAGACTGGCTATCAGATTGAAGGGAGAGAGTATGGAGGAGGCGAATGCATTCAGATATTTAGGAGTGGACGTGTCAGCAGATGGGTCTATGAATGATGAGGTGAATCATAGAACTGATGAGGGGAAAAGGTGAGTGGTGCACTTAGGAGTCTGTGGAGTCTAAGAACTTTGTCCGTGCAAGCAAAGAGGGGAATGTATGAGAGTATAGTTGTACCAACTCTCTTATATAGGTGTGACGTATGGGTGGTGAATGTTGCAACAATGAGAAGGCTGGAGGCAGTGGAGATGTCATTTCTGAGGGCAATGTATAGTGTGAATATAATGAAGAGAATTCGTAGTTTGAAAATTAGGAGGAGGTGCAGGATTACTAAAACTATTATACAGAGGGCTGAGGAGGGGTTGTTGAGGTGGTTCGGGCATGTAGAGAGGCCGGAACAAAATAGAATGACTTCGAGAGAGTATAAATCTGTAGTGGAGGAAAGGCAAGGAAGGAGTCGGCCTAGGAAAGGTTGGAGGGAGGGGGGTAAAGGAAGTTGTGCGAGAGAGGCTTGGACTTTCAGCAAGCAAGCATGAGCATGTTAGATTGGAGCGAATGGAGGCAAATGGTTTTTAGGACTTTATGTGCTGTTGGAGTGTGAGCAGGGTAACATGAAGTGATTCAGGGAAACCGACAGGCTGGACTTGAGTCCTGGAGATGGGAAGTACAGTGTCTGCAGTCTGAAGGAGGGGTGTTAATGTTGCAGTTTATAATAGTATAAACACGCCTCTGGCAAGACAGTGGTGGAGTGAATGATGGTGACAGTTTTTGTTTCTCGGGCCACCCAACCTTGGTGGGAGACAGCCAATGTGTTATATATATATATATATATATATATATATATATATATATATATGCACAAAACGACCACTGTGAAAGAAAATCAAAACTCCAAGCGCTTTCGTGACTTCTCACATTATCAAGGAACTATAAAAAAACAAAACATCAAAAGAAAGTATATAAAAAGTCAAGACTACACCTCACCATCACGTCACCACAACAAAGCTACACTTCACACACGCGTGACGACACCCGACTCTGTGAAGCACACCTAATATTCTACCCAAGAATTAAGATTTATTACATGTCTTAATGTATCATTAGTTCTTCCAAAATTTTATTAATTACAAATGAATCCAATTTATATAAACTAAAGGAAATATTCATATTTTCAAAACTGCTTTTTATGAAACATGATTCGATTATATTCCTGTCGACCATGGATTTGCTTGAGATTGTTTAAATATATATATATATATATATATATATATATATATATATATATATATATATATATAAACACTGATCTCTGGCTGAAGGAGACTCGAACCTATGAACCTTGGAACAAGGTACGCAGTGCTTTACCAATCTACCCACACTGGAGCGCTAGACTTTGATCCAAGGCAGCCATCTCTTGCGAATTCCTTGCATTGTTAATATCTCTAGTAAGGCTGATGCATGCAGGGGATGAGATGAAAAGCTGTAATCCTTCTCCCTGAAAGCTGGCTGCCTTGGATCAAAGTCTAGCGCAAGCTGGACTCCAAGGTATGGTCCAGTGTGGGTAGATTGGTAAAGCACTGCGTACCTTGTTCCAAGGTTCGTAGGTTCGAGTCTCCTTCAGCCAGAGATCAGTGTTATATATATATATATATATTATAATATATATATATATATATATATATATATATATATATATATATATATATATATATATGCTTGAATGTGCATGGATGTAGTGCGGATGATAAGAGACGATTGCTGAATGAAAGAAGTTGCATGTCCTGGCCCTAAGTGAAACAAAACTGAAGGGGGTAGTGAGTTTTGGTTGGGAGAAATAAATGAGATTAAGTCAGGAGTATCTGAGAAGGGGTAGCAATAATGTTGAAGGATCAGTTATGAAAGGAGAAGAGGGAATATAAATGTGTAAATTCAAGGATTATGTGGATTAAAATAAGGGTCGGATGTGAAAAGTGGGTCATAAGCGTGTATGCACCAGAAGAAGAGAGGAGTGTAGAGTAGAGAGAGAGAGATTTTGGGAGATGTTAAACGAATGTATAGGAGCCTTTGAACCAAGTGAGAGAGTAACTGTGGTAGTGGACCTAAATGCTAAAGTAGAAGAAACATTTAGAGAGGGTGTGGTAGGTAAGTTTGGGGTGCCAGGTGTAAATGATAATGGGAGCCCTTTGATTGAACTTTGTATAGAAAGAGGTTTATAGGTAATACATATTTTAAGAAAAAGACGATAAATAAATATACAAGATATGATGTAGGGTGTAATGACAGTAGTTTGTTGGACTACGTATTGGTAGATGAAAGACTGTTGAGTAGACTTCAGGATGTACATGTTTATAGAGGAGCCACAGATATATCAAAACTTTTTAGTTGTAGCTACACTGAGAGTAAAAGGTATATGGAATACAAGGAAAACAGAAGCAGCAAGTAAGAGAGAAGTTAAGGTTTATAAACTAAAAGAGGAGGCAGTTAGGGTAAGATATAAACACCTACTGGAGGATAGATGGGCTAGTGAGAGTATAGGCAATGGAGTCGAAGATGTATGGGGTAGGTTTAAGAATGTAGTGTTAGTGTTCAGCAGAAGTTTGTGGTTACAGGAAAGTGGGTGTGGGAGGAAAGAAGAGCGATTGGTGAAATGATGTAAAGAGAGTAGTAAGGGAGAAAAAGTTAGCATATGAGAGGTTATTAACACAGTAGAAGTGATGCAAGGAGGGAAGAGTACATGGAGAGAAAAAGAGAGGTTAAGAGAGTGGTGAAGCAATGTAAAAAGAGAGCAAATGAGCGAGTGGGTGAGATATTATCAACAAATTTTGTTGAAAATAAGGAAAAGTTTTGGAGTGAGATTAACAAGTTGAGGAAACCTAGGGAACAAATGGATTTGTCAGTTAAAAATAGGAGAGGAGAGTTATTAAATGGTGAGTTAGAGGTATCGGGAAGATGGAGGTAATATTTTGAGGAACTGTTAATTGTTGATGAATATAGTTTTTTTTAACTTAATATGTTTATGCACCCCATACCCATCCAGTGGGCGGTAGTCAAAAGATTACAGAGGTACATAATTGGTCCAGCGACTGAACTCCAAAGTTTTGATAGCTGAGCAAGTTACAGAGGTAATGAACTCACAATTTACAAAGGTAATGAACTCCAGGTAGGTCTGGTCACAATCATGACAAGTTACAAAGGTATTTCAAGATTATAGAGAAGCTGTGATTTCGTGTATAGGGCAAGGAGGAATAACATCTTGTAGGAGTGAGGAAGAGCTAGTTGTAAGTGTGGGGGAAGTTCATAAGGCAGTGGGTAGAATGAAAGCAGGTAAGGCAGCTGGGATTGATGGGATAAAGAAATGTTAAAAGCAGGTGGGGATATAGTTTTGTAGTGGTTGATGCTATTATTTAATAAATGTATAGAAAAGGGTAAGGTACCTAGGGATTGGCAGAGAGCATGCAGAGAGCAGGCTTACACCTGAAATCACCTGGTACATTACTGCAAAGGAGCAAGGTGAAGCGATCCTTTGCTGTCTTGAAGCCTGGTGCCCTTTTCTCTTGCTGATTGATATAAGTTCGTGTTGGCATTTTTTTCTCCAAAAAACACTTGTCTCGTCAGGGTGGTGTGGGTGGGTCTGGGTGGGTCTGGGTGGCTTAGGGAGGTGGGGGATGGCGAAAGGTCTCACCCGTTAACACAATGGTGTAACCCACCAACCCACAGACCATCCTGCCCGGCGGCCAACCGCGCACTCAAAATTTTTTCCCCTCACGCAACCGTGTTAAACTAATTTTACAAAGCGTTAAACAAAAATATGCCGCAATTCTTAAATCGTGCTATAACAAAAACGTGCAAGACAAAATCGTGTTAAGTGACGATCTACTGTATATCACCATAGCATTATGATTTCTTAATAATACCGATTATTACTACCATACTCTTATTTACCTGGAGTTTACCTAGAATCATTTCCAGAGGTCATCGTCCCCGTGGTCCGGTCCCAGACCAAGCCTCCCAGTTGCTGGCCTGATTGATCAAGCTGTTAGTGGCCACTGCCTGCAGTCTAACACATGCATCACACGAGGGTTGATCAAGAACTGTTTTGAGAAATCTATCGAGTTCCCTCTTGAAGACAACTAGGAGTTTGTTGGTAATTCCCCTTATGCACGAGAGTACTGAAAACGGGTCTCTTAACACTTAGTGAGTTCTCTCTCAGCGTTCTCATCGCTCCCCTGCTATTCTTTTGGAGATATCTTGCACTGACTGTTAAGACTGTGTTCAAAAGTAGTAATTTCGGTTTGCAGGTTTGGGACCAATCCCTTCATTATCTTCTAAGTGTAAATTATGATGCATCTTTCTCGCATAAGTTTTAAGGCGTACAGTTCTAAGAACTTCAAGCACTCCCAGAAATTTTAGGTACCTGAGTTTATACGAGCTGTGAAGGTTCTCTGTACATTTTCCAGTTCAAAAATTTCACTGTATTGAAAGGGGGCGGTTAGTAAACAGTAATATTGTAGCCTTCAGAGAAAAAGTGCCAAAAGTCAATGATCATTAGCTGGAAATCTTTTGTTTCCAAAGGGCTAGTTGTCTAACGATCATTTCTATTGTAGTTTCCCATTGTTGGGCTCCTTTAACGTGAGATCTTCTGACATTATCACTCCCAGGGCTATCACATTCGACTTACTTTGTATTTAGTGATTTGAGCAATCTTTGTACTCCGATCTTATTTCTATTTTCCCTTTATTTTTCCGTGACGAAGTAACTGAAATTTCTTTCCACACTTCAAAATTGGTTGTCAGTGGTCCACTGCAAAACTTGCTTTGTCAGTGGTCCACTGCAAGACTCGCTTTGTCGTGGTCCACTGCAAGACTTGCTTTGTCGTGGTCCACTGCAAACTTGCTTTGTCAGTGGTCCACTGCAAGACTTGCTTTGTCAGTGGGCCACTGCAAGACTTGCTTTGTCAGTGGGCCACTGCAAGACTTGCTTTGTCAGTGGGGCCACTGCAAGACTTTCTTTGTCAGTGGTCCACTGCAAGACTTGCTTTGTCAGTGGTCCACTGCAAGACTTTCTTTGTCAGTGGCCCACTGCAAGACTTGCTTTGTCAGTGGTCCACTGCAAGACTTGCTTTGTCATGGTCCACTGCAAGACTTGCTTTGTCAGTGGTCCACTGCAAGACTTGCTTTGTCAGTGGTCCACTGCAAGACTTGCTTTGTCAGTGGTCCACTGCAAGACTTGCTTTGTCAGTGGTCCACTGCAAGACTTGCTTTGTCATTGGTCCACTGCAAGACTTGCTTTGTCAGTGGTCCACTGCAAGACTTGCTTTGTCAGTGGTCCACTGCAAGACTTGCTTTGTCAGTGGTCCACTGCAAGACTTGCTTTGTCAGTGGCCCACTGCAAGACTTGCTTTGTCATTGGTCCACTGCAAGACTTGCTTTGTCAGTGGTCCACTGCAAGACTTGCTTTGTCATTGGTCCACTGCAAGACTTGCTTTGTCAGTGGTCCACTGCAAGACTTGCTTTGTCAGTGGTCCACTGCAAGACTTGCTTTGTGTCAACTTGGGGACTCGTTGTGTCTTCTATGGATAACACTCTCACCAGCATCAAGTGTCTCTAACCAGGATCAAGAGTCTCTCACCAGGATCAAGAGTCCCTCGCCAGGATCAAGAGTCCCTCGCCAGGATCAAGAGTCCCTCGCCAGGACCAAGAGTCCCTCGCCAGCATCAACAGTCTCTCACCAGCATCAAAAGTCTCTCACCAGCATCAAAAGTCTCTCACCAGCATCAAGAATCCCTCACCAGCATCGAGTCTCTCACCAGCATCAAGAGTCTCTCACCAGCATCAAGAGTCCCTCGCCAGCACCAACAGTCCCTCGCCAGCATCAAGTCTCTCACCAGCATCAAGAGTCCCTCACCAGCATCAAGAGTCCCTCGCCAGCATCAAGAGTCCCTCACATGCATCAAGAGTCCCTCGCCAGCATCAAGAGTCCCTCACCAGCATCAAGAGTCCCTCACCAGCATCAAGAGTCCCTCGCCAGCATCAAGAGTCATTCGCCAGCATCAAGAGTCCTTCGCCAGCATCAAGGCATCTGATGCTACTGAAGAGCTCTTGATCCACGAGACCATGGCTACTCTCCCCTTTCATAGATAACATATGATAACCTCTCATCGCCCAGACGCTCTATGACTCCTAAGGGTTTAACGTTTCCTCGTTAACCAGCGTGATGAAGAACTGTGTAAAGTGACCGAGCAAAAATTGTTAATTAACCAGGCAGCTGTCAGGAGTGTAAGTTGTGACGTCACCATGGCAGTGTAAGTTGTGTGACGTCACCATGGCAGTGTAAGTTGTGTGACGTCACCATGGCAGTGCCGGGGGAGGGAGGGGGGGGAGGGGGATGGAGGAGGGGGATGGGGTCATTCATCACCACAAACCAACTGGTGGTGCTCAATTAGTAAGCACCACTTGGTGCTCAATTAGCAAGCACCACTTGATGTTCAATTAGCAAGCACCACTTGGTATTCAATTAGCAAGCACCACTTGGTGTTCAATTAGCAAGCACCACTTGGTGTCCTCAGTAGTAGTACCAGTTCCTAGTAACCATTACCAGTAACCAGTGTACCAGTAGATGACTCACTACCAACCGTCTCTGCATGAATCACTAACTGTATTCATATTGCTGCTGACCATAGCAGGATTTCAAACACCCCCTCACCCATAGCACTGTGATCTCAAGATAGGGGCAAGAGGGGCAGGTGGGCGTTGGGCCTTCCCATACTTTCGTTAATTTATACTACTCCCCACCTACTGAGTTTCTTACCCCATCCACGTTTTTCGAAACCCCCATACAAATGGTGGCCCCGGTGTGGGCGGGGATTTAAAGGGGTTTATTCAAGACGTTAAAGCGTTGTGGGGAGCCGGTAGGTCAAGGGAACCGTCCCCCACTCCAGCACTCGCACCCTCATCACCCCACCCGTACCCCAGCCTGCAAGCCTGTGCACCGTTTTCAAGCTTCCTGGTTTTAGTTCGTATGCAAAAACTTAATCACCGGGGGTTTTGCCCCGGAAATTTGCAATTAAGCCTCGTAACCCAACTGGGGAAGGGAATGCTACAACCCCTCACCTACCACCACCGCTCCGCATCCACCTGCTCCTTCATGCGTGGCATCTTACCGTCTTCCAGCAGCCATTCTCAGGTTAACCCAGCAGCCAACCCAGTTTCCAAACCCCAGCAAGAGAGAAAAGTAACCACGCAAGTTCCTCAAAGTTTGTCTCAATATCCTTGTGCTTGATGCTGGAAAGAGTGGTCTTCATCATCCCGGGCTTTGGTTTTTATTTAACCACCTTGTGCGTGGTGAAACGTGGCAGTGAGAGCGCACAGGCCAGCTTGTCCCCTCCCCCACCACCCCCCCCCCACCCATCTCCCTTTGGGGGTTTTTCTTTTCCACCGATGTCCCGGGGGTCCAGTACTGTTTTGGCTCACATAATTGGCCCAAGAGATTGTAGCTGACGCCAACGATAAAGCCGGGTAGATTCACCGAGAAACACATTTCCCGACAACAGGTGAGTGTGGGCGGCATCACCCGCAGGACAACCTTCCCCCATCCTAGTCACCCGTCTTCCTCCAACTTCAGGACAATTTTCAAGGACATTTTCCTGTATTTAAAGACATTTGCTGTGTGAACATTTACATAATTTCTTTTGAAAACCAAGTTTTAGTTTTCAGTGTAGACCATGTTCTTTGACTCATTATTTTTGCAAATTTTTCATGTTATCGCCACTCATATATTTTTTTATCGGGTTTTTTTTTTATGCACCTCTTCTGAAAATTTTTCGATGACCACATCACCCCGGTAAAGTAATTCATTTTTTTTTATCTGTTTTCTTCAGCTTGATCTCCAGTTTTTTTCATTTAGTTCATGCAGTAATCCACCCCTATACAAATTTAAACCATTTTTTCCCCTGTAAAACCTTTTTTTGTATCCCCGCAGTGCCATTCCTCAAATTTTTTTTTGCAGTTTGTGTACCATTATTTTTGCCAGCAATTTTTTTTTAGCAGTCACAGCAAGATTTTGTGTAAAATAATAAAAAAAAAAAAAAAAAAATGAATACGGATTATGTGTTTTGTGCCCCGCCACTTGTAATTTTACAATTCATTTTTGTTTCTTTTTTTATTTTCATTCATATTTTTCATATTTCTTAAACAAATTCACTTTTAGTGAAATTTAAATTATTTTTTTTAACGTAAAGTGTTTTTTTTACTCGAGTAAATTTTTTTTTGTCTAATTTAAAATTTAAGAGTTAAAGTGTTCAATAGTTTTTTTTCATTTTTCCCCCATATTTTCCCAGGTAACTTTATGCCATTGATTATTTCTACACCTTTTTTTGTTGCACTTGCGCAGTGAATTATTTCTTTTATTGTTATCTTTAACTTATTATTCCATTCATTATTGTTCGAGTCTTGTTTTTTCTTTTAAAAATTTTTTTTTTTTCCCTCAGTTGTCTTTGATTGTTTTTTTAATTTTTTTATGCTCTTAAAAATATTTAAACTTCCCATTATCTCTCGTTCTAAAATTTTAGGGGTTTTATTTTATATTTTTTTACATTATTTACAGTTTTTTTATTAATTTCTTTATTAGCAAGATAAACCGCTCATTTGCTTTTAATTCAGTCTCCAGTAATTTCTTACTTGTAAATTTCAATGTTTTTTTTTTTTATCTTGTCCAGCAGTCCTTTACATTGTTTTGTCCTTCCTCTTGCATGTATTTTGGACTTTTTTTATACTTCTGCAGAATTAGTTGCATCTCTTTTTTTCAATTTTTAGCTTTTTTGTATCATTTTTATTGTTCATTTTTTTTGCCTTTTTTGTTCCGTGCAACTTCTTTGCCATTATGCTCACAACCCCCAAGTGATACTTTAGTGAAGGGCAAACACTCGGACCCTCGGGCTACGCGTTTCCTGCATCATCCTCATGTTCCTTATGACTGACAGCGACCCAACACTGAGAACTAAGTTTTACTCATGATTCCCCTTTTGATGCGTTCCCTTTTAATTAAGGGCCAAAGACATATCTTGAACAGGGGTTTACTGCCATTCTTCTCGTTAATGCTCTAGTTACAGTCCTCCTTCCGAGGAAAGTCTTATCAGACTTCGAAAAAGCCTTTCTTGTCCCCCTGCGTTCATTGTTGTCTCCTTGAAGCGAGACTTCGGGAATCTTACTAAGTAGCCCAAAATTTTGAGGAACGATTCGTTCTTTCCTTTGTACCATAAAACCGCTGATCCTAGTCGTCTTCGGGAACTTGTAAAACTACCCCATAACTAATGAACGTTGAGTGCATTTGCTGTTAGATTAACAAACTTTTATCATCATTTATCAATGCGTCCATCCTCAGCTTTTGTCCCTGACGGGATAAACCATCCACGCATCGTTTGCTAAAAAAAGCACTTTTGGGGCAAAACAGAACTAAAGCCGCCTCTTCCGTGTTGCTTTTGAGGGTAATCCTCCAACTTGCATGGAACCCTTACAGCCCTAAACAGTACGTTCCTTTTGCCCCCCGGGACTTCCCATGATCAAAAAATTTCCACCTATGCTCATCCCGCACAACCTCTTGTTTTTGCCACAGCGACAAACGGGTCGCACCTCTCGCGATCCCAAGGACCAGTGACAGATCATTATAAACCTCGTAGTATTCATAGTACTTCATAACCAAGTCAGCGGACGTTTTTCAACTGTGGTTTCCGTGGCCAATTGCAATTAAATTTCCATAGTTTCCCTAAGAGGGGTCTAAAAATGAGAGTACCCGTCAGACTTCCCTACTGACTTTTCAAGAATACAGGGCATGACACATTGGTGCAACTCCACAACCTTCATACTCTAGGTCTTTCCATGGCCGTTCCAACCGCAGAACCCGAAGGAAACAGACTCGGGTTCTCAAAATAACCAGAACCAGGGGCATTTTTCCAATTCGGGGGAATTCGAGTGCCCCCCGTCAAAACGCCCCAGGGGCAGTAGGTGATGAGTAAAAACATCCCCGTTCACAAATTCCCTTTTAAGCCTTTAAGCCCTCTCGAGAATGACAATCCTGCTGAGGCTTCACATGTCTCTGATGTAATGTTTGGGGGTGAAGTGGAAAAATTTTTGCTATGACAACCACCTTTTTTTTTGCACAAAACTTCCAATGCAACCAAGGCCCTATAGGCAAGCATCTGTTCATAAAGCGCCCGTTTATTTTTTCTGGACTCTGGGCCAAGCAAAATTATCAGGTCTAGTTTTTTTGGGATAAGCAGTTCGAAGTCCCTTTTCCGTAACCGACTCATGTGTCCTCCCTTGTGGAGTAGCTGGTTTTCACCGCATGTCGGGTCGGACTTTCCCTCACTTTTTTTATCCAAGGTAGAGACTTCACTCTTCCTTCCTTGTTTTCGACCAATTACTTTCCGGGGACCTTCTACGGGGGTTGCTTCCATGCGAGACTTACGCATTTGCTCGACCCTTATCGATGGGATGCCCAAAATTAACTATCGAAACCTTTTGGGGGTTTCCAGCTTGGATCCGAGACTGCCATACTCCGCAGAGTACGCCCTTTTGAATTAAGTCCTTACAGGCCAGGGATTTTCCATAGCGTACCCAAGCGGCAGGCACTGATGATCCTGCACTCCTTCTGTGTTTTCCCGCAACTTCAGACTTCAAGAAGTGTCCATTACCTCAAATTCCGAGGTGCTCTGACTACCTTTTAGTGCTGACCATCCCTGAAATGTCCGCAGTTCAAGTATATTTCCCAAAGGGACGCCTTTTCGGAAAAAAATTTCTGCAACAGTAATGCCCCTCTTTTTGAGCACATGCCCTCTCAAAAGAGTTTCGCGAGCTAGTGCCCCATAGAGTGCTGTTGTTGTTCCATGTTCCGATGGTGAAACACCTAGTTGACATGTTTTTGCAAAAAAAGGGCATTTGTTTTAACCACCTTACATTTGTAAAGATAGTAAATCCCTTTCTTTCCAGCAACACCCGGGCCGTGTTCGCTCAGAGCAAAACCAATCTTGTTGACCTTTTTCACTATCCTTACCCTTTTTGGGAGAGGAGATTTCACCTGACCCGTGGGCTTGGGGTATTTTTACCAGGGAGACCTCACCCTTTACGGATCAATCTGTTCCACCATTTTAGGAAAAGACTTGCTCCCACTGACTTCCCAGATGAAGCAAGCTTTTTGACTCTGTTTTAACAAACGTCGTAAAGCCCTTTTCCTTACCATGAAAATGGGGGAAACGAACTTTTTGCCCCCTCGAAATTTCCCCTTGAACCTGGTACTAGACCATCTATAACCCTTGCAACAAATGGGCCCCATTCACAATTGCTGTCGCAGAAGAATTCAACAAAAGCTTGATAGGGGTTATTGCACCAACAAATTTACCTTGGGAAGCCCCTTGACCTAGTACCTAAGAAGGGTGGTACTTGGCGCCAGTGATTGACTTTAGGAAGTTAAATGCGAAAAATATCCCAATCGCTTCCCACTTCCTGACTGGTATCTTTTATGTAACCGGAGATAACAAAGTCTTTTCAAACCCGGACTTGTTTCAAAGGTTTTTGGGAAATCCCCCCTTCACGAGGACAGCCAAGAGCTAACTGCATTCCCCCCCTACAGGCATTTCACTCCCCGATGGCTTTTGGGTTACAATCCTCCCCCCATCACTTCTCAAGGCTCATGACTAATATCTTTAAGGTCCATAGGTAATGCACTTTTGGTGACTTAGATACGTAATCGCATGTCTAAAACGTGGATACCACTTGAAAGACTTTATGTAACTTGGAAGCCCTTTAAGAAGCCAATTTAAAGACAGCTAAATGTCAATTTTTTTAGATCAAAATTAATTTTTTTTTGGGCATATCACTCCAGAGGGGTTAGACTGACCAAATAAAAAACCGCAAAAAAAATTTTTTCCCAAAACCCAAACTGCTGATGCCGAAGACCTTTTTGGGGTTACATTTTTATAGATCATTTATTGCCATTTTCTTTCCCTACTCCCCTACGAGTTCTTAAAAAAAGATGCTCCTTTTGTTTGGGCCTTCCGCAAGAAAACATTCCAAACTCAAAGAAATGCTAACATCTGCTCCAATTTTGAAATTTCCAGATTTTTCTAAGCCTTCTATCGACAATGATCAGTTCTATTGGGAAGGTGCCGGGACACCAGAAGAACATGGCAATACAATGCATTGCATTTGCTAGCCCGGCCTTACGAAGGGTGAACGTAAAATTATACAGTTTAAATGAGCAAAAAGCTTTAGCAAAAGAGGGTCTTTAAAGCACTTCCGAGACATTATTTACAGACCTGTTCTGTCTTTACAGACCACGCCCACTGAACCTTTATTTCCCCAACAAACAACCACTGGAAGGTTACCAGATGGACCTTGACTATCCAAAAGTTCAAACCGACCTTTTAAAACTTTTCCTGGCAAGTCAAATGTGGTCGCAGATGCCTTACGCGACATGTAGTATAGTAACTGCAACCCCCATTTTGTGCTGAAAGTAAAGAATGCTCAACAAAAATCCCATGGGACGGTGGATTTGATTCCTGCTCCAGGAAAATCTAAATTTGGACTGGAAACCACCAGCACCCATCATGACTTTGTCATGAACCAAGAATTAAATGTAACGAAAAGCCCAGTTTTGGGGATCCAAACGAAGATTTATTTTTTTTTTATTTTCACCGGCCGATTCCCACCAAGGCAAGGGGGCCCAAAAAAAAAAACTTTCACCATCATTCACCCATCACTGTCTTGCCAAAGGGGGGCTTTACACTACAGTTTTTAAACTGCAACATTAACACCCCTCTTCAGAGTGCAGGCACTGTACTTCCCATCTCCAGGACTCAAGTCCGGCCTCCCCGGTTTCCCTGAATCCCTTCATAAATGTTACTTTGCTCACACTCCAACAGCACGTCAAGTATTAAAACCATTTGTCTCCATTCACCCTATCAAACACACTCTGCATGCCTGCTGGAAGTCCAAGCCCCTCGCACACAAAACCTCCTTTCCCCCTCCCTCCAACCCTTCCTAGGCCGACCCCACCCCGCCTTCCTTCCACTACAGACTGATACACTCTTGAAGTCATTCTGTTTCGCTCCATTCTCTCTACATGTCCCCAACCACCTCAACAACCCTTCCTCAGCCCTCTGGACAACAGTTTTTGGTAATCCCGCACCCTCCTCCTAACTTCCAAACTACGAATTCTCTGCATTATATTCACCCCCACACATTGCCCTCAGACATGACATCTCCACTGCCTCCAGCCTTCTCCTCGCTGCAAACATTCATCACCCACGTTTCACACCCATATAAGAGCGTTGGTAAAACATACTCTCATACATTCCCCTCTTTTGCCAGCCGAAGGACAAAGTTCTTTGGTCTCCACAGACCACTAAGTGCACCAATCAACTCTTTTCCCTCATCAATTCTATGATTCACTCATCTTTACATAGACCCATCCTGCGACACTTCCACTCCAAATATCTGAATACTATCACCTCCTCCATACTCTCCTCCCTCCCAATCTGATATTCAATCTTTCATCACCTAATCTTTTGTTATCCTCATAACCTTACTCTTTCCTGTTTCAGCCCCCCCCCCCCCTTATAATTTTTTCTTTTGCACACCTACCAAATTCCATCCACCAATCTCTGCAACTTCTCTCAGAATCTCCCAAGAGCACAGTGTCAATCCGCAAAGAGCAAGCTGTGACACCTCCCACTTTGTGTGTGATACTTTATCTTTAACTCCCAACGCCTCTTGCCAAGAACCTCGCAATTTTACTTCTCTTACAACCACCATCTATAAATATAATAATCAACCACGTGACATCACACATCCTTGTCTAAGGCCTACTTTTACGGAAAAAATTTTCACTCTTTCCTCATACTCTACCTTGAGCCCTCACTATCCTCGTAAAACTCTTACTGCTTTCAGTAACCTACCTCCTACACCATACACTTGCAACATCAGCCACATTGCCCCTCCTATCCACCCTGTCATACGCCTTTTCCAAATCCTTAATGCCACCAAAGACTCTTTAGCCTTATACTAAATACGTTCACTTATATGTTTCACAGTAAACACCTTGTCCACACACCCCCTACCTTTCCTAAAGCCTCCTTGTTTCATCTGCTACCCTATTCTCCGTCTTACTCTTAATTCTTTCAATTTATAACCTACCATACACTTTACCAGGTACACTCAATAGACTTGTCCCCCAATAATTTTTTGGCACTCTCTTTATCCCCTTTGCCCTTTAACAAAGAACATGCATGCTCTCTGCCAATCCCTAGGTCCTTACCCACTTCCATACATTATAAATAATTGCACCAACCCCATCCAAAACTATATCCCCACCTGCTTTTTTAACATTTCTATCTTTATCCCATCAATCCCGGCTGCCTTACCCCCTTTCATTTTACCACTTCCTCACGAACTTCCCCACACTCACTAACTGGCTCCTTTCCTCAGCCCTATAAATGTTATTCCTCCTTGCCCTATACCGAAATCACAGCTTCCCTAACTTCATCACATTTAACAATTCCCTCCAAAATATTCCCTCCATCTTCCCAATACCTCTAACTCTCCCATTTAATACTCTCCTCTCCTATTTTTAAGCTGACAAATCAATTGTTCTCCTATGCTTTTCTTAACTTGTTAATCTCACTCCCAAACTTTTTCTTATTTTCAACAAAATTTGTTATTTTGATAACATCTCACCCACTCTCTATTTTGCTCCTTTTTACATTGCTTCACATCCATCTCTTAACCTCTCACTTTTCTCCATAAACTCCTCCCTCCTTGCATCACTCTACTTGTAAAAACTTCCTCATATGCTAACTTTTACTCCCTTATCTCTCTCTTTTACAACATCATTCCACCAATTGCTTCCTCTTCCACCTGCTACCCACTTTCCTGTAACCACAAACATCTGCTGTCACAATCTAACACTACATTTTAAACCTACCCCATGCCTCTTCGACCCCATTGCCCTATGCTCTCCATTAGCCCATCTATCCTTTTCCAATCGCTGTTTATAAATCTTACCCTATACTGCCTCCTCTTTTAGTTTATAACCTTCACCTCTCTCTTCCCTGATGCTTTCTATTCTCCTTGTATCCCTCTACCTTTTACTCTCAGTGTAGCGTACAACTAGAAAGTGATCTGATATATCTGTGGCCCCTCTATAAACATTACATCCTGATCTACTCAACAGTCCTTTTATCTACCAATACATAATCCAACAAACTACTGTCCATTTCCGCCCTACATCCTATCTTGTATACATCTTTAGTCCCTTTTTCTTAAAATATGTATTACCTATAACTAAACCCTTTCCTATACAAAGTTCAATCAAAGGGCTCCCATATCATTTACACCTGCACCCCCAAACTTACCTACCACACCCTCTCTAAAAGTTTTCTCCTACTATTAGCATTCAGGTCCCCCTACCACAATTACTCTCTCCACTTGGTTCAAAGTGCCCCTCCTATCCATTCACTTTAACATCTCCCAAAATCTCTCTCTCTCCCTCTGCATTCCTCTCTTCCCAGGTGCAAACAACGCTTATTATGACCCCCTTCTCACATCCACCTTTACTTTAATCCACATAATTCCTTGAATTTACACATTCATATTCTCTTTATTCTCCCTTCCATAACTGATCATTTAACATTACTGCTACCCCTTCCTTTGCCCTAATCTCTCAGATACTCCAGATTAATCCCACTTATTTCCCCCCACTGAAACTCTCCTACCCCCTTCAGCTTTGTTTCGCTTAGAGCCAGGACATGCCAACTCTTTTCATTCATAACATCAGCAATCATCTGTTTCTTGTCCATCCGCACTACATCCACGCACATTTAAACATCCCAGTTTTATAAAGTTTTTCCTTCTTCTCTTTTTTAGTAAATGTATACAGGAGAAGGGGTTACTAGCCCATTGCTCCGGCATGAAATCCCCTCATACGACACGCATGGCTTTACGGAGAAAGATTCTTATCCACTTCCCCCATGGACAATAGAAGAAATAAAAAAATGAACAAGAGGCTATTAGGAAAACAGGAAGAAAACCTAATGTATGTATAATATATATATGCATGTGCGTGTCTGTGAAGTGTGACCAAAGTGTAAGTAGGAGTAGCAAGATATCCCTGTTATTCTAGCGTGTTTATGAAGACAGAAAAAAAACCAGCAATCCTACCATCACATGCAAAACAGTTACAGGTTTTGTTTCACAGTCATCTGGCGTACGTAGTACTTCCCTGGGTGGTTGCTGTCTACCAACCTACTACCAGTTAGTAATTCCACAGTCACTAGTGAATGTAGCCTTACAGCTAGTTCACGAAGTACCAGGTGTTGCACACCCTGGTATGGGATCGTTCAGTAAAACAAGCCAGATTGAAATACTTTTGCCTCGTATGGCAACTGATATTTCTGAGTATGTTAAGAAATGTAGTGTCTGCATGCAACATAAAGGTAATGCTAATGGTCCTAATCCAATCCAAGTGTATCCAACCACTAGTGAACCATGGGAAAAGGAGTTGTGCTAGATTAGTTAACTGATTCCAATGTTCCCTCGCAGGCAACAAACATCTATTTGTTATGGTAGACCATTTCACAGATAATTAAAGTTCCTATTGTATATAAGACTGCCGAGACAGTAGCTAAAGCATTTAAGAACCATTTCTGCAGGCATACCCCCCCTAAAAAATCCCAGAAAACAGATAATGGAGGTGAATTCGTAATGAGTTCCCTTGAAATTTGCACCTTGTTAAAAATCTCAAAACCACATTGTTCCCCATCATCCTCCCAGCAAGGGTTAGCGGAACGTCCCAAAAAAAATACTTGATGTCTTGAGAGCCACAAAACCCCAAACATGAAATTTGGGATGAAGTTTTCCCTGATGGCTGTGCTAAAAATTCTCTTAAAATGTTTCTATGTGACACCCCCCAAATTATGATTGTACGGGAAGATAAAGTTTGCCCTTTTGAGTTGCTTTACAAACCGAACCAAATTACAACCCTTGATTTCAACAAATTGTACCAGCTTTGCTTAAAGTGCTTTAGAAGAATCCGGAAACACTTCAAAATCAAAAGCAGAATTTAAAGAGTCGCAAACACTCGAGCAAAGCCATCCAAAACAAAAAGGTTCAAAGTTATGCTGACTAAAATTTTAAAAAAGCTGAATGCCCAAGCTTTATCAAAATTTTTTTTGGTCCTTATCGGTAGTTGAACATATCACGGGAATAAGTATAAGGGTTTGGAAAATTTGTATGGTCAGTATAAAGAAAAGCATTTAGATCAAATTTAAGTTAGTAAATTGTGATAAATGTTCCCAACCCCCAAAAAAGTGACAACTCTGACAAACCCCTGACCTGTATTCACCCCTGATACTCAGTAGACGATCAACCCGAAGTCGTTTTTCCCTACATACACGACAGTATGAGAAATTTAAGTATCATTTGTAACTACCAATTCAGATTTGCCTCAAATAAGCAGATTAGCCCCTGCAAAAAGTTTACCTCCCAGAAAGACACCCATTCTGATTGTCAATCTCACCCCACAGATTGGGGTTAAATGTAAATAACCCGTATAATGAATAATTACGTATCAACTTAAAAAGTATTCAATAATTTTTTTTTTTTTTTGTTCACGTTCTCTCCCAATTCTGCGAGTTAACAGTCTGATTTGAGTGCACCCAATCTGCCTTTCTGTTAAACACTTCTTTTCATTGTAGAATTCCTTCCACAGAATCCGTAGATCACATTAATACAGATATGATCGATCAATTTTTTTACACTTCTATTGTGTAATCCCAATGTTGAGTTTCATTCAATTGAGTTGTGCTATATCATAACCTTGTATTGCGTTACCGTTTCATTTCAGTTTCAAGTTATGTAGTTTTCCATTCCAAAATTCTACTTATGTATTTAACAATGTTCAATTGTTGTTCTTTGACTTGTATAGATCAGCCGCAAGCCGGCACACCTGCCGTCCTCTAGTTTGTATAATTGTACGTCGGGGACGACAACGTTAAGCGTCGCCGAAGCTCTCACATTAGTAACCAGTTCATAGTAACCATGTTTTTACCAGTAACCATGTACCAGTAGATGACTCACTACCAAACCGTCTCTTGCAATGAATCACTGACTGTATTCATATTGCTGCTACCATAGCAGGATTTCAAAAACGCCCCCTCACCCATAGGCACTGTGAGTCAGTCAAGATAGGGAGCAGAGAGAGGCAGACCATACCCCCGGCCTGGGATTGAACCTGCGGGTCATAGAGTCTCAAAACACCCAGCCCGTCGCGCTAAGCCACTAACCACTAGCCACAATAAGATTCATCCAACTAGGTATAATTCTACACCATAGGAAGGTTAGCAACAGCACCTCTTGTGAACACAAATGCAGTTTCTTACAACGAATCTCCAGCTAGCCTGGCCGTACGAACTCTAGCTCAAGTCCCTTCACCTGCCAGTCACATGACTAAAAATCCGAAATGACACGATTGGCAAAAACCATACCCCCCGCCGGATTGAACCCGCGGTCATAGAGTCTCAAAACTCCAGCCCGTCGCGCTACCCACTAGACCAACTAGCCACAATAAGATTCATCCAACAAGGTAAATTTCTACACATATAGGAAGGTTAGCACAGGCACCTCTGTGACATCACAAATGCAAGTTTTTACAGACGAATCTCCAGCTAGCGTGGCCTGACGAACTCTAGCATAAAAAACAAGTCCCTTCACTGCCGTCAAATGACTTAAGAAAATCGTAATGACACGATTGCAATAAACCATACCCCCGGCCGGATTGAACCCGCGGTCATAGAGTCTCAAAACTCCCAGCCCGTCGCGCTAACCACAAGACCAGCTTGGCCACAATAAGAATCATCCAACTAGGTTATATTTCTTTCAACACTCCATAGGAAGGTTAGCACAGGCACCTCTGTTACCACAAATCAAGTTTTTACAGACGAATCCTCCAGCTAGCGGCGTGACGAACTCTAGCTCAAGTCCCTTCATGCTTCAACATGACATAAGAATCGAATGACACGATTGCAAAAAACCCAATAGCCCCCGGCCGGATTGACCGCGGTCCATAGAGTCTCAAAACTCCACCCCGTCGCGCTAACCACTAGACCAGTAGCCACAATAAGATTCAACCAACAAGGTATATTTCTACACCATCGGAAGGTTAGCTACAGGCCAGGCACCTCTGTGACCACAAATGCAAGTTTATACAGGACGAATCTCCCACTAGCGTGGCCGTGAACGAACTCTAGCTCCAAGTCCCTTCACTGCAGTCAACATGACTTAAGAAACGTAATGACTACGATTGCAAAATAAACCATCCCCCGGCGGGATTGAACCCGCGGTCATAAGAGTCTCAAAACTCCAGCCCGTCGCGCTAACCAATAACCAGTTAGCCCACAATAAGATTCATCCAACTCGGTATAGCTCTACACCATAGGAAGGTTAGCACAGGCACCTCTGTGAACCTACCAATGCAAGTTTTTACAGCAACGAATTCTCCAGCTAGCGTGGCCGTGACGAACTCTAGCTCAAGTTCCGCCTTCACTGCCGTCAACATGACTTAATAAATCGTAATAACACATAGCAAATAAACCATCCCCCGCCGGGATTGAACCGCGGTCCATAGAGTCTCAAAACTCCAGCCCGTCGCGGGTTCAATCCGGCCGGGGGTAGGTTTTATTTGCAATCGTGCATACATTTCTTAAGTCCTTGTAGACGCAGTGAAGGACTTTAGCTAAGAGTTCGTCACCCCACGCAAGCTGGAGATTCGTCTGTAAAAACTGCAATATGTTGGTCACAGAGGTGCCTTTTTGCAAACCTTTCCTATGGTTGAAATATACCTAGTGTGAGAATCCTTATTGTGGCATAGCTGGTCTAAGTGGTTAGCGCGACGGGCTGAGTTTGAGACTCAATGACCGCGGGTTCAATCCCGGCCCGGGGGTATGGATTATTTGCAATCGTGTCATTACGATTTCTTAAGTCATGTTGACGGCAGTGAAGGGACTTGAGCTAGAGTTCGTCACGGCCCGCTAAACTGGAGATTCGTCTGTAAAAACTTGCATTTGTGGTCACAGAGGGGCCTGTGGGTAACCTTCCTATGGTGTAGAAATATAACCCAGTTGGATGAATCTTATTGTGGCTAGCTGGTCTAGTGGTTTAGCGCGACGGGCTGGAGTTTTGAGACTCTATGACCCCGGGTTCAAACCGGCCGGGGGGATGGTTATTTGCAATCGTGTCATTACGATTTCTAAGTCATGTTGACGGCAGTGAAGGGACTTGAGCTAGAGTTCGTCACGGCCACGCTAGCTGGGGGATTCGTCTTAAAAACTTGCATTTGTGGTCACAGAGGTGCCTGTGCTAACCTTCCTATGGTGAGAAATATACCTAGTTGGGATGAATCTTTGTGGCTAGCTGGTCTAGTGGTTAGCGCGACGGGCTGAGTTTTGAGACTCTATGACGCGGGTTCAATCCCGGCCGGGGGTATGGTTTATTTGCAATCGTGTCATTACGATTTCTTAAGTCATGTTGACGGCAGTGAAGGGACTTGAGCTAGAGTTTCGTCACGGCCACGCTAGCTGGAGATTCGTCTGTAAAAACTTGCATTTGTGGTCACAGGGTGCCTGTGCTAACCTTCCTATGGTGTAGAAATATACCTAGTTGGATGAATCTTATTGTGGCTAGCTGGTCTAGTGGTTAGCGCGACGGGCTGGAGTTTTGAGACTCTATGACCGCGGGTTTCAATCCCGGCGGGGGTATGGTTATTTGCAATCGTGTCATTACGATTTCTTAAGTCATGTTGACGGCAGTGAAGGGACTTGAGCTAGAGTTCGTCACGGCCACGCTAGCTGGAGATTCGTCTGTAAAAACTTGCATTTGTGGTCACAGAGGTGCCTGTGCTAACCTTCCTATGGTGTAGAAATATACCTAGTTTGGGGGAAACTTTTTGGTAGTGGGGCTGTGTTGCGGACGGGCTGGAGTTTTGAGATCTATGACCGCGGGTTCAATCCCGGGCCCGGGGGGATGGTTTATTTTCAAAGGTCATTACGATTTCTTAAGTCAGGAGGCAGTGGGGCTTAAACTGATTTTGTACCCAGTAGTGGGGAATTCTTTAAAACTTTGCATTTTTGGGACAGGGTCCCTTCAACCCCTTGGTGTAAAAAACCATTGGTAATTTTTTGGGCACTGGTCTATTTAGCGCACCGGGTTTTAGCCAAGACCCGGTTCAACCCGGCCCGGTTGGGTTTTTTTTCAATGGGGTCATTAGCAAGCATTTTGGGCAGTGAAACTTGGCTAAGTTGTCAAGGCCACCTTGGGGTTCTTTAAAAACTTGCAATTTGGCACAAGGGGGCCTTGCAACCCCTTGTTTTAGAAAACCCCAGTTTGGAAGAATTTATTTGGCACTGGTTATTTAGCGCACCTGGAGTTTTGAGACCAAACCGGGTTCAATTGGCCGGGGATGGTTAAATTTCAATGGGTCATTACGAATTTCTTAAGCCCAAGAAAGGGGAGGCCGTTGGGGCCTTCCCAACTTTGTTAATTTAAAAACCCACCTGTGTTATTTACCCCATGTATGAACCCCATGGTGTTAATTTTCCAACACCACTTGGGGTTCAATTTGCAAACCACTTCTCAATTACAAACAACACTTGGTTCCAATTAGCAAACCCACTTGGGGCCAATTAGCAAGCACCACTTGGGGTTTAATTAGCAAGCACCATTGGTGTTTTATTAAAACACCATTGGTGCTCAATTGCAAGCAACTTGGTGTTCAATTTGCAAGCACCATTTTTCAAATTGCAACCCTTTGTTTAATTAGCAAGCAACACTTTTGGGGTCAATTGCAAGCACCCCTTGGGTTCAATTCAAGCAACACTTGGGTTTTAATTTGCAAGCACCCCCGTTCAATTTGCAAGCAACACCTGGTGTCAATTTGCAAGCCCACTTTGGGTTTTAATTACAACAAACACTTGGGTTATTAATTAGCAAGCACCACTTTGGGGCTCAATTTGCAAAAACCACTTGGTTTCTCATTAGAAGCAACCCCTTGGTGCTCAAAATTTGCAAGCACCCCTTGGTGTTCAATTAGCAAGCACCACTTTCAATTAGCAGACCACTTTTCAATTTTGCAAGCAACACTTGGTGTCAATTTGCAACACCACTTTGGGGTTTAATTTTCAAGCACCACTTGGTTCATTAGAAAGCAACATTTTGGGGTTCAAAAGCAAGCACCATTTGCCAAATTGCAAGCACCCCTGGTGTTTAATTAGCAACACTTGGTGCTCAATTTGAAGCACACTTTTTTCAAAAAGCAAGCACATTTGGGGTTTAATTACAAACCCATTGGAATTTAATTAGCAAGCACCATTGGGGGTCAATTTTTAGCAAGCACCCCCTGGTGTTTAATTGCAAGACCCCTTGGTGTTCAAATTTGCAAGCACCCCTTGTCAAATTTGCAAGCCCACTTTTTTTAATTAGCAAGCAAAACTTGGTTTTCAAATTTGCAAGCACCACTTGGGGGTTTTAATTAGCAAGCAAACTTGTTCAATTCAAACACCTTGGTGCTCCAAAAGCAAGCCACTTTGGGGGCAATTAGCAAGCAACTTGGTGCCAAATTAGCAAGCAACACTTTGGGCCCAAATTTCAAGCACCACTTGGTGCCAATTAGCAACACCACTTGGGCTCAAATTTCAAGCAAAACTTTTTTGGGGGTCAATTAGCAAGCAACACTTGGTTTCAATTAGCAAGACCACGGTGGCCAAAAAGCAAGAAACCCTGGGGGTTCAATTAGCAAGCACCTTGGTTCAAATTAGCAAGCACCCCTTTGGGGTTCAATTGAAGACCACTTGTTCAATTTTGCAACACCACTTGGTGTTCAATTAGCAAACACCACTTTGTTCAATTAGCAAGCAACACTTGGTGTTCATTTGCAAGCAACACTTGGTTTCCCCTTTTGCAAGCAACACTTTGTTTAATTACAAACCCACTGGGTTTTAATTAGCAAACCCCACTTGGTTTCAAAAGCAAGCACCCCTTGGTGTTTTATTAGAAGCCCACTTGGTGTTCAAATTAGCAAGGGACCACTTTGGTTTTATTGCAAGCACCACTTGTCAATTAGCAAGCACCCCTTGGTGTTCTTAGCAAGCCCCACTTGGTTTCAATTAGAACCCACTTGGGTTTTAAATTTGCAAGCACCACTTTTGGGTTTTAATTTCAAGCCCACTTGGGGTCAATAGCAAGCACCACTTGGTGTCAATTAGCAAGCACCACTTGGGTTCAATTACAAGCAACACTTGGGTTCATTACAAGCACCATTGGGGTCAATTAGCAAACACCACTTGGGTTTATTAGCAAGCCCACTTGGTGTCAATTAGCAAGCACCACTTGGTGCCCAATTAGCACACCACTTGGTGTTCCTTAGCCACCATTGGTGTTCATTAGCAACACCACTTGGGAAAACAAACCACTTGGTGTTTACTTAGCACACCCCCTTGGTGTTCACTTAGCAACCCCACTTGGTTTTACTTGCTCCACTTGGGGGTTTTTAGCGCAATTGGTGTTCATTAAAAATTTTTTCATTAAACGAAATTTCATTAAAAGGACTTTTTGGTTTCTTACAACGATTGGTGTTAAAAACAAAAATTGGGGTTATTAAAAAGGATTGGTGTTATTAGAGCACCCTTGGGTTAAATTTTGCAACCCTTGGTGTTCACTTAAAGCACCCCTTGGTGTTCACTTACTGCACCCCTTTGGTGTTCACTTAAACCGCCACTTGTGTTCCTTGAAGCCCCCTTTTTTACTTGCAAAACTTTGGGGTGTTTCCTTAGCAAAAGCACCACTTTGGTGTTCACTTAAAGCACCACTTGGTGTTACTTAGCAAGCACCACTTTTGTGTTTCACTTAGCAAGCACCATTGGTGTTCACTTAAATTTTGCACCCCTTGGGTTTACTTACAACGCCACTTGGTGTTCCTTGAAACCAGTTTACTTGCAAACCCCTTTTTTTTGAACCCTGGGTTAAATTTGCAACATTAAAACCCTTGGGTTTTACTGCAACCCCTTGGTGTTACCCTTAGCAAAAACTTACACATAATTTTTTACGAGGTTAAAAAATTTCCCTGTTTGGTTTATTTGAAATTTTTAAAATTTAACTAATGAAATTTGAAAATTAAAATTAAAAAAAAACTTTGGTTAATTTTTTCTTAAAGTAAAAAAAAGTTTTGTAAAAATTATTTGAAAATATTGTTTTAAAAAATTTTAAAAAAAATGAAAAAGTGAAAAGTTTTCCTCTGAAGCAGTTAAATACTGCAACACTGATGTTGATGTACCTCTGAAGCAGTTAAATACTGCAACACTGATGTTGATGTACCTCTGAAGCAGTTAAAAAACTGCAACACTGATGTTGATGTACCTCTGAAGCAGTTAAATACTGCAACACTGATGTTGATGTACCTCTGAAGCAGTTAAATACTGCAACACTGATGTTGAAGTACCTCTGAAGCAGTTAAATACTGCAACACTGATGTTATGTACCTCTGAAGCAGTTAAAAAACTGCAACACTGATGTTGATGTACCTCTGAAGCAGTTAAATACTGCACACTGATGTTGATGTACCTCTGAAGCCCGTTAAATACTGCAACACTGATGTTGATGTACCTCTGAAGCAGTTAAATACTGCAACACTGAGTTGATGTACCTCTAAGCAGTTAAATACTGCAAAAATGATGTTGATGTACCTCTGAACCCGTTAAATACTGCAACACTGATGTTGATGTACCTCTGAAGCAGTTAAATCCCGCAACCCCTGAAGTTTATTTTTACCTCTGAAGCAGTTAAATACTGCAACATTTTGTTTTATTTTTACCTCTGAAAAAAGTTAAATTTCTGCCAAAAACTATGGGTTTTTGTACCTCTGGGAAGGGATTTTAAATTTTCTGGGAACACTGATGTTGATGTAAAACCCCGGAAACAGTTTTTTTACTGCAACCCCTGATTTTTGAAAGTTAAAACCCCGGGAACAGTTTAAAAAAAGGGAAAAACTTTATGTTTAATTTTTACCCCGAAGCAAAGGGAAAAATACTGCAAAACAGATGTTGATGTACCTTGGGGGCAAATTAAATACTGCAAAAACATGTTTTATGTACCTCTTTTAAAACAGGGGTTAAAAATGCCACTGATGTTTTTTTGTAAACCTTTTGAACAGTTTTTAAAAACTGCAACACTGATGTTGAATTTTAAACCTTTTGAAAACAAAAGTTAAATTTCTTTCAAAAAACCCCGATGTTTTAAAGTAAACCCTCTGAACAGTTAAATACTGCAAACCCCCTGATGTTTTTATTTAAACCCGAAGCATTAAAAAAAACCGGGGGGGGGGGGGGGGAAAAAACTGATGTTTTATTTTACCTTGAAGCAGTTTAAAAAACTGCAACAATGATGTTTATTTTTTACCCCCTGAAGCAGGTTAAATTTCTGCAACCCCTGATGTTGAAAGTAAAACCCCTTTAAGCAGTTAAAAAACGCAAACCCCTGATGTTGAAAGTACCCCTGAAAACGTTAAATACTGCAACATGATGTTGAATTTTTTACCTTGAAGCAGTTTAAAAAACTGGGAACCTGATGTTGATGTACCCCCTGGGCATTAAAAAAACTGCAAACCCCTGATTTTTGATTTACCCCTTTAAAACAGTTTTTAAAAAACGCAAAAAATTTATGTTTATTTCCTTTTGAAAACAGTTAAAAAACACAACCCTGATGTTGTTTTCCAACACCAAATTTTCCCCTTTTCCAACAAAATTTAAAAGGGCGGGCCAAAAGGGCCCTGGGGGAAACCCCCAGATTTACCCCCCCCCTTTTTTTTTGGGGTTTTTGGGATCGAAAATTCCCCGATTGGGATTGGAAACCCTATTGTTCCAAAATTACTTCGTGATTTTTTACATGTTTTTGAAATGTGACAACCAAAAATGATAAAGACAAAAATTACCCCAAACGAAGAAGTTTAACTCCAAAAATTTAACATCACACCGATATTAATTTGGGTTTTTTTATTAATGTTTATGGTAAGAGAAAGTAAAGAAGTAACCAATTCTCTTTCACCACAAAAAAAAAATTTTGCCCAAAACCCTTTTTTTTAAAATGCTAACCCCAAAAAAAAAGTTTTTTTGGGAAACTATTTACTCATTTCCAAGTCCCCCCCCCAAATTTCCCTCCCCCCTCACTCATTTCCTTTGATATTAAAACCCTTTTAAGAATTTCGAGGTAATCTACTTTCTGAGCCCGGCCATGGGGCCCGGGGTCGTCTGGTGCTCGGCCCCGGTCAACCCGGTTTTTGGCTGGAGGACCTCTGCCCCCATAAACCCTTTTACCCGCCTGGTTTAAATTTTGGGACCTGGTTGGGAAAATACTTGTTTTAGTGTGTTTGGGGAAGGGCCATATGCAACGTTTGGGATCTTTTTTATGGGAAAAGTTTTGGGCCCACACAGTAGGCTTTTTCGTCAAGTAAAAAAAGTTGATAGAAAACAGAAGAACTTTAAGACGATGTAATTCAGTCCATCACCCTTTTAAAATTTGAGGTGGTCAGTCCCTCGTCTGGAGGGAAAAGGGATTTTTCTAGTATGAAACAATTTAAAGGGGAAGAAAATAGGGGGGCCCGGAGGAGCTTTTTTTTTAGCGCCAAAGGTGAGACGTAAGGGGCCCCTAGGGGAGGGGAAAAAACTTCCCGATTTCTGAAGGCAGGTTTCCCCCTTTAAAAAACCCGGGGCCCCTCTCACTATGGAAGGGTTTTCGAAAATTTATTGGGAGGTTGTTTCCAAGAAAACCTTTTGTTTTCCCGTGTCTGGGCAGATTGAACATTTTAAAAAGTTCAAATTGTTTTTTAGTTTTCCCCTTGAAAAGGGTTCAACACTTGTTCAGCCCGTGTTTTTGAATCTTTCCGGTAAAATGGGGGAAAAGTCCTTGGGGCCCCCCGGAAAGGGTTTAATATGGGTTTCCCCTTTTTGTCCCTTTATTTGCCCCCCCTGCCCCCTTATGGGTTTATTTTTTCCCCTTCCTCCCCTATCCTCACTCCAGTAGTTTTTTATGGGGTGTTTCAGATTTGGGGGGCCAAGCCCCCCGAGTACTTTTCCAGGTATTTTAATTTTTTATATACCCCCCTCTCCCCCCGCCCAATGGGAAATGTGTGGGGGGAAACCTTGCCCGTGGGGTGGGGGGGGACTGGCCCAAAGCCCTTTGGGGGGAGCTTTTTAGGTCTTTAAAATAGGTTTTTAAATGGTATGGGTTTTGGCCCGGGAAAAAACCCGTAAGTCGCAGGGGTAACCCTGAGTTTCTGGGGAAAAGTAATAGGCAAAATGAGGAGGATATTGGAAAGCCAGTGGCACTAATTGACAATGACATTAATAGGTTTAGGGGAATAACAGAAAGGAGCAGGAAGGGTAAAGAGATAGGAGGGTCATTAAATATTTATTACACAAATAGTCGCAGTGCTAGGAATAAGATGGACGAGTTGAGACTAGTTGCTAGTGCAGGTAACATAGATGTATTTGCCATTACTGAGACGTGGTTTAATTCAAAAAGTCGGGACATGCCTGCAGAATGTCACATTCAGGGTTTTAAATTGTTCCAAGTAGATAGAAGTATCGGAAGGGGGGTGGGGTGGCATTGTATGTCCGAGATCGCTTGAACTGTTGCATAAAAACAGGTATTAAGTCTGAAGTAACACATACAGAGTCTGTTTGGATAGAATTTTCAGAGGGGCATGAAAAATTAATTTTAGGTGTGATATACCGTCCCCCAAATTTAGATAGGGACCAGGGGAGACTACTATGGGAGGAAATTGTTAGGGCCACAAGGCACGATAATGTAGTAATTCTAGGAGACTTTAACTTTAGTCATATTGATTGAATTTCTTAACTGGGAATTTAGAATCATACGATTCTTAGAAGTAGTTCAGGATTGTTTTTTGAAGCAGTTTGTGACAGAACCTACAAGGGGTAATAACCTGCTTGACTTAGTTCTGGCAAACAATGAATCCCTTGTTAATAATTTAGAAGTTTCAGAGGAACTGGGGCCAGCGACCACAAATCAATTACATGTAGAATTGAATGGAAGTATGATAGTAGGGATAACTCAGTAAACAGTCCCAGATTTTCGCTTAGCAGATTACGATGGGCTTAGAGAACACTTATCATCTGTTGACTGGGGTAACGAAGAGAGCTATCATATGACAGTTTTCTGAACACAATACATGCTGCTCAAAGAACGTTTATCCCTTATAAGGAAATTAGATCAAATAGAAATGACCCAAAATGGATGAATAATAGGCTGAAACATCTACTAGGGCATAAGAAAGGAATTTATAGGCGTATCAAAAGAGGCGAGGGTCATCTTATGAATCAGTATATTGACATTAAGAGGGACATTAAAAAGGGGATAAGAAAAGCTAAAAGGGACTATGAAATTAAAGTTGCTAGGGATTCTAAAACTAACCCAAAAGTTTTTTCCAGGTCTATAGAACAAAAGTCAGAGATAAGATAGGTCCCCTTAAAAATAACTATGGGCATCTTACTGACAAAGAATGAAATGTGCTCGATTTTAAATAATTATTTTCTCTCGGTTTTTACACAGGAAACACTAATAATTTTCTGGTAATTAATTTTTATAGTGGATCAGAAGAAGATAAATTATGTAAAAATCACAGTCACTAGTAAAATTTGGGTTGTGAAGCAGATAGACAGACTGAAGCAAAATAAGTCACCGGGTCCTGAATGAGGTTTTCAAGGGTTCTAAGGAATGCAAAATGGAAGTCTGTGAACCATTAACTAATATTTTTAATTTATCTCTTCAAACAGTGCAGTGTCGATATGTGGAAGAGGCTAATGTAATTCCTATTTTTAAAACAGGGGACAAGTCGTTACCGTCAAATTACCGCCCAATAACCCTGACCTCAATTGTAGGCAAATTACTAGAGTCAATTATAGCTGAGATTATAAGAACCATCTCGATAAGCATAGCTTGATTAATGATACTCAGCATGGATTCACAAGAGGCCGGTCTTGTCTAACTAATTTATTAACTTTCTTCAGTAAAGCTTTTGAGGCTGTTGACCACGATAAAGAATTTGATATTATTTACTTAGATTTTAGTAAGGCATTTGATAGAGTTCCGCACCAAAGACTGTTGAAGAAAGTAGCAGCTCATGGCATTGGGGGAAGGGTGCTCTCGTGGATCGAATCATGGCTAACAGACAGGAAGCAAAGAGTGTCCATAAATGGGGTTGTAAAGTAAAAGGACACAAGTGCAACTAATGTGACATTTATTTGTGGCAACGTTTCGCTCTCCAGGAGCTTTATCAAGCCATTATCAAGCCATGGCTTGATAAAGCTCCTGGAGAGCGAAACGTTGCCACAAATAAATGTCACATTAGTTGCACTTGTGTCCTTTTACTTTACATATTGTCGGTGATTCTACCAACTTTATTATAAATGGGGTTAAATCCGAGTGGGGATCAGTAACAAGTGGCGTTCCACAGGGATCAGTCTTGGGCCCGTTGTTGTTTATAATATATATCAATGATCTTGATGAAGGAATTACTAGTGATATGAGCAAATTCGCCGATGACACGAAGATAGGTAGGATAATTGATTCAAACGTAGATGTTAGGGAACTTCAGGAGGATTTAGACAAACTCTACTCTTGGTCAGAAAAGTGGCAGATGCAGTTCAATGTAGATAAATTTCAAGGTTCTGAAGCTCGGGAGTGTCCATAACCCCCAGCACTTATAAGTTAAATAATGTAAAACTTAACCATACAGATTGCAAAAAGGACTTGGGGGTTATGGTAAGCAGCAACCTTAAACCAAGACAGCAATGCCTAAGCGTACGTAATAAGGCAAATAGATTACTGGGATTTATATCAAGAAGTGTAAGCAACAGAAGTCCAGGGTCATACTGCAGCTTTATACATCATTAGTAAGGCCCCCACCCAGATTATGCAGTTCAATTCTGGTCTCCATATTACAGAATGGACATAAATTCGTTAGAAAACATTCAGCGTAGGATGACTAAATTAATACATAGCATTAGAAATCTTCCTTATGAAGAAAGATTGAAGACTCTTAAGTTACATTCACTTGTTAGACGAAGAATGAGGGGAGACCTGATCGAGGTGTATAAGTGGAAGATAGGTATTAATGGTTTAGAAAGACACGTAAGCAAACACTATAACATATTTATTAGAAAACGTTTCGGTCCTGGGACCTTGATCACTCCATGATCACTCCATCACTCCTTGATCAGTCCATCAATCTTGTAGATTGATGGACTAAACACATCGACTCCAGGTTGAGGGACTGATTACCTCATTCTCCTACTCTCCTTACGCCTTCCTCTTTGTATTGGACTGATGAAGCCACTGTGTGGCGAAACGTTTCCGGAATAAAGATTCCCCATATGCTGAAAAGGTCTAAATCTTCAACTTGTCGGTTTTTTTAAACCCTTCATCACAAATGTCAGAAGCAGCATCATGGGATCTTTTTACAAAAAATTTTTGGGTTTTGAAAGACACGAAGCAAAACTATAACATATTTTTTTAGAAAAACGTTTCGGTCCCGGGACCTTTAAACGTTTTCTAATAAATTTTATAGTTTTGCTTTTGTGTCTTTCTAAAAACCCAAATTTCGGGGATTTTTTTTACCCAAAGGGTTTTTACCACAAAGAATTCCAACGCTTGTTCAACCTTTGGCGAAGACCTACTTCGCAGTGGATGGTCCCCTAGCCCCGCCTCCGCCGCTTCACCCCACCCACACAGTATATAAGCCACTCAGGGCCCTTGCTGACTTTCCCAAAAAATTAGGACTGAACACATCGCTCCGGGGTTAGGGACTGATTACCCATTCTCCCCCTCCCCTTACGCCTTTCCCTCTTGTTTGGACTGATAAAAGCCACTGTGGGGCGAAAAGTTTTCCTGAATAAAGATTCCCTATGCTGCAAATGTTCAATTTTATGTTTTATGTTGAAGACTGCAGGCGTTCCCAGTAGTTAGGTGCTTTACTGGTAATGTGAGGGGGAAACGATCTCTGTATTTTTTCCCAGCCCGATATTTCTCCTTCCCCTGAAGGGGCCGTCCCACTGACAATATCAAATGAGGGAGCACTAGCGTTTTGAAGAAGCCCATCGGCTTTGTTTCCCTATTTTTGAAATTTCTCAATCCCCAACCCGTCTCTTCTGGTGTCTGACTTTTCTTGTTATGGTTTTAAAAAAAAGGGTCTGTGACTAATTTTTCCCAGGTTTTTTACGTGTTCCTTACGTTCTATTTGGTCCCTCTCGAGTTTTGTATAGGTCCCCCTTTTGATTTCTTCATTCTTCCCTACCAAAGCATGGAAACTTTCCCCATTAAAACGTCATGTTTTTTCCCCCATGCCCGGAAAAACCCCGTTTTGTCTTCCTGTATTTTTTCAGTGTCTCTCCGTACGACTTTATGCTTATTTTTTTTTGCATCTGCAATGATGATACAAAAGTGTCCCGGGTGTTTTTGTGTTCCTACTTTCTTAAAGGTGAACGTTTTCCAGATTTTTGGGGAGTGGGGGTCACGGATGGGTTTTGGATGGGGAATTTAGAATTGGGGGGAAAAAAAAGAGTGGGGGTGCATTTGGTCTGTGGAGAAAAGACTTTGCCCTTGGAGGCAAAGAGGGGAATGTAGAGAGTTTTTTACCAACGTCTTAATGGGTGTAAGCAGGGTGAGAATTTTGCAGCGAGGAAAGGCGGAAGTGGGAGTCATGTCGGGGGCAATGTGGGGTGTGAATATAATGCAGAAATTCGTATTTGGAAGTTAGGAGGAGGGGCGGGATTACCAAAACTGTTGTCCAGGGGTTTGGGAAAGGGGTTGTTGAGGGGTTCGGACATTAGAAATGGAGCGAAAAGAATGACTTCAAGAGTGTACGTCTGTAGGGAAGGAAGGCGGTGGGGGTCGGCCGGGAAGGGTTGGAGGGAGGGGGTAAAGGGGGTTTTTGTTGCGAGGGGCTGGACTTCCGCAGGCAGCGTAGCGTGTTTGATAGGAGGAATGGGACAAATGGTTTTTAATACGGGACGTGCTGTTGGGTTTAGCAAAGAAAAATTTTATAAGGATTAGGAAACCGGCAGGCCGGACTTGAGTCCTGGAGAGGGGAAGTACAGTCCCTGCACTTGAAGGAGGGGGTTAATGTTGCAGTTTAAAAACTGTAGTGAAAAGCACCCTTCGGCAAGACGTGATGGGTGAATGATGGTGAAAGTTTTTTTTTTGGGCCACCCTCCCTTTGGGGGGAAGGCCCAGTGTGATAAAAAAAAATAATAAAACTTTTAAGAACATAAGAATGTAGGAACACGCAGGGCCTACGGGCCCATACGAGGCGGTCCTTATAAAAAACGACATCACCTAAACTACTCAAGAATAACTCCCGTACCCCTTGACACCAATCAAACCCAGCCCCTCCCACTCATATATTTGTCCAGTCTCTCTTAAAAAGCTACCCAAGGTCCTAACCTTCTATCAGCCCACTGGGAAGACTGTTCCACGCATCTACAACTCTGTTAGAAAACCAGTACTTACCTATGTCCTTTCTAAATCTAAATTTATCCAACTTAAATCCATTATTCCTGGTTCTTACCTGGTTCGACACCCTCAGTACTTTATTAATGTCTCCCTTGTTTATGCCCGTCATCCACTTATACACTTCAATGATATCTCCCCTCATTCTACGCCTCTCCAGAGAGTGGAGATTTAAGGCTTTAAGTCTATCTTCATACGGGAGGTTCCTTACACAGTTAATCATTTTAGTCATTTATGTTATGTTACTGGGATTTATATCAAGAAGTGTGTGATGAATGGTTTGAAAAACCGACAAGTTGAAGATTGAGACACTTATGCTGCATAAGTGTCTCAATCTTCATATCAAGAAGTGTAAGCAACAGAAGTCCAGAGGTCATACTGCAGCTTGATACATCATTAGTAAGGCCTCACCTAGATTATGCAGCTCAATTCTGGTCTCCATATTACAGAATGGACATAAATTCGTTAGAAAACATCAGCGTAGGATGACTAAATTAATACATAGCATTAGAAATCTTCCTTAAGTTACATTCACTTGTTAGACGAAGAATGAGGGGAGACTTGATCGAAGTGTATAAGTGGAAGAGAGGTATTAATAAAGGGGATATTAATAAGGTCTTGAGTATATATCTCCAAGAGAGAACCCGCAGTAATGGATTTAAATTAGATAAGTTTAGATTTAGAAAGAACATAGGAAAGTATTGGTTTGGAAATAGGGTAGTTGATGAGTGGAACAGTCTACCTAGTTGGGTTATTGAGGCTAGGACTTTGGGTAGTTTCAAATTTAGGTTGGATAAGTACATGAGTGGGAGGGTTGGATTTGAGTGGGACTTGCGCATCAGAGCTTATTTCTTGGGTTTGCATTGAAAATTGGGTTGGGCAAAAGTTTTGTTAGTGGGATGAATTGTAAAGGACCTGCCTAGTATGGGCCAACAGGCCTGCTGCAGTGTTCCTCCTTTCTTATGTTCTTATGTTCTATGTCTGCTATGAGGATGAGGAACAGCAGAGGTGCCAGGACAGTGCCTTGGGGCACTGAGCTTTTGACCTCGCTGATGCTGAATCTTGCCTTGTTCACTACTACTTTTTTTGTTCTGTGTGTTAGGAAACCGAAAATCCATCTGCCTACCTTCCCCGTAATGCCCATGACCTTTCATTTGTGCGCTATCACCCATGATCGCATTGTCAAACGCCTTTGCAAAATTTGTAAATCACACTGGGTTTGGTCTCCCCCAACCCTCCGAATTTTGTCACAATGGTTCAGCACTGTGACAGACATGATCGCCCTGCTCAAAAACCATGCTGGTTGGGGTTTTTATTTTGGGTTTGTGCGTCCAAAAATTTGTTTTAAAAGACAGTAAGCAAACACTATAAAAAAATTTTTTTAAAAACTTTTGGGCCCCTGGCCCTTTGGAATCACTTCAACTTACAGAGGAGAAAGAAAAATATATATAAAGGCGGGAGTGAGATGGCGCCGTGACCTGAGGAATGTCTAAGAACAAAATGGAGGAACACTGAAAAATTTACGGGCCCAGCGGGGCGGGTCCTTACAAAAAAAAACCTCTGCCAAGATGAGGCGGTAGACATGAAATCATTGACTCCAGGACACTGAGTGAAAAATTTTCTCATTTTCAAACCTTGCTGTCATTTAGGGGGTTGCTGAACACGATTACTGTTCTTTTGGGATTTCATCTTTTCCTTTCCCCGTAAATAAGAGTCTCCTCTAATAATGGCCCCAATTTAAAGTATTCTTAGTTGGATTTTGGTAGGAATAAAAATTTTGGGGTTTTTTCTTGCAATACCTGTATGGCCCTTTTTCCCATTCGTACTTCTTCTGTGGTATAACATCCTAAGTTTTTGCTCAAAATCAGTGATCTCTCTAATTTAAATTTAAAAACGCCCCAATTTTTAGCTTCAATAACCCTACTAGGCAGACGTTCCACTCAAAAAATACCCTTTTTCCAAAAACCAATACTTTCCACTCCTTTCAAAATATAAAGTTATCAATTTGAACCCTTTTGGGGGTTTCTCTTGGAGAGATACCCCTCAAGACCTTATTTATATCCCCTTTGTTAAACCCATCTTCCACTTGTACACTTCGATCATTTCCCCCCATTCTTTGTCTTACAAGTAAAGCAGTTTAAGAGCCTTCAAAACGTTTTTCATACGGAAGATTTCTAATCTATGTATTAAATTAGTCACCCACGCTGAATGTTTTCTAACGAATTTATATCCATTCTTAATATGAAGACCAGAATGATGCGTAAACTGGTGAGGCCTTACCCCACCCTGGACTTCTGTTGCTTAACTTCTAGAATAAATCACAATAATCTATTTGCCTTATCACGTACGCTTAGGCACTGCTTTTCTTGGTTTTGGTTGCTGCTCCCATAACCCCCAATCCTTTTTCCCCATTATGTTGGTGTTCCTTATTTAAAATTATAAGTCTAGGGTTATGGACACTCCCCCGGGCCCAAACCCTTTCATTTATTACATTTAACTCATTGCCACTTTTCTGACCAGGTATTATTTGTCTAAACCTCCTGAAGTTCCCTGAATCTCATTTGAATTAATTATCCTACCCATCTTTGTGTCATCGGGGAAATTTTCCAAAATTTCTAGTAATTCCTTTATCAAAATCTTTATATAATTATAAACAAAAAATGGGGCCAAGATGATCCTTGTGGAACGCCCCTTATTTACAGATCCCCACCGGATTTTAAACCCCTTTAACATACTTCTTCTTCCCATTTTGAGCCATGACTCGATCCATAACAGCACTTTTCCCCCCAATGCCATGAGTGCCCCTTTTTTAAACAGTCTCGATGCGGTAATCTATCAAAAAACCCTTTAAAATCTAAATAAACAATATCGAAATTTTTTATATGAACGGTCTCAAAAGTTTACTGAAGAAGGTTAAAAAAAAATTTGTTAGACAAAACGACCCCTCTGAATCCCGTGATATCATAATCAAATATGCTTCTTATAAATCAGCTAAATTGACTCTAGTAAATTTCCCACAAAAGAGGTCAGGTTATTGGGGGGAATTTACGGGAACGACTTGCCCCCCGCTTTAAAAAAAGGGAATTACATTAGCTATCTTCCACATATCAAAAACTACCCTGTTGAAGGAAATATTAAAAATATTAGTCAATGGTTCCCAAAGTTCCATTTTACACTCTTTAAAAACCCTTGAAAAAAGTTCATCAGGGCCCGAGGATTTATTTTGCTTCAAACAGTCTATCTGTTTGATAACCATTTCGCTAGTGACTGTGATATTGCATAATTTATCGTCTTCAAGCCCACTATAAAAATTAATTATTGAGATATTGTTAGTGCCTTCTTGCGTGAAAACCGAGAGAAAATAATTATTAAGAATAGAGCACATTTCATTCTCCTTGTCAGTAAGATGCCCAGAGTTATTTTTAATGGGATCTATCTTATCTCTAACTTTTGTTCTATAAACCTGGTAAAGACCTTTTAGGTTAGTTTTCGAATCCCTAGTCCCGTTTAGCTTTTCTTATCCCCCTTTAATGTCCCTCTTAATGTCCCTCTTAATGTCCCTCTTAATGTCCCTCTTAGTGTCCCTCTTAGTGTCCCTCTTAGTGTCCCTCTTAGTGTCCCTCTTAATGTCCCTCTTTAAAGTCCCTCTTAGTGTCCCTCTTAGTGTCCTCTTAATGTCCCTCTTAATGTCCCTCTTAGTGTCCCTCTTAGTGTCCTCTTAATGTCCCTCTTAATGTCCCTCTTAATGTCCCTCTTAATGTCCCTCTTAATGTCCCTCTTAGTGTCCCTCTTAATGTCCCTCTTAGTGTCCCTCTTAGTGTCCCTCTTAGTGTCCCTCTTAGTGTCCCTCTTAATGTCCCTCTTAATGTCCCTCTTAATGTCTCTCTTAGTGTCCTCTTAATGTCCCTCTTAATGTCCCTCTTAATGTCCCCTTAATGTCTCTCTTAGTGTCCCTTAATGTCCCTCTTAATGTCCCTCTTAATGTCCCTCTTAGTGTCCCTCTTAGTGTCCCTCTTAATGTCCCTCTTAATGTCCCTCTTAGTGTCCCTCTTAGTGTCCTCTTAATGTCCCTCTTAATGTCCCTCTTAGTGTCCCTCTTAGTGTCCTCTTAATGTCCCTCTTAATGTCCCTCTTAATGTCCCTCTTAATGTCCCTCTTAATGTCCCTCTTAGTGTCCCTCTTAATGTCCCTCTTAGTGTCCCTCTTAGTGTCCCTCTTAGTGTCCTCTTAGTGTCCCTCTTAATGTCCCTCTTAATGTCCCTCTTAATGTCTCTCTTAGTGTCCTCTTAATGTCCCTCTTAATGTCCCTCTTAATGTCCCTCTTAATGTCTCTCTTAGTGTCCCTCTTAATGTCCCTCTTAATGTCCCTCTTAATGTCCCTCTTAATGTCCCTCTTAATGTCCCTCTTAGTGTCCCTCTTAGTGTCCCTCTTAGTGTCCCTCTTAGTGTCCCTCTTAATGTCCCTCTTAATGTCCCTCTTAATGTCCCTCTTAGTGTCCCTCTTAGTGTCCCTCTTAGTGTCCCTCTTAGTGTCCCTCTTAATGTCCCTCTTAATGTCCCTCTTAGTGTCCCTCTTTGTGTCCCTCTTAGTGTCCCTCTTAGTGTCCCTCTTAGTGTCCCTCTTAGTGTCCCTCTTAATGTCCCTCTTAATGTCCCTCTTAATGTCCCTCTTAGTGTCCCTCTTAGTGTCCCTCTTAGTGTCCCTCTTAGTGTCCCTCTTAATGTCCCTCTTAATGTCCCTCTTAATGTCCCTCTTAATGTCCCTCTTAGTGTCCCTCTTAGTGTCCCTCTTAGTGTCCCTCTTAGTGTCCCTCTTAGTGTCCCTCTTAGTGTCCCTCTTAGTGTCCCTCTTAGTGTCCCTCTTAGTGTCCCTCTTAGTGTCCCTCTTAATGTCTCTCTTAGTGTCCCTCTTAGTGTCCCTCTTAATGTCCCTCTTAATGTCCCTCTTAATGTCTCTCTTAATGTCCCTCTTAGTGTCCCTCTTAATGTCCCTCTTAATGTCTCTCTTAATGTCCGTCTTAGTGTCCCTCTTAATGTCTCTCTTAGTGTCCCTCTTAGTGTCCCTCTTAATGTCCCTCTTAGTGTCCCTCTTAGTGTCCCTCTTAGTGTCCCTCTTAAGTCTCTCTTAGTGTCCCTCTTAGTGTCCCTCTTAGTGTCCCTCTTAGTGTCCCTCTTAATGTCCCTCTTAATGTCCCTCTTAATGTCTCTCTTAGTGTCCTCTTAATGTCCCTCTTAATGTCCCTCTTAATGTCCCTCTTAGTGTCCCTCTTAGTGTCCCTCTTGTGTCCCTCTTAGTGTCCCTCTTAGTGTCCCCCTTAGTGTCCCTCTTAGTGTCCCTCTTAATGTCCCTCTTAGTGTCCCTCTTAGTGTCCCTCTTAGTGTCCCTCTTAATGTCTCTCTTAGTGTCCCTCTTAGTGTCCCTCTTAATGTCCCTCTTAGTGTCCCTCTTAGTGTCCCTCTTAGTGTCCCTCTTAGTGTCCCTCTTAATGTCTCTCTTAGTGTCCCTCTTAGTGTCCCTCTTAATGTCCCTCTTAGTGTCCCTCTTAGTGTCCCTCTTAGTGTCCTCTTAATGTCCCTCTTAATGTCCCTCTTAGTGTCCCTCTTAGTGTCCCTCTTAATGTCCCTCTTAATGTCCCTCTTAGTGTCCCTCTTAGTGTCCCTCTTAGTGTCCCTCTTAATGTCCTCTTAGTGTCCCTCTTAATGTCTCTCTTAGTGTCCCTCTTAATGTCCCTCTTAGTGTCCCTCTTAGTGTCCCTCTTAGTGTCCCTCTTAGTGTCCCTCTTAATGTCCCTCTTAATGTCCCTCTTAGTGTCCCTCTTAGTGTCCCTCTTAGTGTCCTCTTAGTGTCCCTCTTAATGTCCCTCTTAATGTCCCTCTTAGTGTCCCTCTTAGTGTCCCTCTTAGTGTCCCTCTTAATGTCCCTCTTAGTGTCCCTCTTAGTGTCCCTCTTAGTGTCCTTCTTAATGTCCCTCTTAATGTCCCTCTTAATGTCCCTCACCCTGCTCAAATCAATTTAAAAGTGAACCCAAACCAATACAAGTAACGTTTATATCAAATGAAACCAAAAGAAATGCATACAAAATATATATAAATGGAGTCCAACCAATAATGGAAAACAAATCAATGCAGATGGAACCCAAAGCAATATAAACTCAAACCCATATAACCCAAATCAATCTAAACACAAACTGATGCAAGTGAAACGGAAACCATTTAATTTATTAAAAAATTAATCTAAATGAAGCCAAAACTAATGTAAATGAAATCAAACTGATCTAAATATAATCCGAATCTGTCCAAAAGCATCTCAAAATAAACTAACGTGATATCCTATGATGAAAATGGAGCTCCTAACGAAAATACAACGAACTAAAACTAATCCAAGATTTTCAAATGGTTCGTTATTTACGGGTGCTATTGTAACTTACATGGAAGTTGTATTAAGCGCTGTGACTCAAGCCAGCCCAGGTAAAACTTAAATAACCTTAATGATCACTCTGGTAATTGGTGGTGTCACCTTCAACTAGGAACAACGAAGGCACTAACAAGGTTCTGTTTAGCTGACAATACTAGTTTGTTATGGCTGTTCTTTATGACAACTGTTGTATCTGGCCTTAAGTGAACACCAAAACTTTACATTGCTATTACAGTCGAACAAGATAAATTGTCAAATCAAATATATCAAATATAAGCTGGTCTGGAAAGAAGAGGAAGAGTCAGATAAATAACTAGATGTCTTTCAGTCACTGTGCAATCAGAGGGAAGTATTATCCTAAGTCCAAACACTATACCTACAATACATGCAAAATGAATAGTGCAAAGTGCTCCATAAGTCTGCAATGCAGTTAGATCAGCGTTAAAGATTTCAAGTCAATCGCAAGAAACATCCACAAGTAACCACATGGACACCACCCGGTCTTTTCCACGAAAAAAAAGGTCATTCACAACGACAGCTTAAAACCAATTCAGACCTTCCACTAAGATATACCAACTTTGAGAGTTTAAATACAATCAGAAAAGACATTATTTCTGGCACGGAGACAAGTCACAACATACAACAGTTCGGCAGCTGCAGTCTCAAGTTACTGGTATACAAGGCATGAAGCTGATTCAATCAGTATTCACAGAGTATCGCATGAAAACCAATATTTAAATTTACCTAATTTTTTCAATAAAACTGACACCTACACAGCCTACTATCAATCCAGTAAAATACATCAGCTTTAAGGTTTGAAACCAAGCAGAATTCTCCAGTTATTGCATCGAAAGCAATTTATTTAGTAAAACTTAAAAAAAAAAAAATATTTACACAACTTAAAGTTTGAAGCAGACCAGAAGAGGCATTCTCCAATTGTCAAATTTGTACCTACACAGTCTTAAACCCTAAAGATATCATAAATTACATAAGCATCATCAACTATTTCTCAGTTTTCAGTTAAATTTTAATTCAAACTGAAATTTGCATAGGTTACTTTTATGAGCTACCAGACAAGAACAGATGAGAGGCTGAAGTTTTACCAACTTACAAGACAATCTTCATCCCAGATACATCGACAATATTCACACATTACAAGACAATCTTCATCCCAGATACATCGACAATATTCACACATTACCGCAGGAAAAACAATATTTACACTTTCCTAATTTCATAAAATTATCAAATTGTGACTTCACAGCCCAAAGTTATTCTAAACCTTTTTTTCAATTAAGAACATCAAAAAAA
>NC_069404.1:79975195-80005630 GCF_026875155.1 Cherax quadricarinatus
GAATATCTGAAGTTTTTTTATTCAAATTTACAAGAGTGAAAAACAAATGTCAGTATTAACCCCTTCAGGGTCCAAGGCCAAAATCTGAAGTGGTGCTCCAGTGTCCAAGAAATTTTGAAAAAAAAAAAAAAAAAAAAAAAAATTCTTACAGAATTAAAGAGCATATTTTTGTGAAGGTAATAAGACAAAAAAAAAAATTCTAATCAGTACTTACCGAGATACAGTGCCAAGAAGTTTGTCCAAAATGATGTGGTGGCAGCAACATCGACGAATTCCACATACGCGCATTACTATATTTAGCAGTTTTTGTAGTTTTTTCTTTTCTTTTCCTACTAACATTTGGGGCCTGAGAGACCAATACTGTATATAATGTATATATATAAACTCACTGTATTGAACACAATAACCGCACTAAAGTTACTATCATATTATTATTTACCACTGTTGTTTATTACAATAAACATGCACAAATCTTGTATAAAACTAATGTTCTATCATATATTTACATATTTACAATCACTGGACATGGTTTTAAAACTGCTGGAGCTTGTGGAACTCCTTGAAACAAGGCACCATACACAGAGGCACCTTACATTCCTCACACATAAACCGAGTGTCTTTGCGTCTTTGTTGCCGTCGTTTTGTTTGTGCACAGACGATGCATCTCTTCTGAGCAAATTTCTTCTTAGTTGAAGGAAGCTGTATTATGAAATGATCACCTTCCCTCCTCAAACGCTTGGGTATATCCTGAGGAATTCGAGGACCTTGTTGTATAGCAGGTGTTCTTACCTGGTACTTCATTATGAGTTCTCTGACAACAGACAAACAAAATTCACCATACAGTGGTCTGTTGCCAGTCTTTGTTTGGTACATATTATATGCATTGAGCATTGAAATGTCCATGAGATTGAAGAAAAGTTTCATGTACCACTTGTAACTCTTACGAACACAATCAACAAAACCAATCTGCATGTCACATTTGTCAACCAAGTGCATGTTTTGTGTATAATCAATCACTGTCACTGGTTTTCGAATACGTTCATTAGTCACTCGATCAACTTTGCCACTCTTGCATTTCATTACGGTGAATGGTTGTCAACAATGTGACATCTCGTTTGTCATGCCACCGTAATGCCATGATGTCATTGGCAGTAAACACCTGCACGTCATCACCAAGAGCACCTGTGTGAGCCTGGGCATATGTTTATGATTAGAACACACTGTGCCACACACATCTGTCTTGTTCACTCGCAAGAAATCACTGAGTAATGGGCTTGTGTACCAGTTATTGGTATATAATGTATGCCCCTTACCAATTTCTGTATCTAATACTAGTGTCAGAACAAAGATTGGTTATGAAATGACAAGAACTACTATAAATTGTAATTATCAGAACATAAAAATGATATAAAATTATATGAAAAGAGAAAAAAAGGTATATCGACAACACTTCTCCAAGCAACAGGACTGGAGGTTGCCGTCAGGTGAGCATCCAGTGCTCGCTTCTTGGCTAAATGTCTGTAAGTACTGACCCAAATGCAGTGGACTCTCAACTAATGATTTTAATTCGTTCCAGCGTGCTTGTTCCTTGCCGAGTTTATCGTTAGCGGAATTAATTTCCCCAAAAGAAATAATGTAAATCCAGTTAATCTGTTCCAGACAGCCAAAAGTATTAAAAAAATATTTTTTTTACATGAAATATATATTTCCCTACAAAGAAACAATAAGACATGCACAATAAATACATAAATACTAAAATGACACATACCTTTATTGAAGAGTATGGATGAGTGATGAGACTGTTTTTTTTTTTTGAACATTCTGGGAGTTTCAGAGTGATACATGAGTAAAGGCTTCACTTTGCAATCCCCACTAGTATTGGAACAAAACATGAGGGTTAGCCTGTCTTTCATAGGCTTGTCCTGGAAGTGCCTTTTCCTCCTGAGTAATGTAGGTCCTGTTTTGCATTTTCTAACAGAACAGGCCTGTTTCATCACAATTGAACACTTGTTGGGGTTGGAATTTTTCAGCTTCACAATGCCTTATCACACTGTGTATGCCACTATGATTCTTAACCCTTTCAGGGTCCAAGGCCAAAATTGGAAGTGGTGGCCCAGTGTCCAAGAAATTTTGAACAAAAAAAAAAAATTATTTTTTCTTGCAGAATTAAAGATAATACTTTTGTGAAGGTAATAAAACAAAATAAAAATTCTGATCTGTACTTACCGAGATACAGCGGTGGAAAGTTTTCCCAAAATGACCGGGTGGCAGCAACATCAGTGACTTCGGCAAAATCACATTTTTTTATTTTACGTTTTTTACACTTTTTTCTTTTCTTTTCTAATTTTTTTCTTTTCTAATAACATTTGTGGCCTGTGAGACCAGTATAATGTATATTGTATAAGTGTACACTCATTGTATTCAACAAAATAACTGCACTAATTTGTTTATCATTATATTGCTTACAAAACTTGTTTACAAATTTATTGATAACTCATTACAGTTGTGACCGGGTGTGGAAGTGTGAAATGCTTATTACTCTATAATTTGTTCATGATCGTAGCCATGTATATAACGTAAGTAACGATACTTACAGGATTCATTACTTTTGTAACTTGTGAGTTCATTACCTTTATACCTAGTTCAGCTATCAAAACTTTGGGGACCCAGTCCCTTGATCCATTACGTACCTCTGTAATCTGTAAATACCTTTGTAACTTATCATGATTGTGACCAGACCTTCCTGGAGTTCATTACCTTTGTAAATTGTGAGTTCATTACCTTTGTAACTTGCTCAGCTATCAAAACTTTGAGGCTCAGTCCCTGGACCCATTATGTACCTCTGTAATCTTTTAACTACCGCCCACAGGATGGGTATGGGGTGCATAATAAAGATATTAAACTAAACAAGTTTATTGTAAACAAAATGATGAAAATATTAGTGCAGTTATTGTGTTGAATACAATGGTACCATATAGTACCATATGGTACAATGGTGCCATAGGGTGCAATGGTACCATATAGTACAATTGTACATATGGTACAATGGTACCAATATGGTACAATGGCACATACAATGTACCATATGGTAGAATATGGTACAATGGCACCATTTGGTGCAATGGTACCATGGATCAATGGTACCATATGGTACAAGGGTTTACCATAGGTACATGGTACCATATGGTACAATGGTACCTTATGGTGCAATGGACCATATGGTGCAATGGTACCATATGGTACATTGTACCATACAGTACAATGATACTATATGGTTCATTGTACCATATGGTACTATATGGTACTGTTGTATCAACACAAAAAAACACACTAATTTTTTCATCATTTTTTTTTGTTTACAATAGTTGTTTACAACAAAAATAGCAGAAATGTTGTATATTAGTAATTTTTCTATTATATATTTACAAATGTACAGGAACTTGACGTGTTCCTTGAGGTGGATGACAAAGCACTTCGTCTCGGAAACTGTGGATCAGTATCTAGCTTTTGTCGCCACTCAGTCAGTCTTGGTGGTGTATGCCCAACCCCTTTTTCCTATGTACACGGTATCTACTTCAGGGTACCATGTGGTACATTGTACTATATGTATAGGTACCATGCAGTACAGGATAACATACGGTGCAGGGTACCATTTGTACGGGGTTTTTTTACCATTTTTGGCACAGGGTACCAATGGCAAGGGTACCATATGGCACAGGGTACATATGGTACAGGGTACCATACAGTACAGAAACCATATGGTTACAGATACAAGTATCCCTATGGAAAAAAGGGTCCCTGACTTTTTTGGGTTATCCAAAGATTTTATCGTTTTCTGCTATGTATGAGGGAATCTATGTAATTGATTTCTGTCCCCACCTGAATAACTTACTCGAGAGCGGTGACTATAAGTAAGTTTATTAATAACACAAATAAAGTTACATAGAATATCATATTAACAGCATATGTTTGGAGAACCTAGGAAAACCCCAAAAAAGTCAGACGGATTATTTCCATTAGGGTCCCTGCACCCTGTACATTGGGTATATGTACCATATGGTACCAATGTACAGTAATGGTACAAGTACTATATGGTAAATTGTGCCTATACCATTGACCATATACCATTGTATGGTTCCACCATTGTACCATATACATTGTGCCATATGATACCATTTGTACCATAAATACCATTGTACCATATGATACCATTGTATGATAAGGCACCATTGTCCCCATAGGGTACCATTGTACCATTTTGGTACCCATTGTACCATATGGCACAATGGTACCTAGGTTTCAAAACCATAGATCCTCTTCAGCCATTCCATCAGTCTTGAACTGTAGTTGTGAAGAGGAGAATCGAATTCACCCAGAGAGTGAGTGGGGAGTGAGAACTGCCTTCCCGCCGGGCCCACAATGAACAAGCTACTTTGCGGCGTTCCACAATCCCATGTGGGCGTAAAGATTTTTTCTATATGGTGGCACTTTAAAACCACCCAGAACATACCTCAGATGTAGGTACCAGTTTTTGCGCTAATTTGCGCCGCTAGAAATTTGGATAGATTACAGTTTGGACCCTGAACGTAAAGCCGTAGATCTACGGACGGACCCTGAAAGGGTTAAAATCTCAAACCAACTTTGTGGCTTTTATTCACGAATAAGCACTAGTTCCAGCAATTTTCTGTTCACCTAGGTGTTAGTCGATGTGTGGGTTTGCATCCTGGGGGACAAGATTAAGGATCCAATGGAAATAAGTTACGTCCTCAATGACACACTGACTTTCTTGATAATCCTTTGTGGCTAACCTTTGGATTAATTGTTTTTCGTTAAGCCACACGCAAATCTCTCTCCACTCTTTATAGTACAGCTGACAGTGGTGCAGAAGCAGCTGCCCGGGGTACAGCACAGCTGATGTGGTGCAGCAAAGCTGATGGTGGTCCCAGCAACAGTAAATGGTGATTGCAGTAGCAGCAGTGGACTGTGGTATAGCAGCAGCGGCTGACCATGGTGCAGCAGCAGGACGGTGGTGCAGCAACAGAACAGCTGGCCTTTGGTTGCAGCAACAGCGGGATGGTACAGAACAGCTGATGGTGGTACCAGCAGCTGACTGTGGTAAAAGCAGCAGCAGTGATGGTGGCAGCAGCAGCTGACCGGGTACAAGCAACAGCTGACAATGGGGGCAGCAGAGCTGTGGTGGTGGCAGCAAAAAGTGAATGGTGCAGCGGGCAGCTGAAGGGTGGTGCAGCAGCAGCGATGTGGTGGCAGCAGAAAGCTGACGGTGGTGCGGGCAATAGCATCAGCTGACTGTGGTACAGCAGCAGCTGACCATTGGTTGATAGGTATTCACCCTTTTAACAGGGTTGGCACTAGAATCTTTCTTGGGCCCCATGGTGGCTTATTTAACAGTTACAAGCAGTTAAAAACAGGGGAATAACCAAAATATATTGCATGTATGCGTGGAACATCCACCTGGCTTGTGAAGAATGGACCCCTCCCTAAGAGGGCACTGAGGCACTCGGCTAGTCGGACAGGGGACGCATTCGTGAGAATGTCCTTACCGAGTTTTTCATTGTTTGTTGAGCCAATATTTTATGCAAAAAAACGATCGGACCCGATTTTAATCATTAGTTATGCCTCTTTGGTTGAGGTTCCACTGTATTTTTTTTTTATCCTGTATCACTTAGAAAAATGTGTCTTTTTTCCCATAAAAAAAAATATTTTTTTATTTTTCAAAATTTCAGGGCACTGGGTTTGAATGTATATGTACATTTGGGACCATTTATGGGTTAAAAAAATTTTTTTTTTAAATTTGCTTGCGGCTGTCGAAACTTTAAATTTGGATTCCATTACTTATTATGGGGAAAATAATTAAGCTTACTGCAAAATTCATTAAAAGAAAGCTCTCTGGGATGGATTATGCGTTACCTGGGGTTCACTGTAAAGTTTGCTTCGTTAAGGAAGGAAGCACCCTTAACCCTTTAGGGTTTTGGGCCGTAACTAGTATGGCTTACGCCCAGGGCTTTTGATATATAGTACTCTTAAAATTCTAGCGCCTAAAAACTAGTGAGGAGAAAGCGGTAGGCCCACATATGAAAGAATGGATCTATGGTCAGTGTGTGCGTATAAAAAAATCGCGGGCCACAATTGGTAATGAGGAAAAAAACTTTGACCAGTTTTTGGATTAAAACAGCTCCCTTTCACTGTGTTTTCGTATGGTATTTATTTTGTATTCTAGTTTTCCTGGTTTTCATTTTATAGAAGGGAAGACATGTTACAGAAATTGAGATGTTTTGACTGGTTTACATGAAAAGTACTTAAATTGAGCTCAAAGTTGCAGAAATGTTCGTTTTTGCCAAAGTTCAAAAGAAAACAAATAATGCCAAGAAATCCAAACTGTCAACGGGCTATTAGTATTTTTCACAAGTGGTGCTGATATTATTTTATACCATTTCTGCACTAATGCAGTAATCTGCAAAACAGTACGTAAATCTATTTTTTTGTAAGAATAAAAAATTCAAAGTGGAACGCAAGAAATATAAGAGGGGCCTGGGGGTGTGACTAACGAGCAGAGAATTTGTTATTTTAGTGCCAGGAATGTCTTTTTGTTAATTCTGGACCCTATTTGGAAATTAGCATCTTTTGAAATTTGTGTGAAATTGGCAAAATTGCTAAATTCTGACCACTTTATTTGGGTAGTTGAAATCAGTAAATGGGTGGTTTTCTTGTTCTCAGCAATAGAAAAAATGTAAATTCTAGCGAAATAGTTATGATTTTGTCGACTAGTTACACTGGAATTGGCCAAAAATAGGGCTCAAAATTGGCAAAATCGCCGATGCGTAAGCATCGTCGAGACTGCTAACTTTGCGGGGACGTAATTCTGTAAGTCTTCCATCAAATTTCATACTTTTGGTGTCATTATGATCGGGAAAAGATTCTCTATCTTTTCACAAGGAATTTTTTTTTTTTAAAATTTTGGGGACCCTAAGAACAAGTCTTGGAGAGGGCCTGTGGACCCTGAAAGGGTTTAAACAGTCCAAACAAATATATACGTTCACTCGTACAGCACCCTGAATATTTAAAAAAAAAAAAAAGTTTTTTTCTTATAGAAAAAAGAGCACATTTTTTAAAATATTTTAGAATGAAAAAAAAAAACTTTAGGGGCTAATTTCCCAGATATGAGGCTGGAGAAGTTGGGATGGATGGTCATGTGACAACAACAAACGAGTCTGCCACTTGCAGAAGTGTTGCTGATGTGCTTTTTTTTTTTATTTTTTCATATTTTATGTAATTTTTTATGTTTTGATATTTACAATTTGTAGTAGTTCTTGTCATTTTATAACCAATCTTTGTTCTGAAATAGCATTAGGCACTGAAATTGCTCTCAAATTTTCACAAACACTCTGACAGGTGGACATTTACACCTGCCTTGGTCATTTACTATTGTCTTGGAATATTACAAAATATTTACATGTCCCAGCAATATTTTGGATATGTGGAAGTATATAATAACAGTGAGGAGGGGGAGGAGAAGGAGGAAGAGGAGGAGGAGAAAGAAAGAAGAGGAAGAGGAGAAGATGGAGGAGTTCAAGGGGGGGGGAGGAAGGATTGAAGGAGGAGGGGGAAAGGAGGAAGAGTTGAAGGAGGAGGGGGGAAGAGTTGAAGGAGGAGGGGGAGGAAGAAAAGGGAAGGAAAGGGGGGGGAGGAAGAGTTGAAGGAGGAAGGGGGAGGAAGAGTTGAAGGAGGAGGGGGAGGGAAAAGTGAAGGAGGAGGGGAGGAAGAGTTGAAGGAGGAGGGGGGAGGGAAAAGGAAGGAGGAGGAGGAAGAAAGGAGGGAGGAGGGAGGAAGAGGAGGGGAAAAGGGAAAGGGAAGAGGGAAGGGGAAGGAGGAGGGGAAGGGAGGAAGGAAGAGAAGGAAGGAGGACAGGAAGAGGGAAGGAGGGAGGAAGAAAGGAAAAAAGGAGGAGGAGGAGGAGAGAAGGAAGAGGAGGAGGAGGGAAAAAGGAGGAGAGGAAAAGGAAGGAAGAGGAGGGAGGAAGGGGAAGAAGGAAGAGGAAGGAGGAGAAGAAGGAAGAGGAGGAGGAGAAGGAAGAGGAGGGGAGAAGGGAAAGGGGGGGAGAAAGGAGAAGGAGAAGGGAGGAAGGGAGGAGGAAGGGGGAAGAGGAGGAGGAGGAAGGAAGAGGAGGAGAGGGGAGAAGGAAGAGAGGAGGAAGAGAGGAGAAGGAAGAGGAAGAGAAGGAGGGGGAAAAAAAGGAGGAGGAAGAGAAGGAAGGAAGGAGGAGGGAAAGAAAGGAGGAGAAGAAGGAAGGAGGAGGGGAGGAGAGAGGAGGGGGGGAAGGATAAGAAAAGATAGGTAATAATAAGTTCCCTGAAGGAGAAAAAACAAAGTCCACTCTGACAGTAGAATAAAAGACGAGATAACAAAGATAAGAAGTGACGTTTGGATGAAGGGAAACAAGGTAAGGGAGGGGCAGTTGGAAGAAAAGATTAGAGGTGAAGTTGATGGGGTCGCCCATTTGGTTTGCTGGTACAAAACAGGTGCGTATGATCGTAAGGATGTCAGTTTTTCAGAGAAGCCAAAGACGCGTTGATCATGGTGACCATCTTAAGCAAGTTAACACTTTTGTGGTTTTTTTGGGTACCAGAAAAACTAGTATTGACAGTGGACAAAACGGTTCGCGATTTCTTTATGGTATCCGTAAACCGGTAATCGAATGCAATTAATGCCAAAAATTGCCTCTTGTTTCCTTACAAAACCCGGAATGCGATAGTTCGTACGAGGTGTCAAGACAAAGCCGGCATGGCTCATCTTAAGGGATACATTTGGTACTTTTGGTATTATCCATATTATACTTTTTGGCCGCGGGTTTCTGCAAAAATAATCCCGGGCCATGAAGCTTTATGTGCCAAACCCTTTGAACAAGGGTGCAATGATTGAAGAGGGAAGGATTTGAAAGAGAAAGTGAAGGTGTTGCAACAGGTCCCGGTTTGACATAACCATTCAACCATTTCTATAAATAGCAGGGAAAAGCTTCAAGGAAACCCTTTGCAAAAGGTGCAACTCTATTCAAAACAGTGATCAGCAATTTTAAAAATGTTGAGAGCTGTATTGGTTTTGGTAAATGAAAAACTTATATGCAGGAAAAATAAACATCTTCGCACAGTGTTTAAATTACAATTCATGACGAATTTTAAAGAAAATTTTTGCAAATTTTGGTTGTGAGTAAATTTAAAGGAAAGTTGGTTTGAAAGATTTATGATTGTCGTGGCATACATAGTGTGGATTAAAAAGGATGGGTAGGGGTTGCCAGGTTAGCCACAAAGCGGGAAAAAAATGTCATGAATTCAAAGGAGAATAGAGTGACGGATTGAAACCCCCGAAAAAGTGTTTAATTGTGAATTGGGAAACAGGTGTTTTGGAAGAAATTGCCAAACAGGACCTACATTACTCAGGAGGAAAAGCTACCACGAGTCCTAATGGAGAGGGATTCCCCTTCTAAACAAAAGGCTCAACACTCTCCCCTCCTCCCATCCCATCAGTCATCACCATATCTTCATTAAAGGTAAGTGTCAATTATTCTATTGTTGTTGTTGTTTTATTCTATTGTATTAAACTTAATATTTCATGTGGTAAAAGTTTTTTTTTTTCATACTTTTGGGTGTCTTGCACGGATTAATTAATTTCCATTATTTCTTATGGGGAAAATTGATTCGCTTTCCGATAATTTTGGTTTACGATGAGCCTCACGAAGGATTAATATTGCGAACCGGGGTTCCACTGTACTTGTATTTATGTGTACCTGTGAGACAGAGATAGACAGACAGATAGAAAGAGAGATTGAAAGAGATAGAGAGACAGATAGACAGAGACAGAGGTAGACAGAGATAGACAGACAGATAGACAGAGGAAGAAGGAGATACAGAGATACAGACAGAGATAGACAGACCCTAAACTTGGGATTAACATCACTTTCCTCTTAAAAGAGGAGTGTTAATATGACATTACATCAGTGAATCCTTGGTGTTTGCCGCACTGTTTGCTCTAGCTGGCGCTCAGTTTAACTGGCGCTCCCACAAGGTACTAAGTTGTCCCAGATTTTTTTAATACTGCACGCACTGAGTGTTAGGACCCATTCTATGCTGACAAGGCATCTCAGGCCAATCATGCCAAATTTGAAGGCAGGAAAAATAAAACGTATACATGTACAGTGGTCCCTCAATTATCGTCCTTAATCCGTTCCTGGAAGTGGGGCTATTATCGAAATAGACTATTTTCAAATCAATTTTCCCCATAAGAAATAGTGTAAATCCAATTAATTCATTCCAGACACCCAGAAGTATCAACAACAGTTTTTTTTTTTTACCTAAAAGATAGATTTACATGCACAAAAGAATGAACATTCAACATGACAGTTACCTTTATTGAAGGCCGTTGTTGATGAATGGAAGGCAGGGAGGAGGAGAGAGGAAGAGAGGTTATTGTTTGGAAGGGGAATCCCCCACCATAAGGACCTAGCACTTCAGGGTCACTTCCCTAGCAAAAATATAGATTTAACATGCCGAAAAAAAAAGCCCAAAAAAAGTAAAGCACTAATTTAAAATTATAAATGAACATTGGTAATGGGGGTTTGTTGATGAGTGGAATGGTCTGCCTAGTAGGGTGACGAAGCTAAAACATTGGGTAGTTTCAAATTTAGGTTGGATAAATCATGAGTGAGAGGGGTTGGATTTGAGTCGGACTTGCACTGAGCTTATTGCTTGGGTAGCATTTGTTCTGTTAGTGGGTTGGATTTGTAAAGGGAGTGCCTTTAGTATGGGCCAGCGGGCCCTACGGGCAATGTTCCTCCTTCCTTATGTTCTTTTGGAGACTTGTTTGTGTGAGGGAGGGATGGCAAATTTATTGTTGGAGGCCCTATGACACTAGTATCAACTCTTTGGCTTTTTTATCTATCACAATTCAACTAATATGACATAAAAACAATATTAATAACATAGAAAAAATTAGTGGCAACGTTGCTGACCGGTAAAACAATGTAACTTGGAGGCTTTTCTTCAACTTGACTGGTGTTTGGGCTTGCTGAGGATACATTTTGCACTTTCCTGCAGTCACGTATGAAGTGTAGGGGAAAGTGTAGTGAACTAAAAGAGTTGGTGATGTATGTGCATTCTTCTTCGAGGAACTGCGGGGCTGGAAATTCTGTAGGCCTCAGAAAGAAGCCAATAACTACCCTCTTTTAGTTCTTGTGTCATGGTGAGAGAAGAAATGTAGAAGATCGTTCTTGTAGGTAGGTTTCCGGTAGACTTTAAAAGAAAGTCTGTTTTCCCCTGTGCGTAGGAGAACGTCGAGAAAAGGTAATTTGTTGTCCTTCTCCTCCTCAAAAATGTTTTACAGAAAACTGGCTAAAATATACTACCAGCTCTTCAACTACTATTAGGAACCTGATACAAAAACCCAAGCATGATTCTGGCACAAGTGCAGGAATTTACACTATACCATGTGGGGGGTGTGACGAAGTACATATATGTAAGGGAAACAGCCAGATCTCTGGACATTAGGATCGCAGAACACAAAAATGCTTGCAGAAATGATGACTGCAAAAACGCATGTGTTCAACATAGGGACGATGTTGGACACTTCATGAAATTCAGTGAAGCTAAATTAGTGATTAAAGAAGATGATTTAAGACGGAGAAAATGCATTGAAGCTGCGCTAATCACTGTCAGTAATACTATAAAGCAAAAATCTGGTAGTTACAGTATTTCAAAATTACTAATCAAGAGGATATTACTACCCATCTTGGGAACTGCTGTTACATGATGTCAGCAGGTCCCTCTCTAACCTTACCTCACTACTACTACTAGTACTACTACTACTACTACTACTAGTACTACTACTACTAGTACTACTACTAGTACTACTACTACTAGTACTACTACTACTAGTACTACTACTAGTACTACTACTACTACTACTACTAGTACTACTAGTACTACTACTAGTACTACTACTAGTACTACTAGTACTACTACTAGTACTACTACTACTACTAGTACTACTACTAGTACTACTACTAGTACTACTACTAGTACTACTACTAGTACTACTACTACTACTACTACTACTATCTACTACTACTACTACTACTACTACTACTACTACTACTACTACTACTACTACTACTACTACTACTACTACTACTACTACTACTACTACCACCACCACCACTACCACTACCACCACCACCACCCACGCGTCACTTCACCTGACTCCTCCCACTATATATATGCGTTTTCTTTGTTTACTCTGTATTAGGACTGAAGAAGCCACTCGTGGCGAAACGTTTCTTTTAATAAATGTCCTGAACTGTACATAAGTGTCTTTTTCCACATCTTGTCGGTATCACCATACCATTTCCTCATAAAAACCATACGTAAATATACTGCAAAGAGGCGGCTAATGGCTGAGAAGTGAACTCCCTTATTTATCGTCCGTCTTTTTTATTTTTGTTGTACGTTAAGAAGCTCTTTCCATCATACATTGGCCAAGTTTCAATGAGATAGCCAACAAACACTGAGAAAAAAAAAATATTTTACCAAAAATCATATATGGCAAGCCCAAGCCAGGTAACGGGAAATAAGTCACTTTGCCTGACTTTTCTGGGTTATCCCGGGTTCTCTATAATAAACTGCTATGTATGATAATTTATGTAACTGTATTTGTGTATACCTGAATAAACTTATTTAGTTCTAGTCTGTCAACTGGTACAAAAAAACTGCCAATTCACTTACTTCAACTACCCAATAAAGTGGTCAGAAATTGGCAGTTTGGCCGATTTCACACAAATTTCAACAGATGCCAATTTCAAAATAGGGTCCAGAATAAACACTGCAGACATTCCTGGCACTAAATAACATTTTCTCTGTTCATTAGTCACGGCTCCTGGCCCCTCTTATATTACTCTTGCTTACCATTTGGAATTTTTATTCAAAAAAAAAATAGAAGATTTACTGTTATGCAGACTGCTGCATTATTATAATACAGTGGACCCCCGGTTAACGATATTTTTTCACTCCAGAAGTATGTTCAGGTGCCAGTACTGACCGAATTTGTTCCCATAAGAAATATTGTGAAGTAGATTAGTCCATTTCAGACCCCCAAACATACACGTACAAACGCACTTGCATAAATACACTTACATAATTGGTCGCATTCGGAGGTAATCGTTATGCGGGGGTCCACTGTAATTGTATAAATAATGTCAATCCATTCTTGACTCTGTACTGGAATTTAGACTGGCAGGCGGACAGGTATTTGTTTACTCTTGAGCTTCGCTAAAGAATAGAACATTTTTGCTACTGTGAGCGCAATTTCAAGGTACTTTTTGTCATGAAAGCAATCAAAATCATATCTATTTCTGTAATATATCTTTCATTCTATTCATGAGACCGAAAAAATGAGAATATAACCACAACAACCATACAAAAATTACCGCTAAGCGGCCCCCTAATGGCTTTAGAAGTGACTCCGCTATTTATGGTCTGATTTCTTTCATTTTTGGTGTACCTGAAGAAGTATCTTTCCATCATACATTGCCCCAAATTTGAATAAGATAACCAACAAAAAAACTGAGAAATAATAATAAAAATAATAATAATAATATATAATATACACCTACCATCGACTTACGACCAAAACCCTTTGGGTTTCCCACCAACCGGTTGTAAAATTGAAATGGACCATAAGTGAAAACCCCTGAAAATTGTGACATATTGGGTAGGGGATTAATTTCAAAACTTTCCTATATAAAAATACTACATAATACTGTAATGTAATGTACAATCATTATTTCATTCTTTTTACCATAATTTACTTCTATTGTAAAGTGGACCCCCCCCATAGCGACTTTAATCCGTGCAAGAGGGCTGATTGTTATGCGAAATGTTTTAGTATGCGAATGAATTTTCCCCATAAGAAATAATGGAAATCAAATTAATCCTTGCAAGACACCCAAAAGTAGGAAAAAAAATTTTTACCCCATGAAATATACATTTTCCTACACATAAGAGAAGGATACATGCACAATAGTAGAGTAGTTTCATGCACGTATATATTGTGCATTTTCTACTCTACTAAATGAAAATAAATGACACTACCTTTATTGAAGATGCAGCAATGACTGATGAGACACTGTGTCCTGGAGTGCCTTTTCCTCCTGAGTACGTAGGCTCCTGTTGGCATTTTCTTCCAGAACAGGCCTTATCACACTTATAATGTAATAATGCACTACATTTCTTAAATCTCTCAATACCAACCTTGCTGGCCTTAATTTCACCTCAATATGAGCACTAGTCCAGGGCATTATTTCCCTGTTCACCTGGGTGTAGTCGATGGTGTGGGTGCCATCCTGGGAGACAAGTTTTAAGGACCCCAATGGTTAAGTTAGACCAGTCTTGAGCACTAGTTCCAGGGTTTTTCCATGTGAAAACCCCTGGGGTTAATTGGGTTTCCTGGAGCAATAAGGACACCAAATAAGAGCTAGCTACGCAGACACTGACTGGGTACCAGAGCAAAACGAATGCTACCAATAAGCCAGCAACGACACACCAACATACGATGCTACAGCAACAGCAGCAGACGGTGCTACAGCAGAAAGCAGACGATGCTACAGCAGCAGCAGACGATGCTACAGCAGAAAGCAGACGATGCTACAGCAGCACCCAGACGATGCTACAGCAGCAGCAGACGATGCTACAGCAGCAGCAGACGATGCTACAGCAGCAGCAGACGGTACTAACAGCACGGGCAGCAGCGATGTGTACAAACAGCAGCAGCAGGACAAGGCAGCAGCAGCTGACGGGTGAAAAGCAGCAGCTGACAGTGCACCAGCAGCTGACAGTGCAGCGGGCAGCTGATGGTGGTACAACAGCAGCAGCAGCTGTACCACCATAGTAGCGATGGTTGATTGGGGTTTATTATACAACCTGGCCAGCTCGGAGACACGCACGTCCACTTTCATACTTATCAATGATCTTTTTTTTCATCTCTATAGTAATTCTCACACTTATTGCTGTAGGGTTGGCACTAGAAGCTTTCTTGGGGCCCATGGTCACTTATTTTTCCAGAAAAAATCACCAAAAACACTGTAATAATCGAAATGTTCCGATTGTATGCTTGGATGTTACCGCGGAGGCTGGCTGGTAAACAATGCCACCACTGGAACATGTGAGCGTGGCTCAGGTTGCACATTGGGCGCATCTCGGACGAAGAGCGGTGAACGGGTTTTTGGGCTTTATGCGAGGCAAAATTTTTCCGAAAAAAGCGAGCGGTATGCGGATTGTATGGTATGCGATGCGTGCGGTATGCGGGGGTCCACTGTATTTTAATTATTTATGTACTGTATATAATGTATACATGGTAGTGATATGTATTGTAAATTTTACATCGCATACAGTATACGTTACTATTATCTTTATGTATTGTCAACACCAGTGGAAAGGGAGAATACCACTTGGTAGTGTCATCCTGCCAGAATGTTGTATAACCTATACCCTAAGTAAAGAGAAACAACTCTGGAACATGTGTAATACGTATCTGGCTGGCTGGGTGGGTGGCTGGATGGGTGGGTGGTGCTGGATAGTGGCTGGATGGGTGGGTGGGTGGGTGGTGGTGAGTGGGTGGGTGGGTGGCTAGATGGTGGGTGAGTGGGTGGCTAGGATGGGTGGGTAGGAGAGTGGGTGGGTGGGTAGGTGGCTGATTGGCTGACCGAATGTGGCTCTCTCTGTATCTATCTCTCTGTATCTCTCTCTCTCTCTCTCTCTCTTCTCTCTCTCTCTCTGTATCTCTCTCTCTCTCTCTGTATCTCTCTCTCTCTGTATTCTCTCTCTCTCTCTCTCTGTATCTCTCTCTCTCTCTCTCTACTCTCCTCTCTCTCTCTGTATCTCTTTCTCTCTCTGTATCCTCTCTCTCTCTCTCTGTTATCTCTCTCTCTCTCTCTGTATCTCTCTCTCCCTCTCTCTGTATCTCTCTCTCTCTCTCTCTCTGTATCTCTCTCTCTCTCTCTGTATCTCTCTCTCTCTGATATCTCTCTCTCTGTATCTCTCTCTCTGTATCTCTCTCTCATCTCTCTCTCTCTCTCTCTCTCTGTATCTCTCTCTCTCTCTGTATCTCTCTCTCTCTCTCTGTATCTCTCTCTCATCTCTCTCTCTCTCTCTCTCTCTCTCTCTCTCTCTCTCTCTCTCTCTCTCTCTCTCTCTCTCTCTCTCTCTCTCTCTCTCTCTCCTCTCTCCTTCCTCCTCTCTCTCACAGGTACACATAAGTCAAGTTATCATACATATTATAAATTACCTAGGATAACCCAAAAATCCAGACAAAGTGCTATACAGTGGATCTGTGCTCCAGTGCCCTAAATTAATAATAATATTAATAGTCATTATTATTACAATAATACAAATGTACTAATATTAATACAGTGGACCCCCGGTTAACGATATTTTTTCACTCCAGAAGTATGTTCAGGTGCCAGTACTGACCGAATTTGTTCCCATAAGAAATATTGTGTAGATTAGTCCATTTCAGACCCCCAAACATACACATACAAACGCACGAACATAAATACACTTACATAATTGGTCACATTCGGAGGTAATCGTTATGCGGGGGTCCACTGTATTATTATTATTAAGCTATAATATAATAATCATGTCCACTCATTACTTACCTTAAAATATCTGTAGTTTTAATGTAGAGTGAGAGGTGAGTAAACAAGATTAAATGTATAAATGAGAAAGAATGAGAATGTAGAATGTTCACGAGTTATGTAAACAAACGAATGGTTCCTGTTCACTGTCAAGCCGACCAGAAAAACATCTCATATTTGTTAATTTATATGTTATGTAGCATGTTTATTATATAATTTTGAAAAAAAATCATAGATGGATTAAGCAAAATGTCTATACAGTAGGGCCCCACTTATACAGCAGGTTAGGTTCCAGGCTACCGCCGTAAAGTGGAACACCCTTTTTTTCCCTTATAAATGCATACAAACACTAGATAACAAGTTTACACTAACATATAGTAAGTTAGCAATAGAACCAGGCATCAAAAAACAATAAAAAAAGTACAATACACATTACTTACATTAAAATATTTATAGTCTTAATCTAGGGTGAGATAAGTAGTATTTATTGTAAGAAATCAAGTGTGGTATGTATGGTAATCAGCTAGGCTACCATACCAGGCCAACCCACCCACGCATACTATTCTATGATATTTAAGCATCCCAGAGCGATTAAATGTATATACAGTCCACTCATTACTTACCTTAAAATATCTGTAGTCTTAATGTAGGGTCAGGAGTAAGTAAATGAGATAAAACGAATAAATGAGAGAGAGAAAGAATGAGTGCATGAGAGAGGACGGGCGCAGAGTTATGTAAACAAACCAGGCGAAGGTAAGTTTTGTAAACTAAGTGTACACGTCTGGTTTGTGTACAAGTTACATTGTGTACAGGTTGTCTCTACATTGATACGGTAGAATAAATAAAGAAGAACACTCCCATTCTCATGTAGCATCATTTTGAGAAGAAATGATGCTCTGAGTGAAGGCAATGGAAATAAGTCACTCTGACTTTTTTGGGTTATCCTAGGTTCTCTACACATATGTTATGTATGATAATCTATGTAACTGTATTTGTGTATACCTGAATAAACTTAATTACATACATACGAAAGGAATAATTTTCTACAGTTACCCCAAGTAACACATTTTCTCTTATGTTAGATTAGAGAAAATGTTATACTTGCTGTCAATTGTACAAGTTATCTGGCTACCACATCTCATATTTATGTTTATTTATTCTATTGTGGGGTGTATTTATCATCTTTTTATGTTATGTATCGTGTTTATTATATAATTTTGAAAAAAATATCATGGATGGATTAATGAAAATGTGTATATTAACGTAATATATGACATTTAATGAGACTCGGTGATTATTATTATTATTATTATTATTATTATTATTATCATTTCTAATATGGCGTCACTTGTGCAAGTCGTCTGCTACCACATCTCACATTTATGTTTATTTATTCTACTGTGGGGTGTATTTATCTTATTTATATGTTATGCATCGTGTTTATTATATAATTTTGAAAAAATATCATAGATGGATTAATGAAAATGTGTATATTAACGTAATATATGACATATAAATGAGACTCGATGATTATTATTATCATCAGCAACGGTAGGCAGCAACGGTATCCTGCCAGCTCTTCTTTCTCAAAAAACATCGCTCAACAAAACTTGTGATGGCCTAAAGTGAAAGTTCAACTACATGAACCCACGTAGACCACAACATGACCCAAGAATACTAAGAATGTAACCCAAATCTTGACAAAATTAGAAGATCTAAGGAAGACAGCCCTGCTAACCCAAACACTGCCTCCGCTGCCAGACAATCACTTAACCCAAGCTCCGAGAAAACAAGCCTTCTCCTCCATTGCTACACAGTATCTACTTCAGTGATACTATGAAAGGATATCGCAGAAGAATCAACACCAGTAATAAAAGAATAACAGCAAGGACCTAGAACTCAACTTGTCTACCCAGCAGGACGCCAGTGTATCATCAACCCTCTCTCCGCCCCACCCAAGGAACAACAACAACAGCAACAACAAACATGGCTGAATCCCTCCAACTCCACTCCCTTCAAAGGATTCACCATGAAACTCAGGTATGATTATTCATGACAATATCAAGGACTACATCGTTGCCTAGAAATGAAATCAAAGATATCAAAGCAACACTCGAGCGACGAGAATCCAAGATAAACCAACCTCGAGAATAAGATCCAAAACCTTGAAGAGAAGATTACATCGGGAGTGTTGACACAGAAAATACTCTAAAAGCAGCTATAGCCAGTCACACTGAGCAAATAACAACAATAAATATGAAGGTTGAAGAAGCAATCAAGGACTGGAATCAGAACATGCACACTCGACTAAATGAATACCTTGATTTCCAAGACGACAAAACTGAACAAGATAAGTTGTCTGATGCAGTTATAATAAACAGCCCAAACACATTCCTAGTGACATAACACAAGCACAGTGCAAAGAAAACTGCTATCAGGATAATACAGAACCACGTACAAGTCATCGTGCAAAACAATGAAATCAAAGAAACACGTTTTGCTAGGAAAACCAGGAAGTAAAACAGTATAATGATCCGACTTCATTCATACGATAAAAGAAAGGACTTAATTAAATCAGCAATTACAATGAAAAATGGAGTGTACATAAATGAGTGTCTAACAAAAAACGTCAAAACCTTCTGTTCAGGCTGAGAAACTTAAACAGGAAAACAAAATACATCAGTGTTTTCACGCGAGAGGGGAAAATACTAGTAAGGAAAACTCAACAGACAACAATATACTATCTCAAATGAACACGATTTCTCTACCTTCCTTAGAAAGCTGACATTTTTGTAACAGATTAGATAGTGCCCTTAATACATATATAGTGTGGTGCTTTATAGTGTACGTTACTATTATATTGTACATTATTATTTTTATTATTTTTCATCACTAGCTAATGAAATACCTCCAAACTCTATACTTCTTTCTTACTACATAAATTGCTCATAATTTTAAATTAAAAGTCAAATCTTACTCCAAATTAATAATATTCATTATTCTTACCTGTCCATTTAATTTTGTTTATCACTACTTGTTTTTTAGTCACTTTTTATTGTGTATGCAATTAGTGTATATTCCATTACTTTTTTGCAAGTACCAAAACTATCTTTTGCTAGCTAGTACCAACTACCTCATTTTTTTTACTTTTATTGTGCAATAAACTGCTCAATTTATTTAATATTACAAATCAGATCTTACTCCTAAACCAATATTATTTCATAGTGACCACCTGTCCATTTAACTTTGTTTACCATTACTTAATTTAGTCCCTCATATATTTTCCTTTATTTTAGCTTTATATAACTACCCTAGTTTATACTTTCCCACAATTGTTAAAATAATCAAGGTGCTATTCTCAGGTGCTAAAGTAGAATAAGTTCACAACTTTGCCATTATATTCCAAAAATACCTTAGCTCATTATTTTACATTTGTTAAATAATTCAGGTGCTATTTTTTAGCTTAAGACTATTTACTTTGTTTTATACTTAATTCTAACTATAGATTCACTACAAATCTTATGATTACAAGCATTGATCCTGATACCAACCTCTTATTTAATGACTTAAATGATTCAAACAGTTACTGTAATTACTACACTGCAAAAACAATCAAAGGCACTTCTCAGTGCCAACAACAACATAACTATCTTTAACTACAATATCAGATCTTTAAGCAAGCATTAACGATGACCTCATAGCATTACTAAATTCCTTACATGCCAAAAATGTCATCATTACACTAACTGAAACCTGGCTAAAGCCTGATAGTACAGATGTCTATGCCATTCCTGGTTACACAGCCATACACAACTGTGGGCCAGACCAACAAGGGGTGGCACAGCCATATACTACTCAGACCAACTAGAATGTATCACTAATACTTGCACAAGGGATGAACATGGGGAAATATAATAGCCAAATTCAAATCCAAATACCTACAAAAACCTCTCACATTGATAAACATTTACAGAGTTCCACAGTCAAACATTAGCCAATTTAGTCAAAACCTAGGAAGTATGATAACTGATGCACGCATGAACAAAGATCACTTACTACTCTCAGGTGACTTCAATATAAATCTCCTGCAAGGGCCAGGACCCACACGTTACTGAATTCACAAACACAATGAGTAACTGTATGTTGCTACCAACAGTAACAAAACCTACAAGAGTTACAGAGACTAGTGTTTCCCTACTTGACCACATCTGGACCAACACCATATCCCCCTTTAAAATCAGGCATAATTACAGATAATACCACAGACCACTACCCTACTTTTCTCATAACAACTCTTGGTAAATTACCCCAAGACACTACTAAAGTCACCTTCAGACTTCACAATGAGGCAGCCATTAATAACTTCACAACAGCAGTAGCAAACATTGACTGGCACACTGAGCTAGAAATCTATACAGATATTGACGAATGTATTAATAATTTTCTAAAAAAGACCCAATACCTCTATAACAAGCACTGCCCTAAAAAAAACTAAACAGATGACAGCTAAGAGACTGAACAGTCCCTGGTTAACACCCAGCATTCTCAAATCCCTAAATACAAAACACCAATATGAAAAACAGTACAGAATGGGTCACATAACCAGAGACCAAACAAAACGTTACTCGTCAATCCTAACCAGCCTGATAAGAAGGGCAAAAAATTGTATTATGAGAACAGATTATCCAACTTAAGAGGTGATATAAAAAAGACCTGGAAAACCTATCAGAAATTCTAGGAACAAAAAAGATATCACGAAATAGCGAAATAAAATTAGCAAAATCAGATGAACCCCAACTCCCACCAACAGAAACAGCAAACAGACTCAATGACTTCTTCTCCACTATAGGACAAAACCTTGCCAATAAAATCCCAAGCTCAGATACCCCACCAAATGACTACCTCACTGGCAACTACCCGACACACTGTTCCCAGCTCCGACTAACCCATACGAAGTCTCCCTTATTATCAACACGCTAAAAAACAAGGCAGGAGATTTAAATACCTTACCACCCTTTATATACAAAAAAGTGTCACAAGTGCTATCACCAATCATTGCAACACTCTTTAACAAATCCATTGAATCCTCCACCTTCCCCACAGTACTCAAAATAGCAAGGGTCACCCCGATCCACAAAGGAGGAGACCAAACAGAGTTGAATAACTGTAGGCCAATATCCAACTTACACCCTCTCTCAAAATCTTCGAAAAATTAATTCATAAACGAATCTACTCCTACCTTATCTCCCAAAACATACTCAACCCCTGCCAATTTGGATTCAGGCCAAATAAAATACTAATGATGCTATTATACACATGCTAGAACATATATATACTGCAATAGAGAAAAAAGAAGTCCCACTGGGGATCTTCATTGACTTACGTAAAGCTTTTGATACAGTTAACCATGACTTGCTCCACGTAAAATTGTCACACTATGGTATAAGAGGGCACTCCCTCAACTACCTCAAGTCATACCTCAGCAACAGAAGCCAATATGTGTATGCAAAATGGGGCAAACTCTTCTGCACAACCAATTACAGTTGGTGTCCCACAGGGAAGTGTCCTTGGCCCTCTTCTCTTTCTCCTATACAATAAATGACCTACCAAATGCTTCGCAATTACTCAAACCCACACTATTTGCAGATGACACTACATACGTCTTCTCCCACCCGAGCCCAGTCACGCTAGCCAATACTGTAAAAAACAGAATTACAGAAAATATCTACCTGGATGAGGACTAACAAACTTACACTAAACATTGACAAAACCTACTTCATTCAGTTTGTAACAGAGCTACAGAGTCCCTCTTAACATAATGATAAACGGATCACCTATCACAAAGCTAACAGAGGGAAAATTCTTAGGAATCCACCTTGATAATAGACTCAAATTTCATACACATATACAACAAATTTCTAAGAAAATTTCCAAGACTGTAGGCATACTATCGAAGATACGGTACTATGCTCCACAGTCAGCCCTCCTGGCCCTATATCACTCTCTTATTTACCCCTATCTCACCTATGGAATTTGTGCATGGGGCTCAACAACAAGTAACCATCTCAGACCACTAATTACCCAACAAAAGGCTGCAGTTAGAATGATAACAAATTCTCACTATAGGGAGCACACATCCCCCAATATTCAATACACTAAACCTATTCACCATACAAAACATTCATACTTATTACTGCACCTATTACATACATAAACACTTAACTCTGATATTAAAACCCCCCCTCAAACATCTCCTTGCCAACCTCAACAGAAAAACATGACCATAACACAAGACACAGATCACTCTTTGATGTTCCTCGTGTCCATCTCACACTATGCAAAAACTCAATGCACATAAAAGGCCCTAAAATCTGGAACTCATTACCTGTAAATATAAAAGAAACACTACCTGTTTATAAATTCAAGTCTCTTCTCAAAGATCACTTACTCACCCAAAACCAAATAAATACTGAATAACTGAACCTTATAAATTGTATATCTAAATGTTTCTCACAATTATATCCATAAATGTTAAACCTAAAACCCAAACTAACTTTATTATTTTTTAAATACACCACCTAACAGAATACTCCATTCTACTGAATGTACAACAATGCATACAACCATATGACCTGTCTTTGTAATACTCACTTGTGCTTTAGAGTAATCTGTTTACATTAAAGTTTTATCACCGATGTCATCATTGCTTAGTTCATCTTAAGTTAATTTTAAGCCAGCCCGTAATGCTATGCATAGTATAAGTGGCTTTGGCATACTGCTCTTTTCTGTATTTTTTGTACCTCTGTATGTGTGCACAAATTTTTAAATAAATAAATAAATAAATAAATTACTAATATGACGTCTGGAGACATAAGACACTCTTACTGATTTTAATGTGTACCTGCACGCCAGCACAGTGTATAAGTTTATTTAGGTACAGGTATACATAAGTATAATTATCAGAGTATGTATAAAATATGAAATAACTTTTAAAAACACTTGAAATTTTGGAGTTTCCAGACAAAATGGAGAGACTTAGTGCTTATTGAGCTCAGAGAATGTAAAACAGGGTTGGGCGCGGTGACAGTATTAGAAAGTCAGGTGGGGGAGCCGTATAGCGAGTTTTGGTCATAATTTGAAATGACCGTATTAGCGGAGCGCCGTAAAGTGAAACGCCTTAAAGCAGGGCCCTACTGTATTAATGTTTTATACACATTTAATGCGCCTCAGTGATTATTATTGTTATTATCATTATTAATATGGCATCTTCAAGATCAAGTACACTCTTAATGAGTGGCTCTGAGACAGACAAGCAGACAAAGACAGACACACAGGTAGACAGACAGACACACAGGTAGACAGAAAGACAGACACACTGGTAGACACAGAAAGACACAGGTAGACAGAAAGACACACAGGTAGACAGAAAGACAGACACAGGTAGACAGAAAGACACACAGGTAGACAGAAAGACAGACACACAGGTAGACAGAAAGACAGACACACAGGTAAACAGAAAGACAGACACACTAGTAGACAGATAAACAGACACACAGAGATACAGACAGATATACAGGCAGACAGATACAGACAGGTTTATGTGCAACAGTGAAAACAAATAGAGAGTTCGAGAGTAAGTGCCTTTCTTGCCACAATCTCCAGTGCAAGATTCAGACTTCATCTTAGGGGCCATGGTGAAATTTACTGTCCAATTAATACAGTTAATACAGTATGATGCTGCTGATAGGGCAGGGTTACTCAAACTGATGCTACCTGCATGACACATTGCCCCCACGAGTATTGTCAAATATTGTACAGTGGTGTGCATCAGCCGGCCCAGCCCAGCTGCCAGATGCACAGTCGTAAGTCGACTGGACGTATGTCGAGCAGGCCGTAAGTCGGATGGTAGGTGTAATAATAATAATAATAATAATAATAATAATAATAATAATAATAATAATAATAATAATAATATCTTTATTTACTACATGTACATGTACAAGGTTTACAGGCCTAGCTGACATAAGTGACATACTACTGTATAGAAAGGCACTTATGCTGAGTATTTCAAGAAAATTAGGTCAGTGTCCCAGGATAACACCCACACTAGTCGACTAACACCCAGGTACCCATTTACTGATGGGTAAACATAGACAACAGGTGTAAAGAAACACGCCTAATGTTTCTACCCTGGCTGGGAATCAAATATTTACCAAAAATCATATATTGCTAACCCAAGCCAGGTACTAAAAATAAGCAACGTTGACTTTTTTGGGGTTATCTTAGGTTCTCTACAGAAAATAACTTTTTTGTTTCATGGTTATGGTGGAGTATGAGTGTATATCATAGTTAGCCCTGTGTTATACTCAGTTTTCTCTAATATAAGCCTCCAAGACAAGGATAGGAGAATTGTATTTGTTTACCATATCCTCTTCATAACTCTGTCGAACTGCTCGGTGTTATGCCAAATATTATTCATTCTGGAGTATTTAACATGTTTTATGTTGTTTATATTGTTTCTTATGTCATATTAGATCAATTGTGATAGGCAAATAAGCTGTGGTGTTAATATTAGCGTAATAATAAAGCATATTCTCCTGCTTCATGAGACTGAGCTCATGGCAACTGACAGTGGCTTCAAAGCCACCTTAACTTTAATGGATAATGTACTGTGTAGGTGCTTTACATAATGAGAAGCATTTCTTTTATTCATTGGAACCATGGCTAGGGCTAAAAGTAAGCAGGTTAAAACAATAAATGGTGAAAAAGAAATTGGAATGACTTATACAGCAAGTAGCGCCACCAAACAGTACCAGCAGGTTGGTGTGGCGACCTTGGAAATTTGAAATTATGCTAGCCAAAATTAGTGCCGAATAACTGAAGGAACCGAATAACTGATTGCCGGATTTGTGATGGCGGACCTGTACAACTGTTATCACCATCACTTCTACCTTCTACCACCATCACTACCACCATCAACCACTATCACAACTGCTTCCACTCCACCACCACCACCACCTTTGTATTTTTTTACAAACTTTTTCATAAATTATATGTGTTTCTCACATTCTTTACCAAAGGGCTGGCACTAGAAGCTGTCTTTGGAGCATGGTAGCTTACTTTAGCACTTGCAAGCACTAAAATCAATGGAATATGAAATATTTCGTAGGAGCATGTGAGGGGGACCATTGCTCACTGGTAAACAATGGCACACTAGCTGGGAAGGCAGGCCCAGGCGGCTCAGAGCGTGAGTATGCATCCCGGATGAAGGACAATTAGTGAGTTAATGGACCATTTGCGAGCCAATGTTTAGACGAAATAACGGGTAGTATTTCTGAAATGGACGACATTCAGGCCGGACGATTATGGAGGGACCACTGTATATACGTTTGGGTCGCTACGCGTAAGAACGTATATATAGGTTTGGACCGATTTAAGGGTTAATATTACTTATCAGAACAGTGCAGAAAGCAAATGAGGCAAGCACTGTCCTAGTCCAACCCGTGAACCATCTGGACCTCACGTAACACCGTACCAGAGGAGAGGTGTCTACTTGGCCCAAGTACTCTGCAAACATAATACGTAGTGGCATTAGAGGGTTTAATGTCTGGGAACAGTTTATCAGAAATTATCACACATGTACATCAAGTGCCAAATAGAAAGTTTAGGGCATTCTTTGCTCTAACAAAAAGGAGCTTCGAAGTTAGTGAGTAAAGCATCTGGTGACATTTTGTCTGACCCTCTGCAAGTAAAGCACATTGGTGAAAAGACAGGCAAATTCTTTATGTTGGCTGTTTATTTCTTGGACTCAGAATTTTTCTGCATTGGGCTTAGTTCCCTCAAGATCTTTTAACCCTTTCAAGGTTGGTGCCGTAACTATTTAACATTTACAACCCCAGGGTTGGTGCTGTACTAGTACGCATAAATTCTAGGCCTTCAAATTAGCAAGAGAAAGCTGGTAGGCCTACATAGAAAGAAATGGGCCCTGTGGGTCAGTGTGCACAGATAAAGAAAGATCTGCAGCACCACAGTCTAATGAGAAAAACACTAACAAACTCCAACAGCGAATTTCTCTGTATTTTCGTGTGTATTTATGGTTGTATTTAGTTTTCTGGTCTATTATAGATGAAGGGACACATTACAGAAATTGAGATGATTTTGCTTGGCTTCATACTGAAAGGTACCTTGAAATTGAGCTCAAAGTAGCAGAAATGTTCGATTTTTGCCGAAGTTCATGCCATGCGTCTAATACAAGTCAACTGGTGAGTCTAATATTCTTTCACAAGTGCATTGATATTATTTATACCATTTCTAACTAATGCAGTGGTCTTCATGACAGTAAATCTTCTATTTGATGTGAGAATAAAAATTCAAAGTGGAAAGCAAAATAAATGTAACACAGGCCTGGGGACATGACTAATGAACAGAGGAAATGTTATTTTTGTGCCAGGAATGTCTGTCTGGTTTATTCTAGATCCTATTTGAAAATTGGCATCTTATGAAATTTGAGTGAAATTGGCAAAATTGCCAATTTCTGACCACTTTATTGGATAGTTAAAATTGGTAAATGGATGATTTCTTGTACTCATTCGATAGAAAAAATGGAGTTCTACCGAAATAGTTATGATTTTTGTCGACTGGTACATTGGAATTGGCTGAAAATAGGGCTCAAAGGGGGCAAAATAGCCGATGCACAAACATCATCGAGACCGCTAACTTCCCGAGAGCATAATTCCGTAAGTTTTCCATCAAATTTCATACTTTTGGTGTCATTATGATCGGGAAAAGATTCTCTATCATCTCACAAGAAATTTTTTTTTGTTTTTTTTCGAAAAATTTCCGACCCTGAGAACAAGTTCAGGAGAGGGCCTGCTGACCCTGAAAGGGTTAACCCTTTCAGGGTCCAAGGTCAAAATCTGAAGGGGTGCCTCAGTGTCCAAGAAATTTTCTTACAGAATTAAAGATAATATTTTTGTGAAGGTAATAAAACAAAAAAAAAAATTCTGATCAGTATTTACTGAGATACAGTGGCGGGAAGTTGACCCAAAATGACCAGGTGGCGGCAACATCAGCGACTTCAGCAAAATCCCATTTTTTTATTTTACATTTTTTATACTTTTTTCTTTTCTATTTTTTTTTTTTTTTTTTTTTTTTTTCTGGTAACATTTGTGGCCTGTGAGACCAATATAATGTATATTGTATAAGTGTACACTCATTGTATTCAACACAATAACTACACTAATTTGTTTATCATTATATTGCTTACAAAACTTGTTTTCATGATTTTGTTTACAATAAACTTGTAAATATTATTGCGATTACTGTGTTGAATACAACGGTACCATATAGTACTATATGGTACAATGGTGCCATAGGGTGCAATGGTACCATATGGTACAATGGCAATGGCACCATATGATACAATGGTGCTATATGGTGCAATGGTACCTTATGGTACATTGTACCATATGGCACAATGATTCCATATGGTTCAATGTACCATATGGTACATTTTACCATATGGTACTATATGGTACTGTTGTATTCAACACAGTAAACACACTAATAGTTTCGTCATTATTTCATTTACAATAATTGTTTACAAGAAAAATATGCAAAAATGTTGTATATAATAATAATAATAATATCTTTATTTACTACAAGTACATGTACATGGTATACAGGCCTAGCTGATAACAATGACATACTACTACATAGAAAGCCCCTTGTTATGCTCCGCATGTTGGGCAAATTAGGTCAGTGTCCCAGGATGCGACCCACACCCAGGTACCCATTTTTACTGATGGGGAACATAGACAACAGGTGGAAAGAAACATGCCCAATGTTTCTACTCTGGCTGGGAATCGAACCCAGGCCCTCGCCATGTGAAACGAGAGCATTAGCTACCAGGCCACCAGAGCCCCATATTAGTAATGTTCTATTATACATTTACAAATGTACAGCCACTCAACATGTTCCTTGAGGTGGATGACAATGCGCTTTGTCTTGGAAACTGCTGAGTCAGTGACTTGCGTCGCCACTCACTCAGTCTTGGCTGGTGCCTCGTGGCATCAACACCACCTACTGACCATGTGGTACATCATATCATATGTTACAGGGTACCATATGGTACATTGTACTATATGGTATAGGGTACCATACAGTACAGGATACCATATGGTGCAGGGTTCTGTATGGTGCAGGGTACTATATGGTACAGGGTACCATACAGTACAGGACACCATATGGTACAGATACAAGGATCCCTGTGGAAATAAGTCACCCTGACGTTTTTGGGTTATCCTAGGATTTTATGCATATGCTATGTATGATAATCTATGTAACTGTATTTGTGTACACCTGAATAACCTTACTCAAGCGCATGTGGTATTGTAAGTAAGTTTATTTAGGTATACACAAATAAAGTTATATAGATTATCATACTTAGCATATGTTTGGAGAACCTAGGATAACCCAAAAAAGTCAGGCTTATTTTGATTATGGTCTCCGTACCCTGTACTATATGGTACAATGTACCATATGGTATAATGTACTATATGGTATAATGTACCATATGGTACATTGTACCATATGATACCATTGTACCATATGATACCATTGTACCATATGGTACAATGATTCCATGTGGTTGAAAACCATAGAATTCCTCTTCAGATCCACTTCCATCAGTCTTAGAACTGTAAGTTGTGAAGAGGAGAGTCAGAATTCGCCGGAGAGTGAGTGGGGAATGAGAGCTTCTTTGCCGCCAGGCATGATGAACAAAGCTACTTTGGCGGCCTTCCCACAATGCCATGCAGGTGTCCAGATTTTTTCTATAGTGCGCACACTGACCACCCAGACCCATTCTCTCAGATGTAGGCCTACCCGCCTTCTCACGCTAAATTTGACGCTGCTAGAATTTTGGCGTTGATCTACAGTTTGGACCCTCAACGTAAAGCCGTAGATCTACGGCACAGACCCTGAAAGGGTTAAGAGCTATGAATTTTGGGGTAAATATCAGCAGTTTCACAAACTTTTGCAGCAGAATGCCAGTTGCATTCTCTTATGAAATTCAAAATTGGATAGAGATAGCAGCCCCACACTATTCATCCAGAAATTAAAGAGAAGGAAGTGAGTGGTTTGAGATTGACTGAAATTCTGGCTTCGTATGTAGCATGACAAAATTTCTTTCTGTAAGAGTCTTGTTTTATGGAAAGCTTTAAGATTTGTCTTCTTTAACAACATGTAATTACAGATTGTCTCTTGGGACAAAATTGTATAAATGCTTAAAGTTGTACTGGAGAAAAGTATTCTTAACCTTGTTGTCCAGGTATCAGCTGGTCGGTCACATAAGGTGGCAATGTTTCTTTTGTTTCAACTCAAGTTTAAGCTCATTAACATTTGTTGAGTTTGGTCCTGAAGCTTCTGCTTTAACTCTAATTCTTCACTTAATCTAAACTTCCTGTCTTGCTTTTGCTCTTTCATCTCTTTCCATTTTTTCATGCTCCTCCCTGTCTTCTTTCTCAATTTTCTCTCTCTCCTTTTCTCTTTCTCTCTTATCCTTATCTCCCTGAGTTAGTCTTTCTTGAACCTTAGCAGGAATGAAAGATTCTAAGGCAGTTCTAATGATGCCCATCTGGATGCCTGTCTAACAATAACCTGTACTCCTCCTTATAGGACAATAAGCCCACTTACACACGAATACAGAATACATAGCATCAAAAAAAATTTAAAACTTT